>OX463860.1:31385265-31985265 GCA_949825065.1 Odontocerum albicorne
GCTAATCTGTAGTAATGCTGGACAGCTCACAACTCTTCGAACGAGTTTGACAACGTATACCAGGAGACGCAGATCTCTTCTTACGCTCAAGGAGTTATACCCGAGCATGCCCAGCAGGAACTGAGTAGGATAAAGCCATGGATAGACACCGAACTTTCTCATATAGAGATATCGCAGATATTTTTTTTGTACTTTCTCCACCATGAGTGAGTTCTGCGCCCCCACCGGGCTCCAAATGCAAGCATTGCTTTCTAGTTTGCTACGGATCAATAAATTAAATAACGTTTTGAGCCCCAATTGGTTTTCAAACGACTTAGAGATTCTCATTACAAATCCTAGAGTTTTATAAACTGAGTTGCACATAACCTATGTGAGGACCAAACGCGAGATTGCTGTGGAACAAGACACCCAGATCTTTAATATTATCTGTGCAGGGTATAGGTATAGATTCTATAGTATTGTATACCTATGGAATTTCAAGACGTGTGAGCGATGATACGACATAATTTTGCACTTTGATGCATTGAAATATAATTTATTATTGTGGCTCCACTCACAAAGGTTGTTGTGATCCGACTGTAGGTCTAAGCAGTCGGTATAAGAACGAGATTTCACCACCATCCACGCTGTCATGTGGGACTAAATATGTCCCCATCCAGCACGATCTACTTTAAAAGATGCAATTCTTTTTTTTATGAGCGCGACTTAATGTAGTGACGAAGAAGGAACTTCCCAAAGGGACTCCTTCTTCAGTAACGACACACAGTAATAGTAGTGATGTCATAAAGAATAGTAGTGACGAACCTTTCCCTTCCTGTGCTAAAAAAATCCGTGCGTTCCGGTGATGTGTATTCAATACACATCAATACATATGTAAAAATGAGCGATTTAAAATCGGAAAAATAAGAATATTCATAGCCAATCGCTTAAATTAATAAAATTTGAAGTCAAAAGTGATATTAATTGAAATTTAATTGCTGAAAACATGAAAAAAAAACATCGGACGACGTTCACAAAACGGGGAAAGCGACCACCTCGAACGAAAACCGGCTGGCTACTAAACGAGAGAAGCGACCGAACTGAGATTCAATTTTTTGCGTTCCCATATACCGAAGTAGAGTGAGAGTGAGACGTGAATAGCGTCGCTTCCTCCCCTATACGGATTTTTTAATTGAATATGCCTACATCACACACTGGCACACGTTTGATTGTATTGGTGAATTTACACTCGATTTTCACAAAATATCTCTGATATCAAAATATCTAAGTGCCAATTGTGTTATTATTAATATTATTTTTTTCATTCAATGCGTAAATCTATTACGGAGGAATACCTAAAATCTGAACCCAGTATTTATTATATTTATAGAGATATTAAAGTGTTTAGAAGCAATGTGTACTAGTTACACATCACAGGGAAGGAAGGGTTAAGTAGATATTGCTCTCTTAAAGGCGATACTATATATAGAATTGTCCTTTAATTTATAAATTGAAATCGTCGTAGGTACATTATCGACTATCTGTCGATTATCCTCAGTCCTTAGAAAGACTGATTAAAAAATATTATAATGCAAACATAAGTGTAAGTCGTTGTAGAGCATGACCGAGAAAACATGGTTGTACTAAGTGAATTAAATGTTGAAAGAAAGTCTTATTTTGATATTACGGAGGAACAGACTGACAAATTAGATTGCACTAAGTTGATTTTCAAAATGCAAGATTTCCATTGTAACAAGTAGAAAAATATGAGTTATTTCGACTGACATTGCAGGGGAGAAATTCAGGACTGAAAAGTGTGGGGAAAATAAGTGTTTCCTAGTTGAAGAACTTACTGCTATGGTTTTACTGTGGTATCGTATCTTTATTCAAGGCTTCCGCCTTAAATATCAAAATAGCTTTAATTAATATTTTTTTAATTATTTTATAAAGCTTACATATAATTAACCCAATTAAACCGTTCAAGGGACTTGTGTTTCACATAGAAGGATGAGGTTGTCTGAATAAAAGTCGTCGAGATCGAGATAAGTAAAGAGAGAGAGTTTATTGAAAGCGTCTGTATTTATAATGTATAGAACGGCGCAGAACATGTCGCTGTCTCGCTTCGCCGGACACATGGTTATTGTTGCGCGTTCATATACATTTCATACTACGGTCTGCAGGAGAGGCAAGAGATATGTCGGTGTCTCGCTCTCACTGTTCGCTACTAGTGAGTTCAATGACCGCACGGGTGACCTTCACCCAGTGATGTCTCGCATTCCTTACAGTGCGAGTTCAATGGCCGAACGGCCAAAGATCGCCTCAGTGGGTTCAGTGACCGCACGCACGGTCGCTACACCGTCGTTACTGTGCCTCGTAGTCGAGGATCCCTTCGCCATTCTAATGTCAATTTAGTTGCAAAGCGAAACTCTGCCTTGGATATTTTTTAAATGAGTGAGCCGCTACACACCCTGTACTGGATTTGATGACACGCCGAAACGAAACGATCGGAACACACCGCCATGTTTTTTTTAAGTGAAACTTCTATAGGCACGGTAGGGCAAATTGGTCTGAACGTCACGAAAAGTGAAACGCTTCCCCTTCTCCGACTTTAATGGTAATATTTCAAATGATCTTTAATATTTATTTATATTAATATAAATAACTGAATTTAATGAATAATAAATATTAAATATAAATTTATAATTATTAATAATATAAATAAATAATTTGATAAATGAATGATAAATAAATTTATTTAATATAAAATTTAATATTATATTGTATTATAATAATACATATTTTAAATTTAAATTAATTGATTAAAAAATATTTAATAAAATTAATTCATTAATAATAATAAATTAATTATCATTAATAAATATAATATAATTAATAAATAATTAATTTATAATTAATACTAATTAATAATAATTATTTATAAAATTTTAATCAGTCTTTCTAAGGACTGAGGATAATCGACAGATAGTCGATAATGTACCTACGACGAGTTCAATTTATAAATTAAAGGACAATTCTATGTATCGGCTTTAAGAAAGCAATATCTACTTAACCCTTCCTGTCCTGTGATGTGTAACTAGTACACATTGCTTCTAAAAACTTTAATATCTCTATAAATATAATAAATACTGGGTTCAGATTTAAGGTGTTCCTCCGTAATACATTTACGCATTGAATGAAAAAAATAATATTAATAACAATTAGCACTTATATATTTTGATATCAGAGATATTTTGTGAAAATCGAGAGTAAATTCACCAATACAATCAAACGTGTGCCAGTGAGTGATGTAGGCATATTTATTCTAAAAATCCGTATGGGTGAGGAAGCGACGCTATTCACGTCTCACTCTCACTCTACTTCGGTACATGGAAACGCAAATAATAAAATCTCAGTTCGGTCGCTTCTCTCGTTTAGTAGTGGGTTTTCGCCGGTTTTCGTTCGAGGTGGTCTCTTCGCCCGTTTTGTGAACGTCGTCCGATGTTTTTTCATGTTTTCAGCAATTAAATTTCAATTAATATCACTTTTGATTTCAAATTTTATTAATTTAAGTGATTGGCTGTGAAAATTAATATTAATTATTAATAATAATTAATAAAAAAATATTTAAAATTAATTAATTAAATTTATATACATATTATATATTAATTAATTAATATAACCATTTCCTAATCCTAAAAAAATAATAAAAATCGTTAACAAATGGAAAAAAAGCAATGCATAAAATCAACTTTTCCTAGGAGCTAAGAAGTTTCACTTCTACCGCGCGAGAGTCTCACACATCTGTTTTTTTTTAATAATAGATATGTCGAAGTCTTGGGTCCGATCAATCCGAATACTAGGCGGAAACAATGCATGTGTCATTCGTGGGGATTAGCACAGCGCCGGGACCTCGTGCGTTACCGCACGACTATGCATCTCGTCCAATCACATACAAAACTTAAAGAGAAATATATACAGTAATAAAAAATATTGTTAACCCTACCGGTTTCAAGGTTTTCACCTCATCGTCGGGGGAGCACAAACAAGTCTGAATTATGTTCGAACTGGTACGGAGATACACGCTTCCAGCGGTTGGGGACATTCGGGTTGAAGACGGAACCCGAATGCTTACCGTTAGAACCTCGGTGTATCTCGGTACCAGTTCGAACATAATTCAGTCTTGTTTGTGCTCCCCTAATGATGAGGTGAAAGCCTTGAAACCGGTAGGGCTATACCGTTACAAAAAGTGGAATAAACAGTGTTTGATAAAACAAATTACAATATCTGCAAACCTCCACGATGTTAATGCTTTAACTATAAATAATATATAAATAAGAAATAATTGTTACTTCTTATTATTACTAAGAAAACTCAAAATGTTTTATTGAAAAATATTTTCTGGAAATTTGAAGATATCACAATATCCGATGTCCTATTCAAAAGGGGCAGGCCTCGTATCAAAGGAAGAGAGTACAGTAGCAGGTGGTAAGTAATACACATCGGGCTTAAGAAAGATACTGTCGGCCATAATCGACTAACTTCGACTTTGTAGAGCGTCGTCTCTGTCATTCATACACGTGTTCCGTAGCGATTTGTCAGTTGTTGTCAAGCGTTCTAGGATGTCATCGTGCGACAGAGATGACGCTCTACAAAGCCGAAGTTAGCCGATTATGGTCGACAGTCTCTTTATTAAGCCCGATGTGTATTACTTATCGCCGAGCACTATACTTAGCTACTTATTGTCACTCTAAATAGATTAATATTTGTGTAGCATCATGATTGCCAACCTCCCAAGAGAAGAGCAACTTTAACACTTGCCACCCTATGATGGATAGTGAGTGACCAGGACTTACATAATAAAATAATTTTATAGCTAATTACAAAAAATAACCTAGCAGATTTTGCATAATTTTAATTAAAAACATACATTTTTCACTGGATGCTGAGCGTCCAGCACAGTGGCTGGCGGAATTGTTTAGCACAGTAAGGCAAGTGTCAAAGAAGATAAGACAGAAAGTAATCTAAATTATTTCTTAAATATCACTTATTTTGTCCTGTAGAGCTCGATATGCAGAAAATACACTGTCTTGAGTTATGTAGTTTATAAGATTGAAAAAATAATTGCTGAAAACGACGCAGATAGAAATGATAACACGGATAAACGATCGCAGATGATGCCAAGATCTGGTCCAGGGAACTGTCGAGTCACGAATCAAGGCTGACAGTAATCTTCCCATTGCCGCACAATAGCCTGCAAGACGAGATGCATCTGGAGGTGTATTATGACGTCAACCTGATGGAATAAAGACCTCTGCCGAGATTACATTCTAGGAAGAACGTAGCTGGATTATAGTTGCAGATGTGCATACAAAGAAGGATTGACTGGTTATTATCATGATGGACGGCAGAGATTGAGTGTGCAGGGGAGTGCAATGCAAAACAATGTACGAGTATTTATCTGTTTATTACAATGTAAAGTTTTTTAACGACCAATTAAAATACTCGTAGTTATAATACATTATTTATAGGTAAGGCATTAATTAACATTGTTGAGGTTTAAAGACGTTGTAATTTCTCATAGCTGAAAATAAAAATGACTTACAGAGAATGCTCACAAAGTTCGATGAATCCTGCTCAAAGTACAATATGATAATCTCCGTAGCAAAAACCAAGTGTATGACATTCTCCAAAGACCCACTAGAGTGCAGCATTTCAGTACGTGACGAGCCAATTGAACAAACAGCCCAGTTCAGATATCTCGGCGATGAACTGCTCAGCTCTCATGACCTCCCTAGAGAAGTAAGGCCTCAGGTAGAGGAAGCTGCAGTTGTGGCGGGCTGCCTGAGATATGTCATATGGAGGAATAAAGATATGAGAACGGATAGCAAGGTACTCATTTATAAGACCTTTGTGCGACCTATCCTCACATATAGCATCGAAGCGAAGGCGGACACTGTCAGGACAAAAAGTATGCTAAGGACAACGGAAATGAGAACTCTACGTGCTATTGCTGGGAAGACTTTGCGTAATCGTGTAAGGAACACCACAATCCGAGAGGTCTGTGAGGTCCAAGATGTGGTCAGTTGGGGACGACAGCGTCGACGATACTGGTACCGACATGTACAGAGAATGAATTCCACAAGAATTCCACACATAGCTCTGCATGGGGTGCCGGATAGACGGCGTCCACTAGGGAGATCCCCGAAACGATGGAGAGATAGCTGGAGCTCAGCATCACAGGAGGACAATCCTGCAGTAGCAGACTCTTGAGTCTATAGAAAGTTTAAGAAGAAGAAGAAGTAATTTGTTTAGTCCAACACTGTTTATTTCATTTAATATAACGATATAACCTTGCCGGTTTTAAAGATTTTAACATATCTCATCTTTTTTTATTTGATTTAACACTATTATTGCAAATACAATCTGGCGGGAGTAGTGCCAGGTGGCAATCTCTTCCAACCAACCAGACAAAAGTAAAAGAAGCAAGTTACGTGGTCGCATAAATCATTCAAATGACTATCCACCCTCACGAAATCCATAAGCATATACCCACGAACCCCACAAAGACGGACAATCACCCGAACATTATTTTTCATATAAAGTGAGATATCATCAACCAAAAGGAAAGGAAGGGATGGTGGAGAGGAAAGGAAAAGAAAAATCAGGAATGAAACACGTTATTTTACTGACTAGAAATTAAGAGTTTTTTTCAGTCGCATCTATCATGTTTCTTTCCCTCTTTTTTTATCACCCATGTTTCCCCTCCATACAGCACTATGGAGAAGACTTTGAGAAGACGATACTTATAAAGACGGATTGTAGTCTTTTGAGTATAGACTGGTTACTCTACATCTTTGTCATAGTTGACTTGTCTTTATTTATGGAGATCATTATAACTGAGAAAATGGACACCTTACTTTTTTAGTATTGTGCATTAACAATGTTTGTTATTTCTTCCAGGTTTTCGCACGTCCCCCTGTTTCTGCTGGGGCTAGCGCTCCTGCTGAGGGGCGCCACCCCTTTATCCACCCCTACGATGGCCTCGGTCATCGTAGCAGATCCTACCACAGCGCAGCCCACTACCGAACAGGACGACCCGTCCCCGGAGACCACGGTAGAGACGCAGGCTGCACTCAATGCTGATGAAAATGATGGACAAAGGGTATTTTTAATCCATTCATTAAGCACTTAAAAGAACCAAATAAATGTTGTCTGCTAACGACAGTTTGGAATTCATAAATCGTGAGAATGCAACGATTGGGTAGCTCCATGTCTCATTTCATGGATATTTTTAATGTAATTTTGTGGATATTTTTAATGTAATTTTGTGGATATTTTTAATGTATTTTTGTGGATATTTTTAATGTATTGTTGAGTTCAAGAGGTTCATGTATATGTGTCTTGAATTGCTAGATGTATTTTGGAATATGCTAGTACGTTTTATAATTGGAACTGCGATATGTAATTGACATTTAACCTGTACACCGCGTTAAAAATCAAATTCCACGAATCCTGTGCGCGGCACAATTTCGGCGTTTTTTTAATTTCTAAGTTTAAACGCGTATTTTGTTTAGAACCACTGATATTTGATTACAACACCAAGTAAACATGACATTCAAGTAATTTTCTGATAATAAATAATAGTCATTACTCTTAAGGAGACTCATTAAATAAAGGAGATAAACTAAACATTACGTAAAATAGACAAAGGAATGCTACAGATCAGATCACGTGCGTTTGTGCTTCCCGCGAGGAACACGTTAAGTTTCATTTGTTATAATAATAAATAAATAAATGCGTTTACTAAGAAGATTATACGGAATGACACTGTATGACTGAATACGGAATGAAAAGATAAGAAAAAGTTTGCAGTGAAGTATTAAGTAAGATAAAGAAGAACACTGTGAGATGGTTTGGACATGTTGAATGGATAAATATTGACGAAATAAACAAATGCATGGCTGCGTGGTAACGCATTGGAATTCCGTGTGGAAGGTCACTGGTTCAAACCCCGCGCTGTGCTTTTCCCCTTGAATGATACGGGATTTTTTCTTTCTAGTATTCAGGGTGTAAGGATGTCTGAGAATTCGGTCATATCTATTGTTAAAAATAAAAGGGAAAAATATGCCTATAAAAAATATTCCATATTTTATAAAATAGTTCCTTAAAGATTTCCTGGAAGAGTTCTATCTTATAAAATAGTTCCTTAAAGATTTCCTGGAAGAGTTCTATCTTATAAAATAGTTACTTAAACATTTTCTGGAAGAGTTCTATCTTATAAAATAGTTACATAAAGATTTCCTAGAAGAGTTCTATCTTGATAATATTTTTTTAACCTGACGAGCTTATTGCAATGTGGCAATCTCTTCCAGCCAACCATAAAGATGTTTTAATGGACCCTAAGTGAAAACCAGACTAGAATCCCAATTTTTTTTTAATCTGGGTTTTATTGAGGATCGAACCCGCAACCTCCGGATCGGCAGACAAACGTCCTACCACCAGGTCATGGAGGTCCTTTTAAATAAAAAAACAAAAGCTTTAATTTGAAACGTTTTCATGTTGAGAGGGAACTTTGTTACGAAATTTTGTTATAAAAATTTCCCAATTCGTCATGAACATTATACGTAATTTATAAGACATAATAATCATTTTTCCTCGACCTTAAGCGTCCAACAGTGCTGAAGAATGTTGTTTACTTTTGTGGTCAACCTTGGAGTTCCATTTGCTCATCACATCACAACACCCATATAATGTTGACACACGCAACGAAATCATCACTTGTTGAGCTGGGATGGCGGGTTCTCATTGACTCTACTTTTTTTTTCATTCGTAGATAATTTGGTATTGCGTTAGGATGTGGGATGTCTTCATTGTAAAATTTGAATCTGTGTCAGAGAGAGAAGGGTATAACTTTGAGGTTGATTTCTTCTTCATCTAATAAATTGATTGATCCAAATCGATTCAATAGGGCGGGATATTATGATAGAGCTTTTATCGTTGCTGGTCCTGTGGCGTGGAATGGCTTGCCTTTTAGTATTTAATATTTGTGTGGCGTGTGCAGCTTGAGGAAGTACTTGAAGACGACCCTTTTTGGGAGATTTTATTAAAATTTATGATGGTGTATAAACACGTCAAACATATTTATACACTATACCCAAAGCCGTTTGTGTTACTCTAACACATCGGAAGATCTACGAAGGTTTATTTGTAATATGTTTTCTGCAGCTTTCTTACCAAATATATTTTTATGAACATATGCAGATGCGGGTAAATATGTAATCTAATGGGCAGCCACTACCTGTCTATTCTTACTTACGTATACATATAATTTCTTTTAATCCATCAATATGGGTTCGAATCCCGAGCCTTGGAGGAGACTTTACTCTCTATACAGAGCCATATTAATTGTTCTTTTATTATTTTTAACCTTGTTTCCTGTTCATTTAGTCCACCTCAAGAGTGCTTCCTAATTAACTCTACCTATTAACCCTTCCTTTCCTGTGATGTGTAACTAGTACACATTGCTTCTAAACACTTTAATATCTCTATAAATATAATAAATACTGGGTTCAGATTTTAGGTATACCTCCGTAATACATTTACGCATTGAATGAAAAAAATAATATGAATAATAATTAGCACTTATCGGCCACATCAGAGATATTTTGTGAAAATCGGGAATAAATTCACCAATACAACCAAACGTGTGCCAGTGTGTGACGTAGGTATATTCATTCTAAAAACCGCTATGGGTGAGGAAGCGACGCTATTCACGTCTCACTCTCACTCTACTTCGGAATATGGGAACGCAAGAAATAGAATCTCAGTTTACAGTTGTGTTTCTTCCTTTGAGGTATAACATACAGTGTTAGTCCGTCTCAGGTCCCAGTCACTCTAGCGCTCTTTTTGACCGTTTTGTGAACGTCAGCCGATGTTTTTTTTTTTTTCATGTTTTCAGCAATTAAATTTCAATTATTATCACTTTTGAGTTCAAATTTTATTAATTTAAGCGATTGGCTACGAATATTCTTATTTTTTCGATTTTAAATCGCTCATTTTTACATGTGTATTGAATACACATCACCGGAATGGGCGAATTTTTTTAGCACATGATGGGAAAAGTTAAAGAAATAAGGACGATTGAAACACCCCAATGTCACTAATAAGAGCGCAATCTGGATTATATAATTCAGATGTAAAATGAACTTAGAGTAAAACCTGTCCAAAAGTGAACCTGCCAGGAATCAAACCTGGTACGCCCACTTATTAAGCATGAATGCAAACCTTTACGCAAACCTCTACACACGCTATCTCTAGGAAGGGATTAAGCTCCTATACAGTGAGAGCCTATACTCGTAAAATGTTGTTATACCGGGGCGATTTGCGACACTAAAAACACGTATTTTCTTTCATCTTCATCTAAATGACGCGAAAAAACCACTTAATCAATTTGGGTACACAAAGCACATCTACGATTTCTACGGAATGTATGTAAACTTAAGGCTAATGTGTCAAATAAGATGGGGAGGAGCACGCTGAGATGGTTTGAACATGTGGAACGAATGGATGAAGAAAGACTAAGGAAAGTATGGTTGGATCAAATAAGTGGTATTATAAAAGAAGGTGTATGGATGTGAAAGACGCGAAGGATGTGTGTCTAGATAGGAAAGTCTGACGCTCTGTCATCTCTGTCTATTCCGACAGGGAGATGGTGTGATGGTATGTACGTATGTGTATGACTGAAAAATGTCCCAAACTATTACCTTTCATAATAATATATATTCAGTAAGTTTGGAATGAAGTTAGCAACGAAAATATTGTTCTAACGATATATTTATATATGTATTTCTGAAATACGGAGTTACTTTCCAGACAACCAATATTGTATTTTGTAATTTGTTTTATCAAACACTGTTTATTCCACTTTTTTGTAACGGTATAACCCTACCAGTTTCAAGGTGCATACCTCATCTTCAGGGGAGCACAAACAAGTCTGAATTCTGTTTGAACTGGTACCGAGATACACGCTTCTAACGGTTAACATTCGGGTTGAGGACTGGGGGTTAAGGGAGGGGGGAAGAGGGGGATGAGACGATCTCGGCCAGCAGCGCGGAGATTTTTGGATACGTGTTTGCCAGATGTTCACCTCGATGCACTGACTTAGAAATTACTACTGATATATAAGAATTTGGCATCATCGATAGAAAATGTGTGGTTTTCACGGTGACAATGATAAGCCATTTCAGAATATATCAGAGGATTTGTTAAGGCGAATTTGTGTTCACGAAATCTCTTTTCAAAAGATCTTCCTGTATTTACCTATATAGAAATTATCACAGTCAGTGCATCGAGGTGAACATCTGTTAAGCACATATCTCCCGAAAATCTCCCCGCTGCTGGCCGAAATCGTCTCATCCCTCCCTTCCCCCCACCCTTCACCAACAGTCCTCAACCCTAATGTTAATCGTCAGAAGCGTGTATCTCGGTACCAGTTCAAACATAATTCAGTCTTATTTGTGCTCCCCTGAAGATGAGGTGTGCACCTTGAAACCGGTACGGTTATACCGTTACAACAAGTGGAATAAACAGTGTTTGATAAAACAAATTACAATGTCTTTAAACCTCCACAATGTTAATGCTTTAACTATAAATAATTTGATATATTTTGATATATTTCATGATCAACGTTCTTTACATTGACTTGGGTTTTCATGAAAAAATGAACTCCAAGTATTGAATCATGCAGTAAATGTTTGTGTGCGATGGTGCAATGTATAATATATGGTTAACTCTAAGAAACTGGGGCAGGTTGATGACTTCTGTTATCTGTTATCGTTGTACATTTTGGTAACGCTTTTTTTAAATTTATTTATTAAAGCAATCTATAATATACACATTTGCTAAAGGCTATACATATACACAAATTTATTACTTAACCTTTCCTTCCCTGTGTTGGGTATCTTCTACACGTTGCTTCTAATAACCATCAATATCTCTATAAATATAATAAATACAAGGTTAAGGTTTTAGGTTTTCCTCCATAATATATTTACGCATTGATTTAAAAAATAATATTAATAATAATCAGAATTTATCGACTACATCGTAAGTATTTTCTGAATATCTGAAACAAATTCGCATTTAAACGCTGTGAGTGCCTCGATCTAGGATCTTGACGATAGGATCTCACAGCTTGATAACTAACAATTACAATACACGATTCGTCATATAGTGTCGCGTTTCACCGTCGATCGTTTGTCGCTCAAACAGTGCTTTGTTTGTTTCTCGACCGCGCAAGTGCACAAATAAATAAACAATTGACATTCCACTCGTTCCAGACAGCTGTCTAGATCAAATCGGTTTTTTATATAATTCGTGATAAAGAGCCGGCCTCCACAAATTCTTGGTGACGTAATTTGTTCCGAGCACCGGTCGATGCCAGTTTTTCTTCTTCTTCATCGAGTAAGCCACTGACTGTTATTATCCTTCTTACCCTTTTACACTCCGCTGGCAGAGTTGATGATCTGAAAGGTCGTCAGCTCTTCCCATCCTATATTCATCTCATATTTCATACATTCGCACCACTCATCAAATCTTTATTTCTTTAGTTATCATTGTTTGTTTTTTTACTCAATACACAATTATATATATATATTTTTTATTTTTTTTTATTTTTGTCCACTTTTATTGTCCACAACATTCATTCTATTTGCTCAGTTCCTCCTATTAAGCAGCCATGAAGCCCGTCAAATCGGACTTCTGCATCAAAAATAAACGCATCATAATTAAAAAAACTACACCCAAAAAAAAAACTACACCCAAAACAACTGAAACGCCCGCACCCGTCCCCGAGACCTCGCCTATACCAGCCCTCGCTATGTCTCCGGACCGCTCAACATCCCCTGATCTGACCATCTCCACTTTCGAGGAAGCCTTCGAGCTCTTCAAGATGGAGACCACATCCAAAAAAGAAACAATGAAGATGGTAAAACTTCTTCGTGAGCTCTTCCATAAAGGTGAGGTCTCGATTGAGGCCAAAAACCGTCCATCTGATTCACCCACTGTCTTGCCAGCGGTTCCAATCACAACACCGCCGCACCCCACCCCCACTTCTGACCCCCCACTCTCCCCACCAATAATTATCATCCCGGATACTCCAGAAATGGACTGGCAATCCTTTGCCAAAAATCGCAAAAGGGCTCTCCAACCCCAAGAAAGCCCCCCCCTCGTTCGCCCCCAATCAAACCCGAAACCAGCTGATGCCACTGTGACCCAAACCAGCAAAAGGATGAGAGGCCCACTCAGCCCTCCTCTTCCCGCAGCCCCCGCCCCACCTTCAAATATAGACGTACGACCTCTACTTCCAGTCAAAAAAGACCGCATCCCCCCCATCGTTCTTCACAATTCCGACAAGTACGGAGACCTGAGAGCCAAACTCAGGTCTCAAAACATCAACTTCTCCTCGAAGGTTCAGCCCAATGGTGATTTAAAAATCTCCACAGAAACCGTTGAGGCTTACCGCTCCCTCGTCCACATCACCGACTCTCTCGCCATCCCATACCACTCCTTCCATCTGGAAAACGAGAAGCCCCTGTTAGCCGTCATTCGTGGCCTACCGACCCCTATCAGCGTCGAGGACATTATGATCGAGCTCAAATCCCTTGATTATCCGGTTCAGAATGTGTATCGCATGAAGAACAGGAATAGAGTGGAACTCCCTATGGTCATCGTCAAACTGACAAGGGACTCTTCCGCAAAACGCATCTTCACCGAACTCCACGGTGTACTCGATATTCGAGTCACAGTGGAGGAGCTGAACAAGCGCAAAGGTATGGGCCAGTGTCATCGCTGCCAACAGTTCGCCCATTCCGCCGGCAACTGCCACGCTCCAGCCAATTGTGTGAAATGCGGTAGAACGCATCACACCTCTGAATGCAGGAAGCCCGCGGACACTCCCGCCACCTGCTGTAACTGCGGAGGCCCACACACGGCCAACTTCAGAGGCTGCCCACGCTTCCCCAAGAGCAACCTCCCTTCAATCGCTCCCCACCACCACTTCCAGACCCCGCAGCCCTTACGCCCCCTCATGGATGGCATCTACCAACGCCCCTCCACCAACGCCCCCTTATCGAACGCCCCCTCGGCAAACAACGCCACACGGCGATTCCCCAACGCCCCCCAGAGTGCATCGAAACCAGTCACTTCCAACGCGTCATACGCGAACGTCGCAACTCATCGCCCCCTATTATCATCATCTACACCCCAAAGTTACATATTGCCCGCCGCTCCCCCCCCAAATCGCGATCTCATTTTGAATAACTTAAAATCAGCCATCACCGAAGCCATGAACCTCCTCAACTACATCCAAGAACATGGCTCGCACCTATAAACCATCCCATATATCCGCCGCGTTCTGGAATGCAAACGGTTCCCTCAGAACACATAAACAAGAGGTCGAGGATTTCCTTCTCGAGCACAACCTGGACGTGTTGCTGATAACGGAAACGCATCTCAAACCGAGCTACCGTTACAGCATCCGTAACTACTACTGCTACAGAGACGACCGCCTCATCGGCAGAAAAGGCGGCACCGCAACTCTCATCAAAAGCACAATAGACCACTGCCACATCCCCTCCCCTCCCACCGTCAACATAGAATCCACATGCGTAGTGGTGAACACCGCCAATCACGGCCCTCTTAAACTTTGCGCGACTTATCTTCCACCTACCTCCCCACTTGTCGAGTCTGAATTGGACTCATTCCTCGCAGATAATATCCCCACCATCATGGCGGGAGATCTAAATGCTAAACACCCCTTCTGGCACAGCCGCACTTCCAACACTCACGGTAATAAACTTGACGAAATCTCCTCCCGGAAAAGATACTTCGTGGAAGGACCCACGTCTCCCACCCTCTATCCACTAATAGACAATCATCGCCCTGATGTCATCGACATCATTGTCCATAACGACATTCTCTATCAAACAGATCTCACGACTGTTCACCAGCTTCAATCCGATCACTACCCGGTATTACTTCAATTGACGGATGGCTTACCACCCTTCTCGCCCTCAGCCCTTCCGCGACACACCACCTCGTGGAGCGATTTCGCTATTAACGTCGACAGCAGCATCAAAATACCGACAACCTTCCCCGACACGAACTCCATAGACGCCGCTATAAATGACTTCACAACCACCATCAAATCCGCTCTCACATCCTCTTCAAAAGAGAGACCAGCCCATAAACCCGAACTTCCCCTTCCTCCACATATCAAAATACTGATTATGGAAAAAAACAAAACCAGAAAGTTGTGGCAAAACACAGCTGTCCCCTCTTACAAAACCGACTACAACAGATTAGTCAAAAAAATCAAACACCTCCTACAGCAACTCCGCAATGACAAATGGTCAGACTTCGTCGAGTCTCTCGAATACAATGATGGACTCAAATGGAAACTAACGCGTAGCCTTAGAAATACGCCCTCCCGACCCAGCTCTCTTCAAGGACCAAATGGCCCCGTTTTCTCTGCTCGCGACCGCGCAGAGACCTTTGCTGACTCTCTAGCTAATATCTTCTCGCCAAATGCAGACCTCTCTAACCCCTCTCACTCAATAATGGTCGACAACGCAGTTGCCGACATATTAAATGAGCAAACCCCCCCCCACCACAGACTTCTTCTCACCGTTAGAAATTCAATCTATCATAAAAAATCTCATCAACAAAAAAGCCCCCGGCCCCGATAAAATCAATAATCTCACCTTGAAAAAACTTCCGAAAAAAGCCATTTACGCCCTTACCGCCATTTACAATGCCTGCCTTCGACATAAATTCTTTCCAACCCCATTCAAAAACGCCGACGTCATCATGTTCCCTAAACCGGGTAAAAGCCACGTTATCCCTGAAAATTACAGACCGATCAGTCTGCTCCCGACTCTAGGTAAAGTGCTCGAAAAATTAATCCTAGAACGTCTCTCGTTAGAAACTTACTCACGTAACATCATCCCAGATTCGCAACACGGATTTAGGCCATTACACTCTACCAACCATCAGCTTCTTCGCGTTGTAGAACACATCATCAAATACTTCAGCTCCAAAGGCCTCACGACCCTCCTTTCACTAGACGTGGCGAAAGCCTTCGACACAGTCTGGCTCAACGGACTCATATTCAAACTGCACAAGTCAGGTATTCCCCTCAGACTAGTGCAAATCATCGCATCATTCCTTGAAAATCGCTCCTTCTCCGTCAAAATAGACGGTATAAATTCATCCCCTCGCCCCATTCTGGCAGGTGTGCCCCAAGGTGCACTGTTGTCCCCTATCCTGTATAACATATACACGAGCGATATGCCCCAATTTTCACGTACACATTGTATCACCGCGCAATACGCTGACGACACAGCCTTTCTCTCTTCATCGAAATATGAGTCCGTATCCCACAACAGACTGCAAGACTTCATTCCCATTCTGGAGCACTGGTGCACCAAATGGAAGATCAAAATAAATCCCACCAAAAGCACAGCAGTCCGCTTCTCACGCAGATACATCAAACCCATCAGAACTCTTAAACTCTTCGGCCAGAGCGTCCCATGGTCAAAACACGTAAAATACCTAGGCCTCACATTAGACAGTAGACTCTCGTGGCATAAACACGCCCTCAATATCAAATCAAAAGCTCACGGAACACTCAAATCATTATTTCCCTTGATCAGTAAATACAGCAAACTTAGCACGCGCACTAAACTCCACCTATATAAAGCGATCGTCAGACCGCAACTGACATACGCCCTTCCGGTCTGGGGCCACGCGAAGAAAACAACGCTACATCACATTCAGATCATTCAAAACAAAGCCCTCCGCATAATTTTAAAAGCACCCTACATCGTCCGTAATTCAAGACTCCACGCAGATACCAAACTACATACTATCCCCGAACATATGCGCGCTCTGGCCGAAAGGTTCTACAGCTCTATATCCCGTCATCCCAACCCAGTCATAAAAGCCTTAGATAACTACAACGCGAACACCAGTTACAGACACACTCGTCCGAAATCAATATTGCGAATCATCCCTCCGACCCCCCCCTCTTTAACTCTAATCATCCCCCCAAATGACCCCCCGATTGTCACTCTGAACACCCCATCATCGATAATTCCTCCGGCAGACAGTTTACCCCCATAGGCAACCGCATTTCTCACCTTCAATAAACATTTTCTACACCTTAATATATTTATAAAAGTCACACACATTTCCCCACTCATTTACTTATCTACATATACTATATTCATTCTTATAATTTATTCACAATTCATTTTTTCATTTTTTTTTTTTTTTTTTTTTTTTTTTTTTTTTTTTTTTTCACCCATTCAATATAAAACAGTGTGTGACGACACAAATTTATGTATATTTGTATTTAATATTATGTATATATCATCATATTTATATATGTATTTAATCGTTTATAATTTCTCATAATCATTCATAAAATCAAAACAATTACCACAAACCTATCCTTTCCCGATTCCCAAAAAGATCCAAAAATTTCCAATAAATATCTTAACAGTCAGAACTTATCCGATGAAGGAGTAAGGTGTCCTACCATCGGACCGAAACTCCGAACAAGCTATCCATCACTTGAAGAGTATGCGGGAAGCGCGACACTATATTTGCATCTCACTTTTGCATACGTCACTGAATAGCGAGGAGCTCAATTGTCTCAACTTCGCAAGTGTAAGCCACGCCCGGGTTAGCCACCAACCCTGCCGCGCCGCAGTAGCTGTTGGGCTGGCAACGAGACTACATCTACGCCCGTTCCGTGAGCGTTGCCAGATGGTTTTTAAATGTTTTCAGCAAATAAATCTCAATTATTATAATTTTTAACTTCAATTATAATTAATTAAGGGGATTATCTATGAATGTTCTTATTTTTCCGATTTAAAATCGCTAATTTTTTATCGCGTACTCACTACCCAACACCGGAGCGCGCGTTTCAATTTTATCACCGTAAGGGAAGGGTTAAGAACTATATAACTAATCTTATTCATATGATATAACTATACGCTTACTTCATTTTAATTTCCTACATTTAGTTTTTGAAGTGAAACTTCTATAGGCGCGGTAGGGCAAATTGGTTTGAACGTCACGAAAAGTGAAACGCTTCCCCATATCTGACTTTAATATTAATATTTCAAATGATCTTTAATATAACATAATGTAAAAAAATAATTTGATAAATGAACGATAAATTTATTTATTTATTAAACCCTTCGTGATAGAGTACGAAACAAAAATCCAAAGGACGTGCGAAGTTGAAGATATTGTCAGATGGGGACGACAGAGAAGAAGGTTTTGGAACGAACACGTATCCAGAATGGCGGAACCAAGAGCCGTAAGAATGGCCAGGGACAGTATCCTCCAAGCAAGCAGACCTCCAGGACGACCTTCCAAAAGATGGAAAGACAGTTGGAAGTCGCCGACGTCGCAAGAGGCAAACAATGATGCAGGACCATAACAGGCCAACAGGCCTAAAATAAGATGAAGAAGAAGAAAACAATCGCTGGATGAATCACTAATAGTGTCTTCATCATCAGCTGGTAGAGATGCGTACCAGCTGGGACATTCTGCCGGCACCACTCCTGAAGAACACAATTTTAACAAATCCTTCTTTTTTGCATTTGCAATTGGCAACATTTTGTCATACAATTTGACAAGAAGAGTGTTACCCGTATCAGATGCTGTGTTACGTTGCTCTGCTTCTTCCTCGGCCGGTTATGATTATTTTTTTATATGCGCCGTTATGTTGTATTATGCTCATATTTGTATGAAATTTGTTTTGGATTCACTTTTTCATATTTCAGACATTTTATCTATAACCAATTTACTTTTTCGCCTTCCTCATCAACGCTGCATTCGATTCATTTCTTCGACGTATGTTAAATGGTTGTGGTACATTTGAACGGTTTCCTCATTATCTTTTATCACTAATTGTTTTATACTTAATGCAGACAGAACATAAGTCCTTTATAGGTTTAAAAAATGAATAATTATAATTGTTGCAGAAATAGTTTCTGTAAGTTGATTGAGAAACGCGTTTTGAATTATTTTTCTCGGAAAATTCCTTATATAAGTCGTACATTTTAAAAATAGACAAAATTTTTGTCAAGATATAGCTTTTTACTTGATTTTCGCACGTAGTGCGATTCCATCACAGGAAAACTTTCAATGTGCTCCTTCGATCGCCGCAAAATTATCTCAGAATGTTTATTTCGCGGACCACTGTTTCCGCGGTTGTCTTTTCCTGAAAAAAAAAAAGCCCTCAGCGGTAGTGAATTCAAAATCTTTGTTCACGGGGCCAATACTTATAGAAAGCGTTTTCTCGAAAAACTTCCGACACACTCGATGCTTAATTCCGGCAGTAGTACAAAAAATAAGTATTTGAAATCGATCTTGCTTTATTTGAATTGAATTGTTTGGCTTGACGGATTGTACATTTGCTAAAATAAATTATTTTTGACGATTATAATTATTCAATGGCCAATACGAGTTGCAAATTGAAACTATCATTCTCGGCTAAATTATAATATTATAACATTTAAAACGACAGAATTCACAATTCACTTGTTTTGTTAACTTTGCAGGTTTTAATTCTTTTTTTTTGTTTCGTAAGGAAGATATTCACTTCGTCTTTTCTTTGATACATTTTTTTCCACATAGAAGGGTTACATACACCCCTCTTCCATCTTAAACCACGTTCAATTAAGATGTCCTCAGACAAAGACAATGGAATGTCAGCGAGTCTATATGAACTGCATGAGCATGCCCCATTTTGATGTTCTTGCACAGGATCAGTGTTAACAATATTCTCCTCAACAACATTTTCTTCTAATGTTGATTCGTTTATGGATTCCACTTTCGTTGGATTGGGCGTGTTATCAGGATCACTGATCGTCTCATCAAAATATTCATGATCACTTTCTTCGGCTAACAATGCTTTATTAATATCGAGTGACAGTTTCTTGTAAAAAATAATTTCATTATATTTTGAGATTATGTTCAATGTATAATTAAAAAAACATATAATTTATGTTAAAATGAACATAAATTTGTTAAAATTTCAATGCTTACCAATCACACACTGTCTTTTTCTAAAAAAATAGTTTAATAAAATGGCCAAAACTTAACAAAACCACTTGTTAAGTAACTTGCATGACAAACACACTGGCAACGTCTATCTCACACAATTCATTAATTGCAACTTCATGCGTATCATAAGTAAGGAAGAACTATTCAAGTAATATAATCACTTTTTTCGTACAAACAAACAATCAATTTTTACAGTTAATGATTTTTTTAGTGGTGTTATGGCCTTTTGCAACGAAAACACTTTTAGAATTTCAACGTGTAGTTTTATTTGTATGAAGGTTGAATTACACTGATGTATAATATTAACAGTATTACATAAATAGTAACAGCTATGATCTTTACAAAGTAGCGGCTTTAAGAATAATGATGTTGCCTCAGATATGACGTCCTATTTAAAGCAAAGATAATTATACCACGACCCTTCAATAGATTAAGAAGGAATGCGTCGGGCATGTTATGTTTGCCCTTTAAGGTCAAGTCGATATCTGTGATTTATCTCGTCGCAGCTTACCCATTTAGTGATATTTAATCTTTATTGATTTGGGCAAACGAGAGGATAACTTAAATATAATGCATTGAAGTTAAATTGACACTAATGTGATAGCGCTAATATTTATAGGACCTAGAACATGGTTAGTTTCGATAAGCTTGACAAGGGTATAATATAACTTATAATATTTATTTGAATGTGGATAAGATAACATCGGTTTTGGTGATTATACCGTGTTACAGATAATGCCAATATATTTAATAGGTTCTTAGATAAGTGGTACATTGGTTTGCATAATATATTGAGGGTGAATGAGATAAGAAGATAAGATTAACATGCGCTCGCAGTAGATACATGACAGTGGCCTAACTTCGCAATTGGCTTAAATAATGCCGTTTTTGGCTTTTAGAATAATAGAGATTTGTGTTTTTGATTAAAATAATGAAAAATCTCATTTTGAGCAAAAATGTTAATTAATGACTTTTTGCTTAACAACGACGATATAAAACATAAAAATATCATACATTGTCAAAAGTTTACGTTAGTTGCATTGGCTAGGGATCCGCATTCGTAACATACAGAAAAATACATACCAACATCACGCCGTCTCGCTGAGGCACATGGCCGTGTCACTCCAAGAGGTAAATTTCACGATATAATTTGAATTCAAATGAAAATCAATCAACACAATTCAATTTCACCGCTAATTGCACTGAAAAATAAGAAAATCAGTTAAAAAAACGAAGTGAAACTGCTATTCTTTAAAGCTAGACGTCAACAACGCACACTTGGCGAAATGACGCATAAAATATTTAGTATACGAGTACCTAGGTTGCCGTTACGTTCAACAGAGAGCGTTCCCATTATATCGTCTGTTTTATATACTTTTTTATATTTATTATTTAATATTTATTATTTAATATTAAATTATTTAATATTTAATTTTTTAATATTTATTATTTAATATTTAATATTCGAAATCAAAATGAAACTGTCAAAATTTCAAAACAATCGGGGAATATGACATAACTGTCAATGATAATTGTTTAGTTTGCGTGTGTCGCTGCAGGGGGCGCTCTCGTTATTTCGTCTGTTTTATATACTTTTTTTATATACAACCGTATATAAAAAAATATATATAAACATGCTTGTATACGAATGCAACCTTTTGTCAAAATTTCAAAGCAACCGGTGAAGAACTTGCGGAGATTAGAGATTTTCTATTAACGAACATTTACATTTTTATTTATATAGATAATGTTTAATATATTAACATATGTATATTATAATAATAAATATTTATATTTAATTTCATTTCATTTATTAAATTTAATCATATTTAATTAAATTAATTAATTAATTATAATTAATAAATATAATTTAATAAATATAATATTATTAATAAATAATTAATTTGTAATGAACATTAATTAATAATAATTATAATTATTATTAATAATTTAATAATAATATTAATATTAATTAATATTATTAATAATCATTATTATTTATAATAATTAATTAATTAATATTAATAATTAGTGAATTAATTATAATATTAATATTGATTAATATTAATTAATAATATAATATTAATATTATAATTAATATTAATTAATTATAATTATTATTAATAATTGAAAGAAATTAATTATTAATGATAATAGGTAATTGACGATCATTAATTTATCATTATAATTATTAATTAAGTATTAATAATGATAAATTAATTATTAATTAATAAGAAATAAAAAAATATTATGAACAAATAATTAATTAATCAATTATTAATTAATTAATAATTCAATTATGAAGTATTTATTAATTAATAATTAATTAATTAAATTTATTTATACTAATTAATTAAAATTACAATTTCCGTATCATAAAAAAAAATCGTTAACAAATGGAAAAAAGCAATGCATAAAATCAACTTTTCCTAGGAGCTAAGAAGTTTCACTTCTACCACGCGAGAGTCTCACGCATCTGTTATTTTGGTAACACTTCCGAACGCCAAAAGTTAATATAACCTTACAGACCAACTGTTAACTATATATAATTATTTAAAAGCCTTAAGCAAGGGTGTGGGATGTCACCATGATTGTTTAATTAGTAAATAGATTAATGAGTCGGCGATTCAAAAGATGACGATGGGAGACATGTAACAATGAGTGAATATAATGTGTGTGGACCTTTGTATGCAGATGATATAGTTATGCTTGCTGAAAATAAAGACAATTTAAGGGATATTTTTAATAATAATGGAAAAGCAAATATTGTTAATTTATAGAGGACATTATTAAACTTATTTTTATATTTGGAAGGTTTTCATGCATACGTTCGGGCGTTACTATAGCTACTATAAATTTTGACACTTTGGGCATTCCTGAAGTTGTGCACAATATTTAATTATACTCGTATGTGTTCCTAACTAGCCACCACGACTGACATTAAACTGTGGTCCTAACTAGCCACCAGCCCTGACATCAAAACATGTTCCTAACTAGCCACCAGTCCTGACATTAAAATGTATTCCTAACTAGCCACCAGGCCTGACATTAAAATGTTTTCCTAACTAGCCACCAGGCCTGATATTAAAACGTGTTCCTAACTAGCAATCAGGTCTGACATTCACGTCGTCTTTATTATACTATCACAAATATAATATTTAGACCATTGTTGTTCAAAAATTCTATAGTGCAACGTTAGTACTAGCGAAGCTTAAATAAATGATTAAAAATATGATAGTAATACATTCGGCATGAGGTGTAGTGTGGTGTATGGTGTTTATATTTCAATAATAATTATTAAAATATTTATTTCAGAACAGTGTGCAGAAAGACATTTCGAGGAACCTGAAACCTAAGATCACGTCAATGCACGTGGAGTGCAACGTGTCTTTGCGCTATGCCAAGACTTTGGTGACCAGTCGAGTTGCCAACCCCAGCTCGACGGCCAAAGAAGTCACCTTCAGCGTGGTCATCCCCGAGACTGCCTTTATCACAGGGTTCAGCATGTAAGTCTCGACATTCCTTAATTATTATTATTTTATATTTGATACAAGCTTTGCTCAAAAAACTTAAATCCATCTAGTCAAGTCTAATATTCTCCATAGCATTATAACATATAGAGAGGAAACATGAACGACGAGAAAGAGGTAAGAAACATGGTAGATGCCTTCAAGGTGTGATGTTGGAGGCGTGTCCTCTGTATCCCACAGAAGTAAGGCGCGCCGAATATCATCTAAGAATTAGATATTGCACGGGGAAGTAATGGGCGAAGAAAGGGTTGGTGGACAGAGAAAGCGCTGTAAGAGCTGCTGACTTTGTGCAGGACGCCTGAAAACTATAAGCAGGTGGCTCAGAACCATGGAGTGGACCATGGATCTATTCTCGGGCTGATGGTGCCTCAACGACTAGACTTGTGGGAAACAATCAGCGTGCGGCGAACATGCGGCAACATCCAACAGGATCAACATGTCTGTAACATCTGCGATGAGGGAGTGCGCATCTAGGATCGGGCTGTTTTATCACAGAAGATCACATGATCGACGTGTGAGACCTCAACTACGAAGCCCAGCAACGACGAGAGATTACGAAAAGACTTTCAACAGTATGCAGAAAAACGTAGCTTGGATATGTTACTAGAAAGAATGATAAATGTCTGAAGAAGCTAGTCAACACAGGGACAGTTGAGGAAAGATGAGCAACAGGAAGATGTCCTATGAAACGGACGCATCAAATAAAAGAGTTGGCAATAAACGCATTTATAGGGCACTTATCAGTCCCATACAACAAAGTTGGCATTAAGATACTACATTTATTCAGCTCCTCTCAGTCTTTTCCATGTCCATGTTTGACTACCATACATCAAAGTTGGCACCAGAATACTATTGTGAACTATCATCTTATTAGATTTTGATATCATACGGTTCAAATATCTGAGGCTCTCACGACCGGATGGATTTTATTTTCGACATGTTGGCTACACTTCCGTGTAGCCTGACCCTTCCCCTCCGCAACGAAACCGGTTCGAGGTAAGTAAGTTGAGAAATGTCGACGCGACAACACGTTTTATTGAAAAATGTCAATCCAATCTCCCGCCAAGTGCGAAATACGCGGCGTCATCCGTTATCTCGTTTGGAAGGGAAAACCTCCGGTTGAGGTTTATAATGAGGTGAAAACTGCATATGGTGATAAAGCTATGAATCGTACGAGTGTGTACAAGTGGTGTCGCGAGCTTAAAAACGGTCACGTCACACCTCTTCACCCTCCGCCAAAAAGTTCAAAACCACAATTTCAGCCAAGAAAATCATGGCATCCGTGTTTTGGGACTGTCAAGGCATAATTTCAATTGAATATATGCCTCAAGGGGATACCATCAACTCTGCAAGATACTGTGAGACCCTAAAAAAATTGCGGAGGGCGATTCAGAACAAGAGGAGAGGCATGCTGACAAAGGGAGTCTGCCTGCTGCACGACAATGCCAGACCACACACGGCCAACGCCACGAAGGAACTGCTCGCCACGTTTAAATGGAATGTCCTGAACCGTCCCGCGCATTCCCCTGACCTAGCCCCTTCAGATTACTATCTCTTTACCTCCCTGAAGCTGCACATGGGTAGAAAAAGGGTTTCAACCGACGAGGAGGTAAAGGAGGAGGTGGAGAAGTGGACGGAGGGGTTGGCGGGAAACTACTTCGAGGTATGCATCAAAAAGTTGATACCCCGCTTCACCACCTGCATTGAGAGGAATGGCGACTATGTCGAAAAATAGCTTACATATGTACTACGGTAACCACGTAATTTTTTTGTTTAAATAAAAAGAATTGTAACCTACAAAAATTCAGTACACTTACTTTCTGGATATGACTCGTACTTGTATATGTTTGAGTGCCCCCGTTTTCTATCTCTACACGCCGTTCGACATCCATTTTAATTCTTCCATCATTTACCCAAATAACAGATTTCCTCGACTCGCTCCAATATTTCATTATTCACTCGTACATCGCATTTTCTTTTCCTTTCACGGCTTATGGCTTAGAGCTCAAAAAAATTAGCAAGTAGCCGCGATTACTTTCAGAGAAAATTTCGAATGCCGCGAAACTGTTATTTGACGCCAATCGGTTCGCAGATGAACCGACTTACTATAAGTGGATATTCTACTGTAGAGGCGTGAATTTCGGGCGTTTTTTTCAGACTTAATAAAAAAAAACTAAAAACATTATTCGTGTGCATTTTTTTTAAGTTTTTTTTATTGATGATTTGAGAATCTACAAAAAAAAATTTGAAAAAAATAATTTTAAATTCAACATGTTATCAGCTGTTATATCTTGTCGCAAAAAAAGCGGGGTGAGCTGGTCGACATGATTGAAGCCATTTAGTAAATTTGGAACAAAAATCATACACAGTTTCTTGATAAAAAATAATATTTTTATAGTTGGTACCAAAGACAAAAAATTACATTTTTTACCCTTTTTTTAATTTAAAAAAATAGTTTAATAAACTGTTTTGAAATTTTCAAGGTAACAACGATATAAAAATATTTATTAAAGTTATATATCAAATTTGAAGGCAATCGGTTGGATAGAACTTGAGATTTTATGTCGACCAGGTCGAAAAAAGTAGTTTTGAGAAAAACGCCTATAAAATGTTGATATTATTTTCTGACTCATACCGGTGCGGCGTAATTGTTGCCTCATTTATAGGTATTACTTCGTAAATATTGCGAATTTGAAAATTTCCTTTTGATAACATATTTTTAAAGGTCTAAACTTTAGAAATATGCAAAAAAATAATTTTTTTTCAAGTTTCTCGATTAGAATACCGCTTTAAGAAGATCCCTTCGGAAATTATTGTCATCATGGTGTCGTTGTCGTTGCTGGATCTCGTAGTCGAGGATCCTTTCTCCATTCCAACGTCAATTCATTTATAATGCGAAGCTGTGCCGTGGAGTTTTTTTTTTAAAAGTAAGTGAGCGGCTGCACACCAGCAAACTCGTAATAAAACCCGCATTGTGTTGATAACATGTGATTTTACTATTTAATATCTGTTTCATTCTAAATATTTTTGTTGCAATTGCGTAAAATTATTTTTATATTTTTCATATCATCATCATCATCATTGTCAACCAGGGTCGATCCACTGCTGGATGAAGGTCTCCTCAAGTTGACTCCAAATAGTTCGGTTTTTTGCTCGTTGATGTCATGTGATGCTGCCATGCTTCCTGATTTCATCTATCCAGCGTACCTTCGGTCTTCTTCTGGGCCTCTTTATGCCTCTTGGGTACCATTGGATTGTTTCAGATGTCCATCGGGAGTCTGACATTCTGGCTACGTGTCCTGCCCATTGCCACTTCATTCTTTTGCACACCTTTATAACGTCTTCTACCTTTGTTATATTGCGAATCCAGGTGTTTCGTTTACGGTCTCATTTAGTATATCCCAACATGCATCTCTCCATGCCCCTTTGTGCGGTCTGGAGCTTTTGTGTGTTCTTTACTGTGAGAGTCCATGTCTAAATAAATAAATAAATATAGGTTTATTGACAGCAACATAGTATGTACAAAATATATTCAAATAACTCTTCTAAAACACATAAATTGCAGATAATACATTAAATACAGAAGCTATCAAAAGGTCTGTGCTCATCTAATAACATCCCCTCGGCCAAGATACACCCCACCAATATAGGGCGAACCCATCCACGGGGACACCAGATGTTTTTCAGCCCACGCCCTTGAACACGTAGAACAAGAATATAAAAAAAACACAGAAAATAAATAGATGACAAAAAATACATTCAAGAGAGAAGACATTAAAAGGTCCGGGTTCATTCCACAAACATTCCCCCGGCCGAGATACACCCCACCATTGTAGGGCGAGCCCGACCGCAAGGGCATCGGGGGGCTTCCATCTCACACCCCCGCATATCTAGATTAAATAATAAACAAACAAAAAAAAAAACAAAAACGTATGGCAGATAACAAAATAAAAAGTAAACCCACATATATCACCTCAGGTTACTACTAACTGTCAGCAAGAACGAAAAAAAAGAAAAGCCTCAAAGGAGTCCAAATTTTACAAAGTGACAAATGGGAAATGAAATAGTTAATATGATGAATAGACAACATTGAAATAGTTAGGCAGTAATACATTGAAATAGTAAAGCAGTCTCGCAGTAAAGAGCACACAAAAGGTAAGACCACGGAGGTCGTCTGATTGTGCTTGTATATAAAATATTCCCGGTCTTAATACTTACTACTTCTATAAACACATTTCATATATTCTGTTCTAAATGTGTTGAGCACTCGCTACTGTATCTTTTATTTTTATATTATTTTTGTTATAAGGTACATATACTTACCCCTTATTTATTGTTATAAGGTACATATACCTACCCCTTATTTATTGTTATAAGGTACATATACCTACCCTTTATTTATTGTTATAAGGTACATATACCTACCCTTTATTTATTGTTAAAAGGTACATATACCTACCCTTTATTTATTGTTATAAGGTACATATACCTACCTTTTATTTATTGTTATAAGGTACATATACCTACCCTTTATTTATTGTTATAAGGTACATATACCTACCCTTTATTTATTGTTATAAGGTACATATACCTACCTTTTATTTATTGTTATAAGGTACATATACCTACCCTTTATTTATTGTTATAAGGTACATATACCTACCCTTTATTTATTGTTATAAGGTACATATACCTACCCTTTATTTATTGTTATAAGGTACATATACCTACCCTTTATTTATTGTTAAAAGGTACATATACCTACCCTTTATTTAATGTTAAAAGGTACATATACCTACCCTTTATTTATTGTTATAAGGTACATATACCTACCTTTTATTTATTGTTATAAGGTACATATACCTACCCTTTATTTATTGTTATAAGGTACATATACCTACCCTTTATTTATTGTTATAAGGTACATATACCTACCTTTTATTTATTGTTATAAGGTACATATACCTACCTTTTATTTATTGTTATAAGGTACATATACCTACCCTTTATTTATAAATAAATTCATAAAATAGATAGGATTCATAAAATAGATAGGTACAATATCATTAATATATATATTTTTTTATATTCCAGGGAAATAGACGGCAAGGTATACGAGGCATACGTGAAGGAGAAGGCCGAAGCAAAGAAGGTGTACCAGAGTGCAGTGAGCAGTGGCATCGCTGCAGCCCATGTAGCTGTGCAGTAAGAACTTTTTTTTTTCATTTAATATTTCCGCAGCTTCTGCACTACAATGGAACTTTTCAGGGAGTATCGGGTCTTTGACGTAGCCGACATATACATCAAATCCATTATCTGCCAATATCATAAAAATAAGAAAGAAAATGCAAATTCAGCAGAGACACGAATGGCAACTGATCAAATTTTCAACATATCTAGAGTTGGAACATATTTTTCTCAAAGGCAACATGCCTTTTGGCTACCATGATATACAATGGGGTGCCGAATTCAATAAAGGTGAAAGGGGATAAAAATTCAGGCAGTGGATCGGAGCGTGGATGTTATTGCGACAGAAGTTTTAGTTTTTGGACTTGCAGGAGGAATGACTTGTAGCAAAGGTTTGTGTAAATTCTTAAGTGTTGTGTATTTTTGGTGATTGTGTGTAGGAATATTGCGATGGACCTTTTGGTCTGTCTGGAATGGTGGAGTATGCGAGGGTTGACCAAGTTGGTGTGCATTTTCAACGGGGTATTAATAATAAATAATTGGAAAAAATCAACAAATTATTTTTCTATATTACTTGTATATGTCCTCAGTAACTCTCTCTCCCTGGCTCCATCCCAACTCATTGTCTGCGAAGACTGTTGGGGTCAGCTCTCCTCGTCCTCAGGTTGTATGCTCTTCTGTCCCGTACTACGTCCGCCAGGCCGTGCCTCTGCATCAGAGTCGTGCTTTTGCACCACCCATGAATTCTTTGGTCTTCCTCTGGTTGTTATTTGAGGCAAATTCATGGAATTATTATTTGAGGCAAATTCATGGAATCAAATTATTATTTAATTTGAGGCAAATTATTATTATTAAATAAATTATTGTTATTTGAGGCAAATTAAATAAATTATTGTTATTTGAGGCAAATTCATGGAATCAAATTATTTTTCTATATTACTTGTATATGTCCTCAGTAACTCTCTCTCCCTGGCTCCATCCCAACTCATTGTCTGCGAAGACTGTTGGGGTCAGCTCTCCTCGTCCTCAGGTTGTATGCTCTTCTGTCCCGTACTACGTCCGCCAGGCCGTGCCTCTGCATCAGAGTCGTGCTTTTGCACCACCCATGAATTCTTTGGTCTTCCTCTGGTTGTTATTTGAGGCAAATTCATGGAGATTGCCTGGTTCACAATGTGATCGGGTGCTCTGCGTCCAACGTGGCCATACCATCTCAATCGCCTCTCCTCCATCTTGCTGTTGATGTCTGTAACACCTAGGCTTCCACGAATGCGTGAGCTTCTTATTTTGTCTCTTAGGGACACACCAGCTGACCATCTTAGCATGCGCATTTCAGCAGTTTCTAGTTGCCTAGAGTAAGAGTTATACATCGTCCAGCATTCGGAGCCATAGAGGAGTGCGGGTCTGACAATCGTTTGGTATACTTTTCCTTTTAACTTTACTGGCATTTTCGGATCACATAGAACTTCCGTCATTGATCTAACTTTATATGTCCTCAGTAATATACAGACAAAATCCTAGTTTTCTGAGGACACGACAAATGAAAAACAACAAATCTCGACACTTCACTGCACATTGATGTGACATGACGTCCGAATCTCCGCCATTTATCAATTTAAGCATATTTTTACTATCTATTGTATTGTCCGTATTAGAATTCAAACGACTGTCGTTTAAAAATGTAATTGATTACAAAAATATTTGCAAGACGCCAGTAATGTGTCATTTTTGGAAGAGGTGCCGGATCAAGTGAAAATAAAAGACCGGGACTCAACGCAAATCGATTGTAGTTTATCACGGAATCGGCATACAAAGTTTTATGTTTCCTTTTTTTTCAAAATATCTTTTACTTGATCCAACCACACTCGCATTTAATATATATAATTGTTTTGATAGTCTGTTCATTTATTCGTTCTACAGACTGTTTCGTGATACTTTTCTTCACAACTCGACACATCAGCCTTAAGTCCACATGCATCCCTAATACATTCATTCCGTAAACATCCCTTATCAAATATTATCAATCATTATTATCTGGCATACTACCATTATCAAAAAGTTTTAGGACTTTATTCATAAAATCGAAAATACAAGTTTATTCATCAAAATCGATATGGTCCCCTTCAAAGTACTTCCCATCGACTGCAACGGACTTACGCCAGTGCTTGATCCAATCCTCGAAACACCGCTGGTACTCAATTTTCGGTATGTCCATCAGAGCCGTCTTCGATGTTTACATGACATCCTCTCGGGTGCTGTAACGCGTTCCGCGAAGCGGTTTTTTAAGTCGGTTGAACAGGAAAAAGTCGCAGGGAGCCAGATCAGGGGAATTTAAAGGCTGCTGGATAGTAGTCGTGTTGTTTCTGGTAAAAAATCTCATGGAAATCATGTCTTTCGCGATTTCAACGCGGTCCTTTTTGCATGAAATTGAGGTCTTTCGGCACCAGTTTTCCAGCGACACGTCTGAGGCCCAAATCACTAACCAAAATGTCTTGCGCGGATCCATAAGCGATGTTCAAGTCCTCTGCCAGCTCTCTGATGGTAAATTTGCGGTTTTCAGCCAACATTTCTTTGATTTTATCGATGTTTTCATCGGTTTTCGACTGCCACTGCGTTCGTCATCCTCGACCGACTCACGACCACTTGAAAAACACTTTTCCAACATTTCCAAGGTCTGCGGACCATTAAATCCGTTTTTCACACAAAATTTAATGCAAACTCTTTGATGCACAGTTGATGCCATTTTCAAACTTGTAAAAAATCGAAAACACGCACAAAGGTAGATGTACTCAATACAGCGTAACTTTTACAAATGTCAAGCTATGACGCTGAAATTTGGAGGGAAGTGTCAATGATAGATGTGGTAACCTAACAAACAAAAAGATTTCCAATCGGGTCACTGACAACGCCACACGGTGCCCGGTCCTAAAACTTTTTGATCAAGGTAGTATCGAATTTTTTGTCAAAACGGTTAAATATAACCAATCATCATTATCTGAAATATCCAATTTATGTCATAATAGTTAAATATAATCAATCATAATTATCTAACATATCCAATTTTTGTCATAACGGTTAAATATAATCAATCATTATTATCTGACATATCCAATTTTTGTCATAACGGTTAAATATAATCAATCATTATTATCTGACATATTAAATTTTTGTCATAACGGTTAAATATAATTAATCATTATTATCTCACATATCCATTTTTTGTAACGGTTAAATATGTAACGGTTAAATATATAAAAAAAATGTTTCCAGGGCCCGTGACTCCAATCACTTCACCGTATCAGTGAATGTGGAAGCGGAGAGTAAAGCGATCTTCCGGCTGCGCTACGAGGAGTTACTGGTACGGCGCCTGAACCTCTACAACTTGGTGATGAACCTCAGTCCAGGACAGCTGCTGGACGACTTCTCGGTGGACGTGAACATTTGGGAGACTTCACCCATTACAGCCATCTTCGTGCCCAGCTTGCGCACTGGCAACGAGATTGATGCAGACCCTATGGACGCTCGTATGTAGCATTTTACACTCTCTAGAGTCTAGACCAGGCACGGCCAACCCAAATTGCCTCACGGGCCGCATTAACAACCTAAAACTTTCCAAGGGTCGCACGTAAATAAGAATAATTGCAAATTTTGTTCGAATATTTTTGCGGCCGTTTAGTAAAATTAACTAGTTCATTTAGTTTAATGAATTATTGTTTGCTCAGTGAATGGAGCGAAAAAAACTCAATCCAATGGGAATCGAATCTGCAACACCCAGAATGAAGACAAGCGTCTTCGCAGCTTGGCCACGGAGGGTATCAATGAATCAATTGCTTAACAAACTGTTTGACAGTTACGTAAGTATTCTGGCTCAAGGACTACAGGTTAGATTGTCATTGGTACCCAATATAAAAAAATAACTATTACCTTCGTGTCCTAGTCGATAGGCCTTCCAACACCTGGGTGTTGGAGCCTAGATAAGGATAACGTGATCTCGTTGGAACCTAGATAAGGATAACATGATCTCGTTGGAGCCTAGATACGGAAAACATGATGTCGTGGGAGCCTAGATAAAGATATCATGATCTCGTTGGAGCCTAGATAAAGATAACATGATCTTGTTGGAGTTTTAATAAGGATAACATGATCTCGTTGGAGCCTAGATAAGGATAACATGATGTCGTGGGAGCCTAGATAAAGATATCATGATCTCGTTGGAGCCTAGATAAAGATAACATGATCTTGTTGGAGTTTAGATAGGGATAACATGATCTCGTTGGAGCCTAGATAAGGATTACAGTCTGATTTTTACTTAAAGTCTCTTAAACATATTTCTAGTTGATTGCAAGAGATCATAATATGGCAATAAATCCACCAGGTTATAATATATACAGCAAGAGTTTAATATAAAAAGATACAACACAAAAAGGGCTTTTCTTTTAAGACCTTTTTAACATATTTGTAGTTGGTAATAGTTCTTCTAGGTTGTAGTGTATAAACTTAAAGTAATAGTTCCTCCAGGTTGTAGTGTATACAATGGTAGTAATAGTTCCTCCAGGTTGTAGTGTATACAATGATAGTAATAGTTCCTCCAGGTTGTAGTGTATACAATGATAGTAATAGTTCCTCCAGGTTGTAGTGTATATAATGATAGTAATAGTTCCACCAGGTTTTAGTGTATACAATGATAGTAATAGTTCCTCCAGGTTGTAGTGTATACAATGATAGTAATAGTTCCTCCAGGTTGTAGTGTATACAATGATAGTAATAGTTCCTCCAGGTTGTAGTGTATACAATGATAGTAATAGTTCCTCCAGGTTGTAGTGTATACAATGATAGTAATAGTTCCTCCAGGTTGTAGTGTATACAATGATAGTAATAGTTCCTCCAGGTTGTAGTGTATACAATGATAGTAATAGTTCCTCCAGGTTGTAGTGTATATAATGATAGTAATAGTTCCTCCAGGTTGTAGTGTATACAATGATAGTAATAGTTCCTCCAGGTTGTAGTGTATACAATGATAGTAATAGTTCCTCCAGGTTGTAGTGTATACAATGATAGTAATAGTTCCTCCAGGTTGTAGTGTATACAATGATAGTAATAGTTCCTCCAGGTTGTAGTGTATACAATGATAGTAATAGTTCCTCCAGGTTGTAGTGTATACAATGATAGTAATAGTACCTCCAGGTTGTAGTGTATACAATGATAGTAATAAAAAATATCAAATAATTCTTGGACTCTTTTCAAATAAATTGGGTCAATTCAGTTCAGTTCGATCTTACTATCAGCCACGCTGTTATGGGGGACAAAATAAACATCCCTATCGAGTGCGATCCACACTAGAAGATTCAAATCTTGGGGACTGCCCAAAAGGGACTGCCCAAAGGGTTACTCTTCCAGTGGTGACGCACCCGAGTGTGTAAATAACAGTAGCGAAGACAGGCTTAAGGTCTGACATCACAGGAGACCATAACTAACTACTCAGTAAATATAAAGTGGCTTGGAGGACAAATGGCCTAGCGAGTTACCAGTATTTTTACAGAACACTTTGAATATAGCAAAACTATATTTTGAAGCCACTAAATTCGAAGATGAAGGCTGAGAAGAGATCCCTTGAGAAATGATTGACTCTATTATCATACCAGTGCCACAAAATGTGATCTGCGAGTAGATCAAGATATAAGACACGAAAGAAGAAGAAGGAAGAGAAAGTCTCTTTAACCCTTCCTTCCCTGTGATGTGTAACTAGTACACATTGCTTCTAAACACTTTAATATCTCTATAGATATAATAAATACTGGGTTCAGATTTTAGGTATTCCTCCGTAATACATTTACGCATTGAATGAAAAAATAATATTAATAATAATTAGCACTTATCGGCCCAATCAGAGATATTTTGTGAAAATCGGGAATAAATTCACCAATACAATCAAACGTGTGCCAGTGTGTGACGTAGGTATATTCATTTTAAAAAACTGCTATGAGCGACACTATTCACGTCTCACTCTACTTCGGTATATGGGAACGCAAAAAATAGAATCTCAGTTCGCTCGCTTCTCTCGCTCAGCGGGCTTTTGTTCGAGATGATCGCTTCGCCCATTTTGTAAACGTCGGCCGATGTTTTTTTCATGTTTTCAGCAATTAAATTTCAATTATTATCACTTTTGAATTCAAATTTAATTCAGTTAAGCGATTGGCTATGAATATTCTTATTTTTCCGATTTTAAATAGCTCATTTTTACATTTGTATTGATGTGTATTGAATATACAGCACCGGAACGGGCGTTTTTTTTAGCACAGGAAGGGAAAGGTTAATATGGTGTTTACTCGTATTTATGATTTTTTAATAATTTCAGCCAACGAATACTCAACCCATAAACTGACCTCAAACCGACTCCACGCTAAGGTGCACTTCTCTCCTAACAAAACCCAACAGATGGAGCTAATGGCAGAGTTCAAGGTAAACCATCTTTATACTCGTATTTCCTACTGAATTAATGGGAAGAGAACTTATCATATATTTTCTCAATCTCAGTGCCGCGAATAAGGTGATGTGAAGACTATAGTTCAGAAAATGTAGGATGAGTCCTGTGACAGCTCACAAATTTGCCCCAATACAACCTTGTAACGATGTTCAGTAATTTTAATTATATTATAAACTTTAATATAAGCCTCGATTCTAATAAATAGCAAGCTATTTAGGTAAATACATTACATAAGGTTGTATTGGGGCAAATTTGTGAGCTGTCACAGGACTCATCCTAGAATTTCCGAACTATAACAAAACTTGTATTTTACAGTATTCAAGAAAAGCACGTTTTTTTATTCAGTGTTGATATTTCAATAGATTTTTTTTAAATCAAAATATATATTAACATACACACGCTTTATTTAAAAATTAAAAATTACCAAACTATATTTAAAACAACAAAACAAAACATGAAAAACACTATGAACATGTGGAATAGCGTGGTCCGCAAATGCAGTTACAACGTTATTCCACAACTCTCATATAAAACAAACAAGTTGTGTTGTTACAACTTTTATATGAAAAATCAATCATGTACATTAGTTGCCACGTTATTCCACTAACCTCTTCTGATCTTATTTTACCCAATACTTCTTTGCCTTTTCCGCTTATATAGGACTGTCCGTTTGGGGGTAATTTGGGCACTACTGGTAGTTGTTCCATGTCACGCTGTCCAAATACTGACTTTCTAATGTATTGTATGATTTGTATCTATCTTTAAATAGGCCAAAATCCACTATGAATTAATACTAATTACGAACATTTAATTTTAGGTATAAAAAAATTGAAAATCCAATTATCGTATACCCCATCCCTAGCCAATGCAGACTAACGTAGTGACTTTTGACAAACGTCGCCAAATATTATTTGATTTTAACAAACTGCCACATTTTTGCTAATTTGTAACAAGATGTATTAATTTGTCACTATTATTAGTTTTATGTAATGTATTTACCTAAATAACTTGCTATTTATTAGAATCGAGGCTTATATTAAAGTTGATAAAATAATTAAAATTACTGAACGTCGTTACAAGGTTGTATTGGGGCAAATTTGTGAACTGTCACAGGAACCGTGCTACAATTTCTTAAGTATATATAATAAATCAACCCAAAAATCTATCCCTTTGAAGCCATGATTTAATATAATAAGAATGAACAAGATGGAAATTTCTGTCATGTGTCATTTGTGGACGGGCCACTGTGTGGTGACTAGTCACCTTTACAGAATGGGTATTGTGGAGAATCTCTGCTGCGATTATGGTCTAGATGATGAAACTATAAACCATATATGTTTCAGTTGTCCTTTGCGAAATAGATTTGATTTACTAAATATGAACTTAAGTGAACGCATTATTCCATAAAGCATTAATCAAAATCGTTCTTGAACGTATTTTTTATACTTAACCTATTTGTGCACAAGGGGAGGCGCCCCTAGGCAAATGTCTAGGTTAATATCTTAGACAAGGGAGGCGCCCCTAGGCAAATGTCTAGGTTAGATCTCCACTCTATATGAGAAACTGGAGACAATCACGGAATGCGTCAGCCTTTTTTGTTTGCTATTTAAATGGTTGGATCTTTCCATATTCACTGTGATTTTATCACTGAGTTCTCTCTCCCTGGCTCCATCCCAACTCATTGTCTGCGAAGACTGTTGGGGTCAGCTCTCCTCGTCATCAGGTTGTATGCTCTTCTGTCCCGGACTACATCCCCCAGGCCGTGCCTCTGCATCAGGTTATCTCTTTGCAACACCCATGAATTCCTTGGTCTTCCTCTGGTTGTTATTCGAGGAAGATCCATGGAGATTGCCTGGTTCACAATGTGATCGGGTGCTCTGCGTCCAACGTGCCCATACCATCTCAATCGCCTCTCCTCCATCTTGCTGTTGATGTCTGTAACACCTAGGCTTCCACGAATGCGTGAGCTTCTTATTTTGTGTCTTAGGGACACACCAGCTGACCATCTTAGCATGCGCATTTCAGCAATTTCTAGTTGCCTAGAGTAAGAGGTATATATCGTCCAGCATTCGGAGCCATAGAGGAGTGCAGGTCTGACAATCGTTTGGTATACTTTTCTTTTTAACTTTACTGGCATTTTCGGATCACATAGATCTCCCGTCATTGATCTAAACTTCATCCATCCCACACTAATTCTATGTGTTACATCTGCTGCACATCCTCCATCGCTATGGATGAGTGACCCAAGATACTTAAAGGATTTACAATTTGGTAATGTTTCTCCATCCATTTGCATTACGGGAGTGACAGCATTTGTGTTCTCGAATGGTTCTCGAATTTTATCACTGAGTTGTTTGCTATCAAAGTTATTTTCTGTGTTTTTTTTATATTCTTGTTCTACGTGTTCAAGGGTGTGGGCTGAAAAACATCTGGTGTCCCCGTGGCTGGATTCGCCCTATATTGGTGGGCTGTATCTTGGCCGAGGGGATGTTATTAGATGAGCCCAGACCTTTTGATAGCTTCTGTATTTAATGTATTATCTGCAATTTATGTGTTTTAGAAGTGTTATTTAAATATATTTTGTACATACTATGTTGCTGTCAATAAACCTACATTTATTTATTTATTAAAGCTCGTCATATGGTTTTCAACATCTGAGATATATAGATTGCTTTACCACCTCAACATCTGAGATATATAGATTGCTTTACCACCTCAACATCTGAGATATATAGATTGCTTTACCACCTCAACATCTGAGATATATAGATTGCTTTACCACCTCAACATCTGAGATATATAGATTGCTTTACCACCTCAACATCTGAGATATATAAATTGCTTTACCACCTCAACATCTGAGATATATAAATTGCTTTACCACCTCAACATCTGAGATATATAAATTGCTTTACCACCTCAACATCTGAGATATATAAATTGCTTAACCACCTCAACATCTGAGATATATAAATTGCTTTACCACCTCAACATCTGAGATATATAAATTGCTTTACCACCTCAACATCTGAGATATATAAATTGCTTTACCACCTCAACATCTGAGATATATAAATTGCTTTACCACCTCAACATCTGAGATATATAAATTGCTTTACCACCTCAACATCTGAGATATATAAATTGCTTTACCACCTCAACATCTGAGATATATAAATTGCCTTACCACCTCAACATCTGAGATATATAAATTGCTTTACCACCTCAACATCTGAGATATATAAATTGCTTTACCACCTCAACATCTGAGATATATAAATTGCTTTACCACCTCAACATCTGAGATATATAAATTGCTTAACCACCTCAACATCTGAGATATATAAATTGCTTTACCACCTCAACATCTGAGATATATAAATTGCTTTACCACCTCAACATCTGAGATATATAAATTGCTTTACCACCTCAACATCTGAGATATATAAATTGCTTTACCACCTCAACATCTGAGATATATAAATTGCTTTACCACCTCAACATCTGAGATATATAAATTGCTTTACCACCTCAACATCTGAGATATATAAATTGCTTTACCACCTCAACATCTGAGATATATAAATTGCTTTACCACCTCAACATCTGAGATATATAAATTGCTTTACCACCTCAACATCTGAGATATATAAATTGCTTTACCACCTCAACATCTGAGATATATAAATTGCTTTACCACCTCAACATCTGAGATATATAAATTGCTTTACCACCTCAACATCTGAGATATATAAATTGCTTTACCACCTCAACATCTGAGATATATAAATTGCTTTACCACCTCAACATCTGAGATATATAAATTGCTTTACCACCTCAACATCTGAGATATATAAATTGCTTTACCACCTCAACATCTGAGATATATAAATTGCTTTACCACCTCAACATCTGAGATATATAAATTGCTTTACCACCTCAACATCTGAGATATATAAATTGCTTTACCACCTCAACATCTGAGATATATAAATTGCTTTACCACCTCAACATCTGAGATATATAAATTGCTTTACCACCTCAACATCTGAGATATATAAATTGCCTTACCACCTCATAAAAAATAATAAATATTATTAAACCTACGAACGACCCTCGTGGCCTAGTTGGTAAGACGCACGTCTTTCAACCCGGAATTAGCAAGTTCGATTTTAGTTTTCGATACTCAATTTTTTTTAAAAGTATTCCAGATTCTCAAGGTCTGTTTAACAGCTTTCTAGTTGGTCGGAAGAGTTTCCACATGGCAATAAGCTCACCAGGTTGTACTGTATATAACAAAAGTGTAATACAATGCGGTGTTGACTAAAAGGTTATAAAGCAATTTCATGAATTTTTTTTTTCAGAAAAGGCATATGTCGACTACCCCCCGTACATCCTACCCGTTCATTCCGTATGAATCTCGGCCAGCCAAAATAGAGGAACAGGGGCTGAAAGGACAGTTTGTGGTGCAATACGATGTGGAGAGAGATATCAAAGGAGAAGTAGTGGTAAGGAGAGCTTTTTTTACATTTACAGTTGAAGAAAAGTAAAGTATAGTAATAATTTGTTGCAACTTAAACTGATCTCCATCATATAATATGCATTATACTGTGAAACTAAAAAAGAAACAAAACATACTGTGACCATGAAGGGAAAATGTAACAAAACTGTGTATCATATATGCAGAAGGCATGTGACATGAGTATTCCAATTTTGAAATACACGCTATCGAAGTGAAACAAGTTGGTTATTTGATGGGAGGCACTTGCAATATTTAATGAGGTGTTTATTTCTTAAATTAACCCTTCCTTACCTGTGATGTGTAACTAGTACACCTTTTTTATTATGTCAATTATAGTGAGTCCGAATCTCGAGTAAGAACACCTTGGACGAGTTCTTAAAGGCGCTATATAAATTGTCTTTTTATTATTATATTTTGCACACTTGAAATTGTTTAACCCTTCCTGTCCTGTGATGTGTAACTAGTACACATTGCTTCTAAACACTTTAATATCTCTATAAATATAATAAAAACCGGGTTCAGATTTTAGGTATTCCTCCGTAATACATTTACGCATTGAATGAAAAAATAATATTACAATAATATTAATTAGCACTTATTGGCCACATCAGAGATATTTTGTGAAAATCGGGAATAAATTAACCAATACAATCAAACGTGTGCCAGTATGTGATGTAGATATTTTCATTCTAAAAAAACGCTATGGGTTCTAACGCTATGGGTATCATTCTAAAAAAACGCTAAGCGACGCTATTCACGTCTCACTCTCACTCTTCTTCGGTATATGGGAATGCAAGAAATAGAATCTCAGTTCGCTCGCTTTTCTCGCTCAGTAGCCAGCGGGCTTTTGTTCGAGGTGGTTGCTTTGCCCGTTTTGTGAACGTCGTCCGATGTTTTCTTTCATGTTTTCAGCAATTAAATTTCAATTATTATCACTTTTGACTTCAAATTGAAGTATTTTAATAACTAAAATCTGAACCCAGTATTTATTATATTTATAGAGATATTAAAGTTTTTAGAAGCAATGTGTACTAGTTACATATCACATGACAGGAAGGTAACAAGTATTTAATACTGGTTTTTACACAGCCTTGGATGGGCTTTTCAAGTTGTATTAAATTAAACGGTAAAAGTTGGTACGGCCATTGTTGTTCCTTGAAACGGGGTGTTTTCTTTTTTCCGTATAATAATTCATAAGTGTCAGATAAGATAAGTATTTTTACAAAGAATCATTTTAAATCACTATTTTTAAAAGGGCCATTGTTAAAAAAGGTTACGATGACTTTATTTGATGATTCTCTCCGTTTCGAGTGGCCATTTGCAAATGGTTCTCAACAAATGATGGAGGGAATGAAGGGTGATGCTTAGAAAAGATTGAGAAGTCTTCGTCCAATTACCCAGGGACCTGGTTTAGAGACGGACGTCTCTCATCTGCTTGCGACACAGCCTCAAGATGTGGGAACTCCAGTTTATCTCCCTGGCATACTGGATGGCTGACATCGCCATCATAGAGCTCGCTGTTGCAACACCAAGGATAACAAGAGGTGGGACCATGGAATGGGGCTGCCCCCAATATGATGTTCTCCAGTCCACCACGCCACTGAAACTGAGGACTTGTTCATTGGATATCCAATTGCATTAGTGGTCCAAGCTTTATACTGTAACAGCCTCTGTACTCTCGAATTGACCCGGCATTTGCAAGTGAATCAATCCTATGTAAAACTGCTTGGAACTTTTGTAGATCTTTCGATATGTGATAGTAACACATTGGGATTTAGGTGTAGTGTATTTCTCCTGTTACACAAAGAGGGTTTGCTTCTAGCGTTAGCTTATTCGTTAGGAATAATATCAGCCAGGATTCTTCTCATACTGCTAGACGGTACCGAGAATATATCAACCGTGTCATTCAGTTGGTTCAATATCTCTATACCACGGGTGACTGAGTGTTTAGCCATGATATTCGTCCTGTAAGTTGGTATGTAGAACAGAGGGTGATTCCTTGCACGGATATATTTATTGGGTACATATAAACTGAGTGCTTCTAGAATCGCGGGACAGTTAAAGGAACCTTGGAAAACCTTTATTAGGAATATCGCAATGGATTCTTGCCTTCTTGTTTCAAGGCTTCTATAGTTACACACCGTGAGAAGTTCGGCATGGTGAGCATATTTTGGGTAATCGCCCTTTGTTCTGTACCATAGATATCTGAGGATTTTTTTTTGTATTTGTTCTATATTGTTTTTGTATTTGAGCTGGTGATGAGCCCAAACCGTAGATGCATATTCTAATTTGGTTCTAATTAGATAATTATATAAGTTTCGGAGGATATCGGTGCTGTTAAATTCTCTTGATATTCTCATTACAAAACCGAGTAGTTTGTAACAGTCCGATATCAAACGTGAGACATGGTTAACGAACGTGAGTCCGACATCGAAGGTTACGCCCAACAAATCCTTGAATTCAGAAACTCTGTTTAGTGCCACTCCCTGTATAGTATACTGATGGTGGATTGGTGAAAACGATCGACTATAAGATACACAGACACATGTATTAATGTTGAACAGAAGATGATTTTGCTCACTCCAGGAGACTAGGGAGTCTAGGTCCTGTTGTAACTGTGCACAGTTTCACTTAATTTTATATAATTCCAGCTGAACGATGGTTACTTCGTCCATTTCTTTGCCCCGAAAGACCTGAAACCCTTGAACAAGCACGTGATCTTTGTGCTTGACGTGTCAGGCTCCATGATCGGACGCAAGATCAGCCAGCTCAAAGAAGCCATGATCTCCATCCTGCAGGACCTTAATCCTGGAGACTATTTTAACATCATTGACTTCCACTATAATGCCAAGGTATTTATGTTATAGGCATTAATTTGATTATATTTATAGGCATTAATTTGATTGTAAAGGGTCTTTCAAATTCAGCAGTTTTTTAATTCTTGGATAAAACACACACGACGTCGCGAACTTGCCTGGGTCTTGTGACATTTAAGAAGTGTAATACATGGCATTTATAAAAATGGACTCGTATACAATACAACAACGCGTTAAAATTGTTGAATTATTTTTTGTATTGTAATCTCCGGAAACGGTGATGTTAATTGCCCACCAAGATCATGTGATCTGACACCGTTAGACTATTTTCTCTGGAGTTTCGTGAAAATCCAGGTCTATAAGAATGACCCGCGATCAATTCCTGAGCTAAAGGACAAAACTATTCGTGTTATTAGAACCGCAATTATGCTAAAACGTCATCAAAATTTTTGACAAAATAGTGGATATCTGTGGAGCTGCAAGATGTGGACATTTGGCGAATATTGTTTTTTTGTGTTTAAATGTCATACATTATACTTCAATGACCAATAAAACGTTTTTTGAAGTCAAAGCAAATTGTGTGTTTTATTCAAGAATTAAAAAAAAAATAGAGTTGAAAATCCGCTCAATTTGAAAGACCCTTTATTTATAGGCATTACTTTGATTACACAATGAATATCCATTAATTCAGTATCATACCGTCATGTACCTCATGACTAAGAACCGTGACTACCATGATAACCTTTGACAACGCCTCTCCATCCACCCTGCACTCAGCAGCTCGAACGGTAGTTCAGTTGCGTCTCTCACTTGGTTAGTCTAACGCATTGGGACTCTTCTTCTAGTGCGTCCTCATTGTATGCTTCCAGGAACCATACCAACAGCCTCTCCAAACTGTCTCCTTAGCCATGAGCAATATACCCAAAGAATCTAAAGGCTCGCCGAAGAAATATTGTCGATAATCTGTCGGTAATTCTCAGTTCTTCAAGAATGGAGGCATTAGTTCGCCTTGCTGTCCACGAAATTAATCATTATTTAATAATTTTTAACCCATTTAATTACGTTAATTAAATTAATTGAAAAATATTGTTCTAATATGATATATACAACATAGGGTAAATGAATTAAAAAAAACTATTATAGCAAATTTTTCCCTTTCTATACATTTGACTAACCGTTGTCGAAGTTTCAAGTTTAGATTATCATCGCAGAATACGCTTCTCATTTTATTAAAAGCCGTACGAGATGATTCAATTCTGCACTTGACTTAGGTTTCTGGGTCGAGGTCTTCCACTAGGATACTTCCGAGGTATTTAAATGTTTCCACTCTCTCTATATCAGCAACGTTCAATGTAAGACGTGCTCCTGCGTGATCCTGCCGGCCAAACACCATGAACTTAGTTTTACTTAGATACAGCAATTTATATAAACTCCTCACAAAAATCAGTTTTCTCAAAAACAAACTGGGCACTGGGAAACATCTTGATTTTGATCTGGTTTTCAAGTATTAATTTAACCGGTTCACTGCCACGAGCGTATTGACGCGCTCTCCGATTCAGTGCTCGCCAGGCCGGCCATACAAAATGAACGAGTAAACGCGCTCTCCTTTGAGCTTGTCGCAAGCCAATATCAAATCCAATTGTAATAATTTATAAATTATAACACATAGTGACATCTATTGGGATGGTCAAGAAATACTTAAATATTACAATTTACCGATATTATCAAAGTTACAGTCATCTTTCTAAAAGCTTTCACTGACAGTCAATACGTGTCTCTGATACAGGGTTACCGACTACATTTTTTTGCGACGTAATTGCGATAATTTATAATGACGTCGTTTGTAGTTTTGTTCAGTGGTTGATTTTTAAATTTTGTGCGTTATTTTTGTTAATTTTTCAAAGTATTTATTTACAAAGTGTTTTTTCATGTATTCTTTGGTTATTGGCGGTAGTTTTGCGGCATAATACGACGTTTATATAGACTTTTTACGGTTTTATTTTATAGTTTATTTACCTTTTGTGCTTTATTATACAGCATACAGATAATTTGTTGATTTTAGTTTACAAAGTATATTATATTCCACTTTATTTATAAGTAAACGTGTTTTCTGTGTCAAGTTGTGACAACCCTGACATTTTGTGAATATTTAAACTGTGTTTTTCTGAGTGAACGGCAACTCAAACGCCCCACAGTGTATATATTTAGTAAGTTTTCATAATATCCTTTATATCTGTATACAAAAAATATAAAATATTTAGGTTTTATTTTTGTTGATAAAATCCCGGCCTGCTGGGTGCGGCCATACTAATAACTTCCGGCACTTAAAGGGTTAACCGGAAATAATATGTTTTTATAAATAATTTGTAAATGACATAAGAATGCAGCGATTCTATGATTTTAATTTTCAACAGGTATACAATCTGGATGACCCAACAATGAATGCCGTATTCAAGTCGCGCAATTACTTTGATATGTATGGAGATGTAGAGGAAGGATCAAACTCATCCGTGACCCCTCCTCCAAAGCCCGTCACTCCGGAGAACATTGCCAAAGCAAAGAAGATCATCGAAGGTCTGCAAGCCAGCGGAGGTAAAACTAACTTCTCGTTGTTCGCCTCGTTCTTGCCAAAGTGACAGTGACGATGACTGACAATCATAGCTATGGCTACTAGAACAGAATTATCCGCATAATTAATCCGTATTGCTCAGGTCTGTACTGGAACCGATGGCACATCCAAGTGAGGGGATCGAGGTACAGCAAAGTAAATATGCTGATGGTCTTGAAACTTTGATCTTCTTGACATATTTTTTTTATTTTTATTTATTATTACACATGACAAGAAATATACACAATTTGAGAAAAACAACAGATAATTTGATTTGGACATACAATTTTAATAGATCTGGATTTGTTGCCTTTCATTTGTCGTATCCCCAGTAAAATAGGCTTTTGCCTGTATCTCACTGAGGATATTTAGCATGAGAAAAATAAATCGATACTTCTTTCCGACTTTTGATTACACAAAAACAAAACCCCGTTGCACGCTCTCATCAACCTGACAAACAGTGACACTCAACTACAACTGGAAACATCTTGCGAAATTCAACTCCTCACACATTATCACTCCAGAAAGACCAAAATATTCATCCCACACTATACCGCACACAATCATAAGAATTAAAATTAAAATCAAAGCAAAAAAAAAAAAAAATACACAGAAATACAAATACAAAAACAACCAAAATTAAAACAACAAGAAGAAACCCACACTCACGAGCTTACATAAATCCCTTCCACTCGTCATTCATCCTGAAAGCCCAAGTACTCAAAATCCTGTCGCAATAACAACCACGCTCCGATCGACTGTCTAAATGGTTTTCCTACCTTTACCTTTATTGAAGTCGGCACGCCATTGTATGTAATGGGAGCTTTGAAATATAAACTTTGAGTTTGATTTGTCAAGACAGTAGGTTTGCTGAAATGCAATAGGTTTTACGCATTAAACCAACGCAAGCACAGGCATTTTCCATCAACAATCTGATGTTTGATCATATCCGATCACGAAGCTATAGCTTCGCATCGTATTTTTTTATTAAAACCTTCTTTAAAATGTTTTTCTTAAAAAAAATTGGGGATACTTAAAAAAAAAAAGATATTCTAAATAGATTGAATGCTCGTGTTACAGGAACCAATATCTATGAAGCTTTAACTACAGCTCTCAAGGTAGCCAACATGGGCATTCAAGAAGGAGAACTCGCACCAGAATCAGGTTAGTAAATTATTTATAAAACGTAAGTGTCAAGTGACATAAGAGATTGTATGATTAGAGAGAGTCACGTGTCCAGACCAATGCTGGCAAGCACGCTACACCAGAATATCGATGCTACGACAGTTTAAATTATTGAAGCATGTATATCCAAGCATGTATCATATATGCGTATGGCATAGTCAGGCGCTTTATAAGATCAAATTTAAATCCCTCAGCCATCTTTTGACTTCGGTCGCCAGTTTGTTTATATCTTCCATCGCTCCGTGGAACCTGTGTTCAGGGCATTCTCTTATAATGTGGTGTAGGGTCTGAGCCGCAGCACCGCAGTCACAACTGGGGCCATCGATGTAGCCCCATCTGTGGCGCTCGGCTGCACTTCTGCTGCAGTCTGTTCTAACACGGTTCAATGTTGCCCACTCTTTGCGGTCCAGCTCAAAGTCGGCGACCTTCTTAGATGGTTCCGCAATTCGGTGTTTATTTTTAAACACCCAATTATCTTTGATTACACTATAAGATTTTCGAATCCAACAACATGGACCTAAAGCTTCGCAAGCAATTGGTCAAAACATATTTGTGGAGTATTTTGATGTATGGTTGCGAGACATGGTGCATGAGCGAAAGGGATCAAAAGATTGGAGGCCTTCGAGATGTGGACCTATAGACGAATCCTAAGGATTTCCTGGAGAGACCACATTACAAATGACGAGGTTCTCAGCAGGATCGAAGAAACCAGACACCTGTCAAACACCATATCAGAAAGGCGTGCGAAATGGATGGGTCATATGCTGCGACATGAAAATCTCCTGTACAATATACTAGAGGGAATGATTGAGGGATCGATTGGCAGAGGACGTCCTCACCGAGAGTATCTGGAGCAAATATGCCACGATATGGACTGCACGTTCTATACAGAGCTTAAGAGGATCGCTGAAGACCGAGCGGAGTGGAAGAGGAGATGCAGAGCTTTGCTGCTAACCAATCCCCAGGATTGAAACTTAAGAAGAAGACACTATAAATTCTGATATGTTGGATAGTGTTTGCATCATGCCAGATCTGGGAGATTTTTTCAACTGTGCCCTGTCTTTTTTAACCCATGTTGAAAAGATTATCACAAATTGTTTGAGAGTTTATCACGAATTGTTTGAGAGTTTTCGACTTCATGATGGAACTTGAAGGAATTCAAGGGAGTACATGCAACCAAGATTCTCTATCGCACTTTGATAAGGGGTAAACTAGAATATAACTCCTGTATCGGGACTCCTTATTATGCAGTTTACTCGAAAGCATCATATCAAGTTAAGGTTCCATGTTAGAAATAATGTAAACTATAATACGAGTATGTCGTTATCACGTCTGAATTTGATGAGACATCCCGATCGTAGAGTGATTGATTTGATCCTGCTTTTTAAAATAGTGAATGGGATAATTGACTGTCCTAAGTTACTGAAATTGATTGACTTCAGAATTCCTTCGAGAGAAACGAGTCTACAGGATATATTACGGAACGAGAGTTGTAGAACTATTATGATTACCCAAAATATGCTCACCATGCCGAACTTCTCACGGTGTGTAACTATAGAAGCCTCGAAACAAGAAGGCAAGAATCCATTGCGATATTCCTACTTAAGGTTTTTCAAGGTTGCTTTAACTGTCCCGCGATTCTAGAAGCACTAAGTTTATATGTACCCAATAAATATAGCCGTGCAAGGAATCACCCTCTGTTCTACATACCAACTTACAGGACGAATATCATGGCTAAACACCCAGTCACGCGTGGTATAGAGATATTGAACCAACTGAATGACACTGTTGATATATTCTCGGCCCCGCCTAGCAGTATGAGAAGAATCCTGGCTGATATTCTTCCTAACGAATAAGCTAACGGTAGAAGCAGACCCTCTTTGTGTAACAGGAGAAATCCGTGTAAAGTGGATAAAAAAAATTACTCTAATTCTCTCGTACCCAAATTACATCGATTAAGTAATGGCTATTCTATCTTATATAATCCTGGACATATTTGATGACACAGTCTTAATGTCTTTAAAAGCCTCTTATAGAATGTTTTTATTTTGTTTGAATCATAAATCTGACACCACAGTGTGACTGCAGTTGTTTTTGTTCTTTCTTTTCATTGTTTCTCTCAAACAAAACTCAAACTTTTTGATATCTCTATAAATATGTTGAAGTTTCAATGTGCATTTGTTATTCTTGGAGTGGATAATTATTTCAGAGTGGAAATATATTAGGTGTTAACATACAATAAGTTGTGTCAGTTTTTTTTTCAATTTAAAAATGAGCACTAAAAGTAAAACAAAATGGTAAAGGTTATACGTCATTCGAAAGAAAATTTTCTGTTCTACAAGATATTGTGTTTGTTTTTACGTTACATATATTATTTTATTTAATTACAAGCCTTCAAAATGGAATGTCGAGTAGACGAATGTGAGCATTTTCGACACCTCCTTCCGTTCGCGTTCAGTCGAGGGAATAAAGCTGCCGAAACTGCTCGCAATATTTGCGAAGTGTACGGTGGAGATGCTATGAATGAAAGGACAGCTCGTCGATGGTTTTTGCATTTCAAAGACGGTAGAACCAAAGGTCAGAACCAAAAATCTCCTTCGAACCAGCGAAATTAAGGTACTCAGGAGTATCGCTGGCAAAACCCTTCGTGATAGAGTACGAAACACAGAAATCCGAAGGATGTGCGAAGTTGAAGATATTGTCAGATGGGGACGACAGAGAAGAAAGTTCTGGGACGAAAATGTATCCAGAATGGCGGAACCAAGAGCCGTAAGAATGGCCAGGGACAGTATCCCCCAAGCAAGCAGACCTTCAGGACGACCTCCCAAAATATGGAAAGACAGCTGGCAGTCGACGCCCACAAGAGGGAAACAATTATGCAGGACCATAACAGGCCAACAGGCCTAAAAAGAGAAGATTTATAGTTAGTAAATATAAGAGATTTATTGATAACAGTATAGTTTGTAAATATAAGGGATTATTGATAACAGTATAGTTTGTAAATATGAGAGATTTAAATTTATTTTTTTGATAACGCAGATGTGAAAGCTCCCCTTCCCGAACCCATGGTGATTTTCCTCACTGACGGAGACCCAACAGTCGGAGAGGTCAACACTGATAAGATCCTGCAGACTGTCAAGGACCTAAATCCCAGGAAGGTCTCCCTTTTCTCTCTCGCATTTGGTAAGTTTTCTTTCTAGATTGACACGTTTTATAAACTATGCTTTTTTTTTTTTTAAAAGGATAGCACAGCGCGGGGTTCGAACCGACGACCTTCCGCACGGAAGTCCAGTGCGTTACCGCGCTGCCATGCACATCTTAGTATTACGTTGCACGTATTGTATATTAAAAGAGCTTCCTAATTAGATCAGCAAATAATGGTGATTGATAGACACACAATGTCACTAACAAGAACACCATCTGGTAACCTAGATACTCGTAAGCTAGAAATAAACCTAATTTATTGATAGATTTTTTTTTAATTCATAAATTAATCTATTATACAAATATTTGTTCAAGAATACCTATATGCAATTTAAAAAAAAATAGATATGACCGAAGTCATAGGTATCCTTATACCCTCGAACACTAGGTGAAAAAAGTGTCTGTGTCGTTCGAGGGGAATAACGCAACGCGGGGTTCGAACCGACGACCTTCCCAACGGAAGTTCATGGTGTTACCGCGCGGCCATGCACCTCATATATGAGACGGTGGGATGGTATGAATGCATGTATATAAAAACATAAATTCAGATGTAAAATGACCTAAGAATAAACCAGTTCTGAAGTGAATCCACCAGGAATCGAACCTGTGGCGTCTGCTTGCATAGTGTGAATACTAACTGTCAGACTGTGGTTACCAACATTATCTTTCTTGGAGAATTTTATCTTTAATAATACTAAAAGGACCATTTATATAGAGCTGTTTAGATAGGAACTCTCCTCAAGTTTAGATAGGAACTCTCCTCAAGTTTAGATAGGAACTCTCCTCAAGTTTAGATAGGAACTCTCCTCAAGTTTAGATAGGAACTCTCCTAAAGTTTAGATAGGAACTCTCCTAAAGTTTAGATAGGAACTCTCCTCAAGTTTAGATAGAAACTCTCCTCAAGTTTAGATAGGAACTCTCCTCAAGTTTAGATAGGAACTCTCCTCAAGTTTAGATAGAAACTCTTCTCAAGTTTAGATAGGAACTCTCCTCAAGTTTAGATAGAAACTCTTCTCAAGTTTAGATAGGAACTCTCCTCAAGTTTAGATAGGAACTCTCCTCAAGTTTAGATAGGAACTCTCCTCAAGTTTAGATAGGAACTCTCCTCAAGTTTAGATAGGAACTCTCCTCAAGTTTAGATAGGAACTCTCCTCAAGTTTAGATAGAAACTCTCCTCAAGTTTAGATAGGAACTCTCCTCAAGTTTAGATAGGAACTCTCCTCAAGTTTAGATAGAAACTCTTCTCAAGTTTAGATAGGAACTCTCCTCAAGTTTAGATAGAAACTCTTCTCAAGTTTAGATAGGAACTCTCCTCAAGTTTAGATAGGAACTCTCCTCAAGTTTAGATAGGAACTCTCCTAAAGTTTAGATAGGAACTCTCCTCAAGTTTAGATAGAAACTCTCCTCAAGTTTAGATAGGAACTCTCCTCAAGTTTAGATAGGAACTCTCCTCAAGTTTAGATAGGAACTCTCCTCAAGTTTAGATAGGAACTCTCCTCAAGTTTAGATAGGAACTCTCCTCAAGTTTAGATAGAAACTCTCCTCAAGTTTAGATAGGAACTCTCCTCAAGTTTAGATAGAAACTCTCCTCAAGTTTAGATAGGAACTCTCCTCAAGTTTAGATAGGAACTCTCCTAAAGTTTAGATAGGAACTCTCCTCAAGTTTAGATAGAAACTCTCCTCAAGTTTAGATAGGAACTCTCCTCAAGTTTAGATAGGAACTCTCCTCAAGTTTAGATAGAAACTCTCCTCAAGTTTAGATAGGAACTCTCCTCAAGTTTAGATAGGAACTCTCCTCAAGTTTAGATAGAAACTCTCCTCAAGTTTAGATAGGAACTCTCCTCAAGTTTAGATAGGAACTCTCCTCAAGTTTAGATAGAAACTCTTCTCAAGTTTAGATAGGAACTCTCCTCAAGTTTAGATAGAAACTCTTCTCAAGTTTAGATAGGAACTCTCCTCAAGTTTAGATAGGAACTCTCCTCAAGTTTAGATAGAAACTCTCCTCGAGGGCACTTTTTCTCTGGACTCAAACCTACTTTTATCGACAAATTAAAAATATGACAAAATAAATACCAGTGCTATAAATGTTGAATGTAAGGAAAGGAAGGTAGTGGCTGCATCCATTGGATTAGGTACTTCCCCTCTTCTGTTCAGATACACCTATTTTGTAATAAAATAACAGAAAATTTACCAAGGGAAGACGAACTACAAAGAAACCTTTGTGATTCTTCCAATATGTGATAGTACCACATTTGGCTTTAGATGTAGTATAATGTAAAAGGTCTTTCAAATTGAGCGGTTTTTTATATTCAATTTTTTTAAATTCTTGAATAAAACACACAATTTGCTTTAATTTCAAAAAACTTTTTATTGGTATTGAAGTATAATGTATAACATTTAAACATAAAAAACAATATCCGCCAAATGTCCACCTCTTGCAGCTCCACAGATGTACACTCTTTTGTCAAAATTTTCGATGACCTTTTGGCATAATTGCGGTTCTAACTCACCAATAACGCGAATAATTTCGTCCTTCAGCTCAGGAATTGGTCGGGGGTCATTCTTATAGACCTGGCTATTCACGTAACCCCGGAGAAAATAATCTACGGTGTCAGATCACATAATCTTGGTCGCCGATTAACATCACCGTTTCCGGAGATTACAATACATAAAATAATTCAACTATTTGAACGCGTTATTGTATTGTATACGATTCCATTTTTTATAAATGTCATATATTACACTTCTCAAATATCACAAGACCCAGGCAAGTTCGCGACACCATCTGTGTTTTATCCAAGAATAAAAAAAAACGCTTAATTTGAAAGACCCTGTATATGTGTAATGTTCATATACAATCATAAATTTTGATAAGATCTCACATAATGGGTTGCCTTCAAGTGCTTTTTTATTTTTTATTTTTATTTTATTTAATTAACGACACAACAGTGTCTTTATATACAAATGAACATGTGACAGGTTATAAAAGTACTTAAAATTATTGACAAATAATGCAAAACTTTATCTTAAACTAACATGAAGATACAAAAAGCAGTAGTAATAATAAATTACAGTCATCGTTTTAAAATTATTTAATAATCTTTTAGAATTTTGTGGGAATTTTATGGATATATATTGAGATATAGAAAACACATGGCCTCATTAGTAGAACGAGATGCAAGTTGCTTTGCAGAATTAAAAGCTTCCTACATTTTGATGCAGGGTTACTCAACTCCAGAGGCAAAATATTGTCCTTAATGTTTTGTTTATATTACGTTATTTATATTAATAAAGGAGAGCACAAAGTTAGTAGCTATTTCTAAATATTGTTGTAATATTCTGGCGAATACTATATATACTTATATTAAAAATATCTAAGTTGTTGCAAAACTCGTTTCCAAGTCTTTGCATACGAATTATAGAGGAGTTGATTTTATAGTTAGTATAACAATTTTTGGTATAAAAGGGATTGAGCTGTCTTGTGGATCTACTCGCAGTGGGAATACGAAATGAAATACTCGCGAGTAAGTGAGGTGCATCAATCACTGAGTGAATGATTTTGTATAGCACACTATGTCGGCTGTTTTTCTTCTGTCACACAGCTTCAAGAGTTTCACTGCATTTAATAAGTTGGGATAATTTCATTCTTCATGTGGTACATATGCTGTACACACTATTTAGACATGCATCTCTAACACTAAGAGGCAGACAATTCCATGCGACAGGACTAGCAATGACGAAAGTTTACCACAATACACCACCCTATTAGATGGATTTGGAACAATCAATATACGAGATGTAATCTAATGTTTGTTTTTTTTTGACATATTTAGGTGAAGATGCTGATAGAGGTTTCTTACGTAGGGTGGCCCTGCAAAACTCTGGCTTCATGAGACACATCTATGAGGCGGCTGACGCAGCACACCAGCTCAAGCACTTCTACAGGCAGGTGGCTTCTCCACTGCTGGCCAATGTCACTCTCATCTATCCCAAAGACCAGGTAGATTGAACATTTGCTGTATTTTGTTAGAACTGCCATAGTCATTCTTTTCTTGCACAGTTTCTCTTTCACAATTGAATATTCGTTCAGGTTTCTCATCTATGGTACAGCCTCAACAGTAGCCCGATAGATCATTTCCAATTCTCTTGGGAAGGAATATATTGGACACTCTTTCACGATGTGACCGACAACCTGGACCGTTCCACATAAGCACAATGGGGCATCAATGAAGCCCTACCTATGCAAGATGTGTGCACTGCAATCGTGGTCACACTTTAGATACAGTGGTACAGTACCCGGTGGTAAGCAATACACATTGGACTTAAGAAAGAGACTGTCGGCCATAATCCGATAACTTCGGCTTTGTAGAGCGTTGTCTCTGTCGCTTGACAACGCCTGACAAATCGCGACGGAACACGTGTATGAATGACAGAGACGACGCTCTACAAAGCCGAAGACAGACAATTATGGCCGACAGTCTCTTTCTTAAGCCCGATGTTTATTACTTACCGCTGGGTTTTGTACGTCGGTTCTCAAACCTCTCACTTCTCGAACAATTAGGTTCTTGAACACATTTTTTAAATTCGGTTCTCTACTGTGGTTTCTACCCGTGACTTTATCCTACAAGATTTCTCCTTGGTACGTTGGGATACTATGTTCTTAACATGAGGAGGGAAGTGAGGGTCTCTTTTTAGATCTTGATGTTCCTTACGGGAACTATACCTATTCTTAATATGTTGCAAAAGATAAAGTTCTTTGTTCCTGACAATTATTCAAGATAGAGAAATATTGACCTGTAAATAAAACACTTATTTTATATTTTTGTGTTCACCACTGGTTTATTTTTGGGTTTACTACTGGTTTCGTAGACCACCGTCTTCATCGTCAGGTGAAGATAAACTAAATTGCTAAAAATACATTTCCTGTACAAGTGTAAATAATATAAGAGGAATGAGGTAGGGGGAGAGAAGTGGGGAGAGATCAATGGTAAATGGGGCGGGGAAAAAATTATTAAAATGAAAATTAATATTTCGGGCAGGCGGTCTGGATATCATATGTTTCCCATATTTTTCCTATTTTAAATCCACCCCCTTGGATATCCAGACCCTGGCCTGCCCGAAAGATTCATTTTAATTTTAATATTTTTTTTCCCTGCCCCATTTACCATTGATTCACATCTCTACCCACTTATCTCCCCCTACCTCATTCCTCTTATATTATTTAAACTTCTACAGGAAACGTATTTTTAGCAATTGAGTTTATCTTCACCTGACGATGAAGACGGTGGTCTTCGAAACCGGTAGTAAACCCAAAAATAAACCAGTAGTGAACACAAAAATATAAAATAGGTAAGTGTTTTATTTACTTATTTTTCCTATTACATAAAACATGGCCCCACAAAATGAAACTGTAGTATTTTCGAAGATTCAAGAAATATTGACCTATTTATACTGGCAATAAGTAGAACTAACCTACCTTGTGCTCTTCCTCTGGATAACGGGCTGTCCCTTTTGAATAAGGACTCGGATATTGACAACTTCAACGTTACCAAAAAATGTTTTAAAGAAAGCATTTTGAACTTTCTTAGAAATTTGAGTTACTTGTTTGGACTTTACTTATATTTCTTGTTTACTATTTTTTATTATCTTACTGCTGTATATAATGTCTAAGCGTTATGTGTAATTTTTTCCTGTTGCTGTATATCATATATCACTTTTTTTAAACATAGTATGTTATTGGGATGAACCTCTTCTTCTAGGCCTGTTATGGTCCTGCATCATTGTTTCCCTCTTGTGACGTCGACTGCCAGCTGTCTTTCCATCTTTAGGGAGATCGTCCTGGAGATCTGCTTGCTTGGGGGATACTATTCTTACGGCTCTTGGTTCCGCCATTCTGGATACATGTTCGTTCCAGAACCTTCTTCTCTGTCGTCCCCATCTGACAATATCTTCAACTTCGCACGTCCTTCGGATTTCTGTTTCGTACTCTATCACGAAGGGTTTTACCAGTGATACTCCTGAGTACCTTCATTTCGCTGGTTCGAAGGAGATTTTTGGTTCTGACAGTGTCGGCTCTAGACTGTATGGTGTATGTCATTATGGGGTGAACACAGGTCTTGTATATCCTCACCTTGCTTTGGATGTTCATATACTTGTGTTTCCAGATAATGTTCTTGATGAACCTGCGTGTGTAATTTTTATAAAAAATAAATTAATCTCCATGTACGCTAAGGCAGCTGGTCTCCATGTGTATTATTTACTGAGAGCTTCATTCAGTCATCAGGTATTTTGACTTTCCATTTCAGAAAACCATTTATCTGGAGGAATCTTCAGTTCTTGCGCTATCTTCATGAAACTATTCCTAGATTTCAAGCTCAATAATGCTGATTTGTGACCATATAATCTTATATAATATAGCACTGAGATTTCAGGAACTTTCAAAGCTACCATAATTCAAAGCCAAGGTTCACATTCTTCTTCTTCCCAGTGTCATGTCAGGTCCTCCCAACATTGAATATCACCTGAGAGTAAGTATCTTTGTCCCCGGCAGCTCGAAAAAGATCCCCGGCGTTCCTTATACCAGTCCAATCACGTATATTGCGGAACTCACATTTCATTTCATTCACGGTATTCACATTTCGAATGCTTCCAGTTGGTTCATACTACCAACTTTGAGGGTCCATGATTCCACTCCATGCAATAACACTGACCAAATGTAGCATTTGACTAACCGTCGTCGAAGTTTCAAGTTTAGATTATCATCGCAGAATACGCTCCTCATTTTATTAAAAGCCGCATGAGATGATTCAATTCTGCACTTGACTTCAGTTTCTGGGTTCACATTATTAAGATTAAATATTAGTTGCCAATATAAGTTATGTATTATTAAAATATGAATTGTATTTACTTGTTATTTGTACGTGTTACTTTATTAATATTTACTTGTAACGCGACACTGAGACTAATACTCGAAACTGGCTCAAAATATTTATAAAGTACTTCTGTAAACATTTGAAATAGATTTATATCAAAACCTAAGAGTGCTAATAGATAACACTCTCTCATGGCGAGATCTAATAAATGTGGTAAGCCGAAGGATCTTCTTCAGACTTCATTCCCTTAAAGTGTTGCAAAGATTCCTACCAACTAAAACCAAAATTTTACTCGTACAATCTCTGCTCTTTCCGATTCTGGACTATGCGGACGTATGTTACTTGGATGTTACAGAGAAACAGCTGGGCAAATTACAGAGTCTTCAAAATGTGTGTCTAAGATTTATTTTCAACCTACGAAAGTAAGATCATATAACTTCATACCAGAAGGCAGTGAACTGGTTGAATGTTAGAAGTACATTCACATACTGTCTCTATTGTATAATATCCTTAACTGTCCCGCCGCACCCTCTTATCTCGCCGAACATTTTCAGCGTCTTTCCAATCATGGATTAGCGCTACGCTTAAACAGAGATTGTCTATTGGCCTTTCCAGTTCACCGCTCCTCTTTTTTACGTCGTCATTACTGTCCACGCAGTGAAACTCTGGAATCAGTTACAAACCAATATAAGACTCGCTCCGTCCTTGGCATGCTTTAATAAGCGACTGAATAAACTCTTAATTTCTAGTCAGTAAAATAACGTGTTTCAATCCTGATTTTTCTTTTCCTTTCCTCTCCACCATCCCTTCCTTTCCTTTTGATTGATGATATCTCACTTATGAAAAAGAATGTTCGGATTATTGTCCGTCTTTGTGGCGTTCGTGGGCATATGCTCACGTATGTGTTTATGGATTTTGTGGGGATGGATAGTCATTTGAATGATTTATGCGACCACGTAACTTAATAAAAGTGTTAAATAAATAAATAAAAAATGTTTATTTTATAGATTGATGAAGACAGTCTCACGAAGAAGTCTTTCCATTACTTCTTCCATGGATCCGAGCTGATCATTGCTGGTAAAACCAAGAACAAAGAAATAGTCGACGCTCCCATCAAGCTATCAGCCTACTCCTACGATGGACCCATCGACTTCATACCTATTCCGGTAAGAAATATTTTTTTATTTACCGGTAATAATAAAAATGAAAGAACAATTTATGTAACACCGTTTACAGAGTATTCTCACTTCAAGGGGGCTCTTATCAGAAATAGAATCCGGTTTTTATTAACATATTAAAAATATTAAAAAATAAATACATATAAGTTGAGATATTATTTACAGTTAAGGCATTAACGTTGTGGAGGTTTAAAGTCATTGTAATTTGTTTTATCAAACACAGTTTATTCCACTTTTTATAACGATATAACATAACCCTACCATATGATATTTATAGTTAAGCCATTAACATTGTGGAGGGTTAAAGTCATTGTAATTTGTTTTATCAAACACTATTTATTCCACTTTTTGTAACGATATAACATAACCCTACCATATGTTGTTTATAGTTAAGTCATTAACATTGTGGAGGTTTCAAGACATTGTAATTTGTTTTATCAAACACTGTTTATTCCACTTTTTGTAACGGTATAACATAACCCTACCATATGTTGTTCATAGTTAAACCATTAACGTTGTGGAGGTTTAAAGTCATTGTTATTTGTTTTATCAAACACTGTTTATTCCACTTTTTGTAACGATTTAATATAACCCTACCATATGTTGTTTATAGTTAAGGCATTAACATTGTGGAGGGTTAAAGTCATTGTAATTTGTTTTATCAAACACTGTTTATTCCACTTTTTTGTGACGGTATAACCCTACCGGTTTCAAGGCTTTCACCTCATCTTCAGGGGAGCACAAACAAGACTTAATGCTGTTCGAACTCGTACCGATATACACGCTTCAACAGTTGGGGGCTGAGGGGTGAGGGAGGCATGGGACGATTTCGGCCAAGAGCGGAGAGATTTTTGGGATATAACTGTTCAACAGATGTTCGGATCGGTGTACTGACTTAGAAATTTCTAGGGCCTCTAATCTGTCTAATTTATTTCCATTACTACTGATATGTAAGAATTTGGCATCATCGATAGAAAAAGTATGATTCTCACGGTGACAATGATTAGCCATTTCAGAATAAATTAGAGGATTTGTTAAGGCGGATTTGTGTTCATGAAATCTCTTTTCAAAAGATCTTCCTGTCTTTCCTATATAGAAATTATTACAGTCAGTATCATTATAACCCTACCAGTTTCAAGGCTTTCACCTCATCAACACCTTGAAACCGGTAGGGTTATACCATTACAAAAAGTGGAATAAACAGTGTTTAATAAAAGCTTATTACAATATAAGTTGAGTATAATAATAGACAAGTGGTGGCTATGGTCATTAGATTAGGTACTTACCCATATATGTTACAGGGAGTGGCATTAAACAGAGTTTCTGAATTCAAAGATTTGGGCGTAACCTTTGATGTCGGACTCACGTTCGTTAACCATGTCTCACGTTTGATATCGGACTGTTACAAACTACTCGGTTTTATAACGAGAATATCTAGAGAATTTAACAGTACCGATATCCTTCGAAACTTATACAATTATCTAATTAGAACCAAATTAGAATATGCATCTACAGTTTGGGCTCCTCATCAGCTCAAATATAAAAACAATATAGAACAAATACAAAAACATTCCTCAGATATCTATGGTACAGAACAAAGGGCGATCATCCAAAATATACTCACCATGTCGAACTTCTCACAGTGTGTAACTATAGAAGCCTTGAAACAAGAAGGCAAGAATCCATTGCGATATTCCTACAGAAGGTTTTTCAAGGTTGCTTTAACTGTCCCGCGATTCTAGAAACACTAAGTTTATATGTACCCAATAAATATAGCCGTGCAAGGAATCACCCTCTGTTCTACATACCAACTTACAGGACGAATATCATGGCTAAACACTCAGTCACGCGTGGTATAGAGATATTGAACCAACTGAATGACACTGTGGATATATTCTCGGTACCGCCTAGCAGTATGAGAAGAGTCCTGGCTGATATTCTTCCTAACGAATAAGCTAACGCTAGAAGCAGACCCTCTTTGTGTAACAGGAGAAATCCGTGCAAAGTGTATAAAAAAAAAAAATAAAAATAAAAAATTACTAGTGCAGTTACTGTATTACACTGTGTATACAATACAACTTGATTTGTGTTCTATTACACTGTGTATACAATACAACTTGAAAAGCTTATTGCCATGTGGCAATATCTTCCAAAAAAAACATAAAGAATGAAATCTTTATAAAAACCGTTCTAAATACCTGCCAAACACAAACTGCCCATCCAATGCGGCTGAAAATTGAAATACACATCACAGACAGTGTCGCCAATGTGAGGACAACAGCGTGAGTGATGACAGTTCGAATTGAACTAAACTGTTTTTTTATTCTTTCCAGTTCAAAGAAGAAAAGAGAACGACATTCTGGCCCCTGGAAAGGCTGTGGGCGTACCTGTCTATCAAGCAACTGCTGGACGAGAAGGACTCGGAGATATCCCAGAATGTCGACATGAGTGAAGGAAGTCCCACTAAGCGAGCTCTAGACTTGGCTCTCAAAGTAAATATACACATCATTCTTGATTCTAACAATCCCCACACCATCCACAACCTAATTAATAAGACACTCTGAACATGGACTTTAGCTACATTCAAGCATTGATTTACTCAGTTCACCACTCTTCTTTTTTACATCGTTCTTTAGTGGCCATGCAGTGACACTCTGGAACCAATCTTCTTCTGTGTTTGGCCCTCATACGGAGTCTGTCTTCTTCAACCAAGTCACTCCATTGGGTTGTGTGGTTCCTGCATGCCTCCAGAATATGTACGGATGTGTACGATGTGGTTTATTATCTAGATTTCCCCCAACTCACAAAAAAGCGACTCTTCTAAGCTCCACATGTGCATTTGATCCTACCTAAAATACACTCCTTTCGAGGTAAGGAAAACCTAGACAACTCGACCATTTGATTGCCTTACAAGACCCATTTGATCCTACCTAAAGTACACTCCTTTCGAGGTAGGGAATACCTAGACAACTCGACCGTCTGATTGCCTTACAAGACCCATTTGATCCTACCTAAAGTACACTCCTTTCGAGGTAGGGAATACCTAGACAACTCGACCGTCTGATTGCCTTACAAGACCCATTTGATCCTGCCTAAAGTACACTCCTCCTTTCGAGGTAGGGAAAACCTAGACAACTCGACCGTCTGATTGCCTTACAAGACCCATTTGATCCTACCTAAAGTACACTCCTCCTTTCGAGGTAGGGAAAACCGTTGTGTATTTGTAAATAAAATATAAGGTTTGTTAGAAATCAATAAAACTTCTTGTTTCTTTCAAACATTATTTTTCTGTATCAATAAACAAATATTTGTTCTAATTAAAAAAATCCACTTCTGTATTTTGAAATGAATAATAAATAAATAAACTAAATAATCTGAATATATGGTATAGTAAATAAAAAATCACGGTCACCCTTCTACACTATTCTTTCCTTACGGCGCGTGGACTCTACCACAGGACCAGGATCAATCTGGAACAACCAATTTGTAGCGATGGTCGTTACCATGTAGCGTGTGTCCTATTAGGACGTGCTGATGATGTTGATGTTGACATCGCTTTATCTGTTTTAGTCGAATTCTGCGTTCCTTTTCGTTCGGGGTCATCAATGTAGCGAGTTGCTTATCTTGATATGTCGTGATGATTTTGATATGTATTCAAAATAAATATAAAACTCAGGAATGCGGATAAAAACGAAAGTGAGAGTGAATGGTCGGTAAATAATAACAAGTCTTGACAGTTGGATGAATAATAATCTAATAATGTTTATTTCTCTACAAGTAGGTAATTTATAGTAGTGAGTGAATATGCTCGCAACACATACTCTGTCTCACTCCCGCGCGTGCACCAGCGTAGCGGGTAGTACATTTATTTGCTGGAGACAGACAAATACTATTTGTGAGTAAACATTGTTGACGTTTTAGTATGTGACAATTGTAAATAGTTCATCGGTCGTTGACCCTGTATGTTTACAATTTTAACAATAAATTATGTTTGACAATTCAATTATTTTATTTAGGGGACGTAGGTACGCTACAAATTTAATAAATAAAGAAGAAATCGACCTTTCTGTCAAAGATATTAGCAGTTTCCGTCTCCAGCGCCACATCTTAATCTTCTTGGTTATACTTAAAGTTAATAGATATTTTTTTTTATTTCCAGTACTCTTTCGTGACACCTCTCACATCTTTAGTGGTAGTCAAACCCAACTCCACGTCGGCCGTGGATGCTGAATCCGTAGATGCTGGGGAAGGTATACTATTGGTTTTACATCTTGAAAATATTCTAATAACTATCATTTCAATTCTAGTCCAGTGCTGGTAAGCTAACCTTTATTTTGTTTTCGTATTAAAGTTTATGATTGTAGAAAGATGTATGGATTGACTCGGAGAAATCAAAACAGGTTGTTAAATTTATGTTTGTTCACGGTTGATGGGCGAGCTGAAAGGGACATTGAAAGAAGAGATAAACTGAATACTTAACGTTATTTGTCTATGGGTTTTTGTGTTAAAATACAGAATTCTTGGTATCTGTACATCATACGAGGCGTGTCCACAAGATAAGTGTACTGAGGCTCTCACGACCGGATGGATTTTATTTTCGACATGTTGGCTACACTTCCGTGTAGCCTGACCCTTCCCCTCCGCAACGAGACCGGTTCGAAGTCAGTACGTTGAGAAGTGTCGACGCGACAACACGTTTCGTGAAAAATGTCAATTTAATCTCCTGCCAAGTTGAATGGAGTGGAGGTCGGGCAAGAGTTTTTGAGGCGCTGTAAACTCCGTGGAGATGAATTTCTACGCTCCATCGTTATTACTGGAGATGAAACTTGGGTTGCACACTACACGCCTGAAACCAAAAGGCAGTCTCAACAGTGGCGTCACACCTCTTCACCCTCCGCCAAAGAGTTCAAAACCACAATTTCAGCCAAGAAAATCATGGCATCCGTGTTTTGGGACTGTCAAGGCATAATTTCAATTGAATATATACCTCAAGGGGAGACCATCAACTCTGCAAGATACTGTGAGCCCTAAAAAAATTGCGGAGGGCGATTCAGAACAAGAGGAGAGGCATGCTGACAAAGGGAGTCTGCCTGCTGCACGACAATGCCAGACCACACACGGCAAACGCCACGAAGGAACTGCTCGCCTCGTTTAAATGGGATGTCCTGAACCATCCCGCGCATTCCCCTGACCTAGCACCTTCAGATTACTATCTCTTTACCTCCCTGAAGCTGCACATGGGTGGAAAAAGGTTTTCAACCGACGAGGAGGTAAAGGAGGAGGTGGAGAAGTGGACGGAGGGGTTGGCGGGAAACTACTTCGAGGAAGGCATCAAAAAGTTGATACCCCGCTTCCCCACCTGCATTGAGAGGAATGGCGACTATGTCGAAAAATAGCTTACATATGTACTACGGTAACCACGTATTTTTTTTGTTTAAATAAAAAAAATTGTAACCTACAAAAATTCAGTACACTTACTTTCTGGATATGCCTCGTATATTAATTTGAATATGATTCTTGTTTGTGGTATGTTGTTGTTTTTTTTTTGTTTAAATTTTGTTCCTTGAATTATATAAGAATGCTAATCTCACCTATGTCTAATATATGTACCGTATTGCCCTGACTATAGGGCGACCCTGATTATAAGGCGACCCCCCCTATTTTTTAATCTGTTGTTTGGAGAAAAAAATATTTCCCTCGCCATTAAAATATTATGAAAAATAAAATGCAAAATGTTTAACGAAAAATATTTATTAAAACAAAGTACCCAGTAAAAACAAAGTAAAGTACATGTTTAAACATGAAAAGAAGAAATGAAAAAGTCCAACTATGTTACAGTAGCTGATCAGCTCAGTCAGATTCACATATGGCTATAGCATCCTCAGCATCAGTCTTATCTCATCTTCAGTGATATATCGTCTTCGGAATCCTCAATAAGAATTTCCCACAAAATATCATCTTCAGCACCGTCCATTTTACTAAGCACAGGCTATGTGTAAACAATGACGCCTTTTGAACGACATCATTACAATGTTTCCATTTTGCTAATCGCGAGTAGTGAATTTATTGTTACCCACTATGTTTGTGACTCGAATATAAGGCGACCTCCCCCCTCCCCCATTTACGTGTCGCCTTTTTAAATAAAAACCTCGCCTTATAGTCAGGATAATACGGTAGATATTATTTTTTTTATGTTTTTTTTTCAGTGATGAGACCGTTTAATTGACATAAATGATAAACTATAGTTCGGAAATTCTAGGACGAGTCCTGTGACAGTTCACAAATTTGCCCCAATACAACATTGTAACGATGTTCAGTAATTTTAATTATTTTATCAACTTTAATACTATATAAGCCTCAATTCTAATAAATAGCAAGTTATTTAGGTAAATACATTACATAAGGTTGTATTGGGGCAAATTTGTGAGCTGTCACAGGACTCATCCTAGATTTTCCGAACTATAGTCGACTTAAAATTAAAATTCCTAGTTAGTCAGCCAGCAGGACTACGGTATCAAAGCAAAGTAATTTAGAATGATTGAAGAAGTCAAATATTATAAGTAAAAAAATTGTCAGGTTAAAAAAAAAAAAGGGTAATATTATATTGGGTGTTAACATAAGTTGTGTCCGTTTTTTTCCAAATTTAAAAATGAGCACCAAAAGTAAAACAAAATGGTATACGTCATCCGAAAGAAAATTTTCTGCTCTACAAGATATTGTGTTTGCTTTTACGTTACATATATTATTTTATTTTATTACAAGCCTTCGAAATGGAATGTCAAGTAGACGAAAGTGAGCATTTTCGACACCTCCTTCTGTTCGCGTTCAATCGAGGGAATAAAGCTGCCAAAGCTGCTCGCGATATTTGCGAAGTGTACGGTGAAGATGCTACGAATGAAAGGACAGCTCGTCGATGGTTTTTGCGTTTCAAAGCTGGTAATTTTGACCTGAAAGACATGGAGCGCTCCGGACGACCAGTGGACTTTGATGAGTAGACGAAAGTGAACATTTTTGACACCTCCTTCTGTTCACGTTCGCAAGATGGCGGTATACAGTCATGTGACTACAATTTATCTGCTCAGCCAATTCTACGGTGGTTTGAAGGAGATCTTCATGAATAATATGGTTTAAGCGGTCCTCATCGAAGTCCACTGGTCGTCCGGAATGCTCCATGTCTTTCAGGTCGAAATTACCATCTTTGAAACGCAAAAACCATCGACGAGCTGTCCTTTCATTCGTAGCATCTTCACCGTATACTTCACAAATATCGCGAGCAGCTTTGACAGCTTTATTCCCTCGATTGAACGCGAACAGAAGGAGGTGTCGAAAATGCTCACTTTCGTCTACTCGACATTCCATTTTGAAGGCTTGTAATCAAATAAAATAATATATGTAACGTAAAAGCAAACACAATATCTTGTAGAGCAGAAAATTTTCTTTCGAATGACGTTTAACCTTTACCATTTGTTTCACTTTTGGTGCTTATTTTTAAATTTGAAAAAAACGGACACAACTTATGTTAACATCTAATACATTAGTTGTGTGATTATTGAAATGTATGATACATCTTTAAATTCCTCCTAGGTTATTATTTTATGATCTCTTGAAGTGTAAAATTAACAACGCTATGTTAAGGGTAGTAAAATAACACAACGCTATGTTAAGGGTAGTAAAATTGATAACATGTAATATTGTGTTGTGTTCGTGCCCACTTTGACTTGATTGACGGGAATGATAGAGTTCTATATTGCCTTATACTGAAAATAATAATTGGCATAATTAATAATTGAAGAGTAAAACTCATAAACCACTCAAGAGCCAAAAAATACGTAAAGAGTTATAAGAAAAAAACTGTGCGGTATTTGAGTAAATTGCTTGTGGATATGTGCCCAGTGACATCTTTGGTTGTAAAGCAGAATCACTTTTAGTTTGGATTCACATATATGCCATTTATGGGTATATTTTCGCTTGTTGATTGACTGTTTTTCCATAAAAAATTATTAAAAAATCAAATTATGGTTGCTATGTGGTTTATGAGTTCAACTCTTCAATTGATGGTCCGGAAATGAAAATGGATTAATGTATGATTGAATGAATGTAAGACTGAAAGTGTTGATTTCTTTATTAAAAAATATATTCACCTTTGTGTTCGAGGATTCAATAGAGAAAATATTTATATATTATACATTTTTTCGCTTATTTTTAAATAAATATCGAAATATCCGTCAGTAAAAACTGAAAATATTATCATCGTGAATAAAAATATGAAGATTCGTACAATACACCCCCATTTGCTACAGAAGTTAACCATAAATCGACTGTCTTGTAGAAATACCCAACCAATCAATTATGATATACCAATTGATCGCGGGTATGCTTTCAAAAAATATTATTATAGTCGATTCTAAAAAAAAAAAATTACGAACTGAAAAAGTGAGTTGTATTTTTAATAATAAAATTAAGAATATCCATTTTAAAAATTAATACATTTTGCCACAACGAAGAAAAAAATATTTTTTACTATGATTAAAAATTCATTTTTATTCATAATAATTATTAAATTATTAGATTTGATTATAATTTTGTATTTTTTCCTGTACACTAATAAATCGCGACACCACCCTTCGAAATAATTAATAACGTGTAGGGTTGGGCAAAAGGTTGGGCAGCCCTGCTGATATATGTCGCTGCTACAGACTACAGTAGACTGCGAGTTTTGTGATAAATAAAAATTGCGTCACTTGGACGCCCTATTATAGTGCAATAGGTTTAAACTTACCACTAGTGTGACATTTTATATTAGGTCGTGGCCATACCAAAGTGCTTCGTTAGGTGATACGTGACTAATGACTAATATATTTCATGCATGGCCACACTAGTGCTTCACGCGTATTGGTTAATTTTCATTGCGTCACCGTGATTTTACAAAATGGCGGAATTTTTAATAACAGCTGTGTATAAAAGGGAACCTTTGTGGAACCCATCGAACGATTTATACAAAAATGTACCTGTAATAAAATCATTTTGGAATGAAGTTGCACAGAAAGTAAATAAAGATAAGGTAAGTTGTAATGAAATTGGTTAGTTTTGAGAGTGGCATCGTTTGTTGACTCAACCGCTGCCAAATGTCAAATGAATTTGTGCGAAGCACTTTGGTGTGGCCAGGCATGAAATATATTAGTCATTAGTCACGTATAATCTAGCGAAGCACTTTGGTGTGGCCACGGCCTTAGTATTTCAACACACTTTATTTATATTATAAGTTATAAAAATGTTTTAAGAACTTTAAATAACAAAAAAAATTATAGAATGTTTGCGATTTAAAGTAGAATCATTACTCCGTTGATTTATTTAATTTACTTCGCGTTTGTTAGTTTTTTAAAAACTTTGGAATTTTGCAGCATGTTTATGTTAATCACTGCATATTTCTGCCTATTTATATAGAGTTATACGTATCTTGCATGTATTATTTTAATTTATTCTTATTTACTATTTAAAAAAAGACAAATCAAAGCTTATATGATAACCTTCGTGGCCTAGTTAGTACGACATCTGTCTTTCAAGCAACAAACTTTTTTTTTATTTTCATGAATACCATTACTTTATTTTAGACATCAAAAAGTTATCAAGGTGTCTATGGGGAAATAGTTAGGCCTCGGTCACACAGTTAGGAGTCTCGCTTGGTGCTTAGAGCTACGCTGCGAGCTAGGTGACAAATCCTAGTGAACCAACACACCCCATACTATCGCAATGGCCACACTGCACGCTTACCGCCACGCTTTGTGACTATTATAGTCACCTAGTAGCGTAGCTCTAAGCACCAAGCGAGGTTCTTGCCTGTGTGGCCGAGGCCTTAATATTAACCATACAGTAAAAGTTCATTAGTTAAAAGAATTATAATTTGTATTTTTCTCCATTTTTTAAGTCAAGAAATAGTCTTTTCGTAATAAATTCCACTGTTATTTAAAAAAATCCGCGTAATTTATGAGTACTTGTGAATTATAATTATTCAAAATTTTCCACGCAAATCACGGATCCACATAGAAGCCGGTCCTGGCAGCAGGGCGACCGGTATATTCCGGCGAGCGATAAAATTCTCGGGGTTCCCCTTATACGAGGCATATCCAGAAAGTAAGTGTACTGAATTTTTGTAGGTTACAATTTTTTTTATTTAAACAAAAAAATTACGTGGTTACCGTAGTACATAGTCGCCATTCCTCTCAATGCAGGTGGTGAAGCGGGGTATCAACTTTTTGATGCCTTCCTCGAAGTAGTTTCCCGCCAACCCCTCCGTCCACTTCTCCACCTCCTCCTTTACCTCCTCGTCGGTTGAAAACCTTTTTCCACCCATGTGCAGCTTCAGGGAGGTAAAGAGATAGTAATCTGAAGGTGCTAGGTCAGGGGAATGCGCGGGATGGTTCAGGACATCCCATTTAAACGAGGCGAGCAGTTCCTTCGTGGCGTTGGCCGTGTGTGGTCTGGCATTGTCGTGCAGCAGGCAGACTCCCTTTGTCAGCATGCCTCTCCTCTTGTTCTGAATTGCCCTCCGCAATTTTTTTAGGGTCTCACAGTATCTTGCAGAGTTGATGGTCTCCCCTTGAGGCATATATTCAATTAAAATGATGCCTTGACAGTCCCAAAACACGGATGCCATGATTTTCTTGGCTGAAATTGTGGTTTTGAACTTTTTGGCGGAGGGTGAAGAGGTGTGACATGACCGTTTTTAAACTCGCGACACCACTTGTACACACTCGTACGATTCATAGCTTTATCACCATATGCAGTTTTCACCTCATTATAAACCTCAACCGGAGGTTTTCCCTTCCAAACGAGATAACGGATGACGCCGCGTATTTCGCACTTGGCGGGAGATTGGATTGACATTTTTCCCGAAACGTGTTGTCGCGTCGACACTTCTCAATGTACTGACCTCGAACCGGTCTCGTTGCGGAGGGGAAGGGTCAGGCTACACGGAAGTGTAGCCAACATGTCGAAAATAAAATCCATCCGGTCGTGAGAGCCTCAGTACACTTACTTTCTGGATACGCGTAGTATTTAAAGATACAAGATTATTATCGTGTTGTTTTCTTATAAATTGTTATATATTTTATTATTTTTTTATTTCGCCTTTAATAATTTCACAACTGTGAATATTGATTGATTTTTCAAAACCTTGAATGATAGATTATGATATCATAATTAAGTGCGCAACCTAATAAAAGTCAGTCAAAATCAAATACGTGAAAATGATTGTTTACAATTTATAGCGTTGATTGCCCATGAAAAATACTATAGTACAATCTTTCGGAAATATATCGTCGAAACTTTATTTGATTCATACAAATTTTACAGTAAAAAAAATCCTGCAATACTCAAAGCCGTTGGAGAGTACCACACAAATTTTGTTTTTTTTTTTTACATGTTCGTGCATTTCATTATTGAATTTTTTTTACGAGATTCGGTTTCATCATAATTTCGAATTAACGGACTTTTACTATACTCCAGTTACTTTGAGAATGACATTATTGTATAGAATAAGAAGATCCAATTAGTCCTGTTTTGCGATTTTCTATTTCATTGATAATCTTTGTATTCTTGGATATGAAATAAATATATCTGCCTTGAGCAAATGATCTCTCGACAAGTTTGTGATATGATTATGCATGTGAAAGCATATTCTGCATGAGATTTCTTCTCCGCAGGTCAGCCACCACACGTCAGCTATGCTCTTCCACTCCTCCAATTTGCAAAATGTAAGTTCACCTCCTTTCTTAGAACTAACAATATTTAGAAAATATAAAGAATGTATTATTAAATATTTAAGAGTAAATTACTTTGTTATTCCACTAATAACAATACAGGGATAACTCCACACGAAGAGAGCCTCGGGATAGGAGTTAGAAACATGTGTAGCGGAGATTAATGTAAGTAGTGGAAATAACAATACCGGAATAATTCCACATGAAGAGACCCCCGGGATAGGAGTTAGAAACATGTTTAGCGGGGATTAATGTAAGTAGGGGAAATAACAATACCGGGATGATTCCACATGAATAGAGCCTCGGGATAGGAGTTAGAAACATGTTTAGCGGGGATTAATGTAAGTAGTGGAAATAACAATACCGGAATAATTCCACGTGAAGAGAGCCTCGGGATAGGAGTTAGAAACATGTTTAACGGGGATTAATGTAAATAGTGGAAATAATAATACCGGGATAATTCCACATTTAGAGAGCCTCGGGATAGGAGTGAGAAACATGTTTAGTGGGGATTAATGTAAGTAGGGGAAATAACAATACCGGAATAATTCCACGTGAAGAGAGCCTCGGGATAGGAGTGAGAAACATGTTTAGTGGGGATTAATGTAAGTAGGGGAAATAACAATACCGGAATAATTCCACGTGAAGAGAGCCTCGGGATAGGAGTGAGAAACATGTTTAGCGGGGATTAATGTATGTAGTGGAAATAACAATACCGGAATAATTCCACGTGAAGAGAGCCTCGGGATAGGAGTTAGAAACATGTTTAACGGGGATTAATGTAAGTAGTGGAAATAATAATACCGGGATAATTCCACATGAAGAGAGCCTCGGGATAGGAGTTAGAAACATGTTTAGCGGGGATTAATGTAAGTAGGGGAAATAACAATACCGGAATAATTCCACGTGAAGAGAGCCTCGGGATAGGAGTGAGAAACATGTTTAGCGGGGATTAATGTAAGTAGGGGAAATAACAATACCGGAATAATTCCACGTGAAGAGAGCCTCGGGATAGGAGTGAGAAACATGTTTAACAGGGATTAATGTAAATAGTGGAAATAATAATACCGGGATAATTCCACATTTAGAGAGCCTCGGGATAGGAGTGAGAAACACGTTTAGTGGGGATTAATGTAAGTAGGGGAAATAACAATACCGGAATAATTCCACGTGAAGAGAGCCTCGGGATAGGAGTGAGAAACATGTTTAGCGGGGATTAATGTAAGTAGTGGAAATAACAATACCGGAATAATTCCACGTGAAGAGAGCCTCGGGATAGGAGTTAGAAACATGTTTAACGGGGATTAATGTAAATAGTGGAAATAATAATACCGGGATAATTCCACATTTAGAGAGCCTCGGGATAGGAGTGAGAAACATGTTTAGTGGGGATTAATGTAAGTAGGGGAAATAACAATACCGGGATGATTCCACATGAATAGAGCCTCGGGATAGGAGTTAGAAACATGTTTAGCGGGGATTAATGTAAGTAGTGGAAATAACAATACCGGAATAATTCCACGTGAAGAGAGCCTCGGGATAGGAGTTAGAAACATGTTTAACGGGGATTAATGTAAATAGTGGAAATAATAATACCGGGATAATTCCACATTTAGAGAGCCTCGGGATAGGAGTGAGAAACATGTTTAGTGGGGATTAATGTAAGTAGGGGAAATAACAATACCGGAATAATTCCACGTGAAGAGAGCCTCGGGATAGGAGTGAGAAACATGTTTAGCGGGGATTAATGTAAGTAGGGGAAATAACAATACCGGAATAATTCCACGTGAAGAGAGCCTCGGGATAGGAGTGAGAAACATGTTTAGCGGGGATTAATGTATGTAGTGGAAATAACAATACCGGAATAATTCCACGTGAAGAGAGCCTCGGGATAGGAGTGAGAAACATGTTTAGTGGGGATTAATGTAAGTAGTGGAAATAATAATACCGGGATAATTCCACATGAAGAGAGCCTCGGGATAGGAGTTAGAAACATGTTTAGCGGGGATTAATGTAAGTAGGGGAAATAACAATACCGGAATAATTCCACGTGAAGAGAGCCTCGGGATAGGAGTGAGAAACATGTTTAGCGGGGATTAATGTAAGTAGGGGAAATAACAATACCGGAATAATTCCACGTGAAGAGAGCCTCGGGATAGGAGTGAGAAACATGTTTAGCGGGGATTAATGTAAGTAGTGGAAATAATAATACCGGGATAATTCCACATGAAGAGAGCCTCGGGATAGGAGTTAGAAACATGTGTAGCGGGGATTAATATAAGTTGTCGAAAAATAAACTAGTTAATTTTATGATTGAAGATTCAATATGTGCAGTGGTTAAATAGAAAAGATTTAGTATAAGGTTAGTCGAGAACTCGTTGGTTTGTCATCCGTTTGTAATGCTGGCGAAGATAAAAGGGTCGATTTTCAAACAGAAGCTACGTTATTCAGGATCACGACGTGTAAAAGCTTTTCTTTGATTGAATTTTAACCTGTTCACCGCGTTAAAAATCAAATTCCACGAATCCTGTGCGCGGCACAATTTCAGCGTTTTTTAATTTCTAAGTTTAAACACATATTTTGTTTAGAACCACTGATATTTGATTACAACACCAAGTAAACATGACACTCAAGTAATTTTCTGATAATAAATAATAGTCATTACTCTTAAGGAGACTCATTAAATAAAGAAGATAAACTTAACATTACGTAAAATAAACAAAGGAATGCTACGATCAAATCAATGCTTCATGACACTCACCCAATCAAATGCATATAGCACTAGTAATGTTTATTTACGTAAGAGAGACTTAGTAATGTTTATTTACGTAAGAGAGACTCATCGCAGGACTCGATCCGCGCGACAGGTCGTTAATGCTGGAAATATTGAGAAACCAAAAAAATTCGGCGCTCTGTTTATTCAACAATATCTCATAAACTAATATATTATTTGACAAGGTTTTCAGAGATGTCGCTAGAATAAAGATTATTTTAAATTTAAGTTCAATTTTTATTCCGGTTTTGTGTCATTTTTTTTAAGTATTTGTGATTTGAAACTTGGATTGTCGTCAGATCACAGGCGTTTGTGCTTCCCGCGGGGAAAGAGTGAACTCCGTTAAATGTGAACTGTTATTTTATAAAATTAATTGTATCATAAGCTGCTGTGAGTGAGACATGGGGTGAAGACTCCGAATAAGGGTGACTAAATGCAAGGTGAACTAACGATGGGGTTTCTTAACCCTTCCTGTCCTGTGATGTGTAACTAGTACACACTGCTTCTAAACACTTTAATATCTCTATAAATATAATAAATACTGGGTTCAGATTTTAGTTATTCCTCCGTAATACATTCACGCATTGAATGAAAAAATAATATTAATAATAATTAGCACTTATCGGCCAAATCAGAGATATTTTGTGAAAATCGGGAATAAATCCACCACTACAATCAAACGTGTGCCAGTGTGTGACGTAGGTATATTTATTCTAAAAAACCACTATGGGGGAGGAAGCATCGCTATTCATATCTTACTGACTCTTCTTCGGTATATGGGAACGCTAGAAATAGAATCTCAGTTCGCTCGCTTCAGTAGCTCGCGGGCATTCGTTTGAGGTGGTCTTTTTGCCCGTTTTGTGAACGTCGGCCGATGGTTTTTTTCATGTTTTCAGCAACTAAATTTCAATTATTATCACTTTTGACTTCAAATTTCATTAATTTAAGCGATTGGCTATGAATATTCTTATTTTTTCGATTTTAAATCGCTTATTTTCACATGTGTATTGATGTCTATTGAATACACAGCACCGGAATGCGCCGATTTTTTTTAGCACAGGAAGGGAAAGGTTAAACTAAAGTAGTACTGAATGTAATTGTGGGGGTATGCAAGACAACCTCCGTGGCCTAGTTGGTAAGATGATTGTGTCTCAGCCCCGTAGGTTGTAGGTTCGATTCTCGTTTTAACCCAGATTTTTTCAAAAAGAATTAATCATGTTTTCACTTAAGGCCTATTTAACATCTTTCTGGTTGGTTGGAATATATTGCTACATGGCAATAGCCCCACCAGTGCAACGAAAGTGTAATACAATACAAGACTTACAATACATGATAGATTGTTCGAACATCAGGACTACGTGCTCTGGGCATGACCTGATTACAGATGTCCTTTCTTGATTATTTTGTATGGATTTCTATGTTTGTACTCTGACCAGAGGTGATTAAAGCGCCCGGGGCAGCAAAAAAGGCAATGTCAGCTATCTCACGCAACTTTACTTTGCGATTTTCCATCACGATTTAGAGTTTTTTTTTATCTTTTCTGGTGTAACAGCCTCATTTGGACGACCAGAACGTTCAGCATAATTTGTGTCTGTACGACCGCGTTTGAAATCAGCATACCACCGACAAATGGTTGTTTTCGACGGAGCAGAGCCCGGATAACACTTTTCAAGCCATCGCTGAGTTTGAACGGTATTTTTTCCCATTAGAAATCAATGCTTTATCAACACACGAAATTCGGATTTTTCCATTATTTTGAAAATAGCAAAAGTAGCGTCACTAAAACCACTGTAACTCAATGACACAATGTCGGAATGTCATGAACGTTTGACATGTAACTTTTTAAGGCGCCATCTGCTGGTTAGTCCCGGGAATTGTTGATTGATACGGTATATCATAGAAAAGACACTTATCAAGACTCTATAATTCCAGCAATTTCCAACCATCCTAATAACCATAAATTCGCCGCCTTTAACTGTATGCTTCATAGATTGCTCAGTGTCTCATTAACCGACGACAATATTAAAAAGGAATTAATAACCATAAAAAAAATAGCTACAAATAATGGCTATCCTGGAAGCCTCATTGATTCACTTTTAAAAAAACAAAAAAGAAACTTATAAAATATTGTATATTTAACGCCACCTATAAGCATACCTATAAATGGAGCAGTCCTATTTATATACAAACATATCATACGAAATAACCAAAAATATTCCAAGTCACATAAAGCCAGCTTTTTACACTAACTTTAATCTCCGGAAACTCTTATTTAACGGGAAAGGTAAAAATGGAATACTTAGCAACAGTGCTGTGTATGCACTTTTATGTGAAAACATAACTTATTATCCTTGGATTATGTTAAACCTTCAATTCACAGTCCAGCCTAAAAACTAAATAAAGGTAATTGTGTTATTCACTTAATTGTACTTTTCTCATCAAACACAATCATCGTCATAATTAATTGTTATTTAGCCTAGTCAATGTGTGTTTTGAATTTATTTTCCAATGCTACCTTGATCAAAACGTTTTAGGACTTTATTCATAAAATCGAAAATACAAGTTTATTCATCAAAATCGATATGGTCCCCTTCAAAGTACTTCCCATCGACTGCAACGCACTTACGCCAGCGCTTGATCCAATCCTCGAAACACCGCTGGTACTCAATTTTCGGTATGTCCATCAGAGCCGTCTTCGATTTTTTCATGACATCCTCTCGGGTGCTGTAACGCGTTCCGCGAAGCTGTTTTTTAAGTCGGTTGAACAGTAAAAAGTCGCAGGGAGCCAGATCAGGTGAATTCAAAGGCTGCTGGATAGTAGTTGTGTTGTTTTTGGTCAAAAACTCATGGAAATCATGTCTTTCGCGATTTCAACACGGTCATTTTTTGCATGAAATTGAGGTCTTTCGGCACCAGTTTTGCAGCGACACGTCTGAGGCCCAAATCACTAACCAAAATGTCTTGAGCGGATCCATAAGCTATGTTCAAGTCCTCTGCCAGCTCTCTGATGGTCAATTTGCGGTTTTCGGCCAACATTTCTTTGATTTTATCGATGTTTTCATCGGTTTTCGACTGTCACTGCGTTCGTCATCCTCGACCGACTCACGACCACTTCTGAAGCGTTCGTGCCACCGAAAAACACTTCTCCAACATTTCCAAGGTCTGCGAACCGTTAAATCCGTTTTTCACACAAAATTTAATGCAGACTCGTTGATGCACAGTTGATGCCATTTTCAAACTTGTAAAAAATCGAAAACACGCACAAAGGTAGATGTACTCAGTACAGCGTAACTTTTACAAATGTCAAGCTATGACGCTGAAATTTGGAGGGAAGTGTCAATGATAGATGTGGTAACCTAACAAAAAAAAGAATTCTAATCGGGTGACTGACAGCGCCACACGGTGACCGGTCCTAAAACGTTTTAATCAAGGCAGTATATTCAATTATATCAAGATAAAGATTGTTTTTTTAGTGATACAACTTATTCATTGGTACATGTCCCCTTTATTGTATTTTGCAATAGTTTGCATTTAGCTACACTGACACTGTATATTTCATGGCCCTGCTATATCACAGTTGCCTTTCACATAACTTAGGATAGTGAAACTCTATAATGGTACAGGCATCCCTGAAAATCCTCCTTCACGAATTTTTATATTCCACATTCTTGTGGCGCTATTAAGTAACACAAAAATAGAGACATAAAGATTTGCCTACTGAAAGATTAGATCATAATAACCCTTCCTGTCCTGTGATGTGTAATTAGTACACATTGCTTCTAAAAACTTTAATATATCTAAAAACATCTCTTTAAATATAATAAATACTGGGTTCAGATTTTAGGTACCATATTCCTCCGTAATACATTTACGCATTGAAAGAAAAAATAATATTAATAATAATTAGCACTTATCGGTCACATCAGAGATATTTTGTGAAAATCGGGAATACATTCACCAATACAATCAAACGTGTGCCAGTGTGTGACGTAGGTATATTCATTATAAAAATCCGTATGGGTGAGAAAGCGACGCTATTCACGCCTCACTCTCACTCTACTTCGGTATAAAATAGAATCTCAGTTCGGTCGCTTCTCTCGTTTAGTAGCCAGCCGGATTTCGTTCGAGGTGGTCGCTTCGCCCGTTTTGTGAACGTCGTCCGATGTTTTTTTTTTTCATGTTTTCAGCAATTAAATTTCAATTAATATCACTTTTGACTTCAAATTTAATTAATTTAAGCGTTTGGCTATGTATACTCGTATTATTATTTTTTACCGATTTTAAATCAGTCATTTTTACATATGTATTGATGTGTATTGAATACACAGCACCGGAACGGACGGATTTTTTTTAGCACAGGAAAGGAAAGGTTAAACCTATCAAACGTCCACGAACAACTCGAATCTCTTTTCCATTGAAACTTTAGGTTTAATCAACTAAGAATGTATGTTTACTGAAGTGTAACAACTTGTACACAGTAAATCGATACAAATATAGACATCTTTTTTTTTTTTTTCTTACCTGGCGAGTTTATTGCCATGTGGCAATCTCTTCCAACATCTTCCACCCACATGAAAACTAACAATCAAACTCAATCACGAGGGATTGCATCCCCCATCCTCCCCACATTGCATGTATGCGAGAAGTTTCAGTCTCTTCGAGTTATTCCTTTATTTTTCTTCATAAGTATTTTTATCCTATAAATATTAAGAATGAACATTTCGGTATTTTTCTTTTTCAGTAGCTCCGACGGCATTACCACAAAGTATATCGGCACAACGTTTTGGTGGTGAGTGGATTAATATTCTTCCATTTTCATCAGTTCACTATCCATTAATATCTTAGGGTTTACCTTGAAGAAATCTCTGATGAAATGATATCTGAAACACTCGTATTTCCGAAGATTTGCCAATACTACCGGAGCGATCTCCAATACGCACCGGACGGAAACGCTAATTCATCTAGGGCAGACAGAGATCCACAAAAAAAAAAAAAAAAAAAACATCGGCTACATACAATTTTAATGGATCTGGGTTTGTCGCCTTTCATTTGTCGTATCCCCAGTAAACTAGGCTTTTGCCTGTATCTCACTGAGGATATTTAGCATGAAAAAATAAACCGATACTTCTTTCCGATTTTCGATTACACAAAAACGAAACCCCGTTGCACGCTCTCATCAACCTGACAAACAGTGACACTCAACTGGAAACGTCATGCGAAATCAAACTCCTCACACATCATCACTCCAGAAATACCAAAAATGTTCATCCCATAATATACCGCACACAATCATAAAAAAATAAACAAAAATATACAGGAATACAAATATAAAACAACAAAAATGACAAGAAGATAGATAGAGTAGGTAAATACGGGGCGTATCCAGAAAGTAAGTCTACTGAGGCTCTCACGACCGTATGGATTTTATTTTCGACATGTTGGCTACACTTCCGTGTAGCCTGACCCTTCCCCTCCGCAATGAGACCGGTTCGAGGTCAGTACGTTGAGAAGTGTCGACGCGACAACACGTTTCGTGAAAAATGTCAATCCAATCTCCCGCCAAGTGCGAAATACGCGGCGTCATCCGTTATCTCGTTTGGAAGGGAAAACCTCCGGTTGAGGTTTATAATGAGGTGAAAATTGCATATGGTGATAAAGCTATGAATCGTACGAGTGTGTACAAGTGGTGTCGCGAGTTTAAAAACGGTCGTACGTCTGTGCATGATGATCAGAGGAGCGGAAGACCTTCAATTGTGACTGACGAAATTGTGGAAAAAATCGAAAATGCGCTCCGTGACGATCGCAGATTGACTGTGGATGAACTTTCTGCGATGTTTCCGCAAATCTCCAGATCTCTACTACACGAAACCATCACAGAAACCCTCGGATATCGGAAACTGTCCGCGAGGTGGGTCCCAAAACAGCTGACAGACCAACACAAGTTAAATCGAGTGGAGGCCGGGCAAGAGTTTTTGAGGCGCTGCAAACTCCATGGAGATGAATTTCTCCGCTCCATCGTTACTGGAGATGAAACTTGGGTTGCACACTACACGCCTGAAACCAAAAGGCAGTCTCAACAGTGGCGTCACACCTCTTTACCCTCCGCCAAAAAGTTCAAAACCACAATTTCAGCCAAGAAAATCATGGCATCCGTGTTTTGGGACTGTCAAGGCATAATTTTAATTGAATATATACCTCAAGGGGAGACCATCAACTCTGCAAGATACTGTGAGCCCTAAAAAAATTGCGGAGGGCGATTCAGAACAAGAGGAGAGGCATGCTGACAAAGGGAGTCTGCCTGCTGCACGACAATGCCAGACCACACACGGCAAACGCCACGAAGGAACTGCTCGCCTCGTTTAAATGGGATGTCCTGAACCATCCCGCGCATTCCCCTGACCTAGCACCTTCAGATTACCATCTCTTTACCTCCCTGAAGCTGCACATGGGTGGAAAAAGGTTTTTAACCGACGAGGAGGTAAAGGAGGAGGTGGAGAAGTGGACGGAGGGGTTGACGGGAAACTACTTCAAGGAAGGCATCAAAAAGTTGATACCCCGCTTCACCACCTGCATTGAGAGGAATGGCGACTATGTCGAAAAATAGCTTACATTTGTACTACGGTAACCACGTAATTTTTTTGTTTAAATAAAAAAAATTGTAACCTACAAAAATTCAGTACACTTATTTTCTGGATATGCCTCGTACATCAAGTTTTGTATTTTCAGCTTATAAATATTAAAAATTAATATTTTGATGTTTTTTCTTTTTCACTAGCTCCGATGTATTCACCTGGTCAATGGTCAAATCAGTATGGTGGTGAGTGGATTTATATTCTTCCATTTTCATCAGCTCTATATACATTAATACCGTAGGGTTTACCTTGAGGAAATCTCTCGATGAAATGATATCTGAAACACTCGTACTGCGGAAGATATCGCAAAAACGGTGCGAGCCCCACACACCATACTCGTAGACAGCATCTCTGACAATTCTGTTCAATCCGACCACCAGCCACGCTCTTATGGGGGACAAAATAAGTTCCCATCCAGCGTGATCTACACTAGAATATAGGAATATTCGTTATTTATTTTAAGCGTGCCACCTTTTAGTAACAGACAATCATGGTGCGGCACTGGAACTCCAAGTACTGTACTCAGCAAGTCCCTCTCTCTCTCTGTGGTTGCAGTCCTAAGACTGGTTTGCAGCAATTTCAACTCTTCTCCTCCATTCCCCCCTGTCCTGTGCGGCTCTTTTTAAATCTGTATATGTTGAGCAGCGCACGTCCACCAACAGGTCCTCCAGGTACTCTCGGCGTGGGCGTCCCCTAGAGTTTGTCCCCTCGGTCATACCCTCCATTATGGCATGCAAAAGGCCCTCTTGTCGTATTATATGACCGATCCATCTTGCACGCCTTTCGGACAAGATCCTGAGCAGGTGCCTTCCTCCTTCGATTCGTTGGAGAACCTCTTCATTCGTGATGTGGTCTCTCCAGGAAATTCCTAATAGTCTTCTATAGGACCACATCTCAAAAGCCTCTAGTCTCCGTCTATCTCTTTCGGATAGGCACCATGTCTCGCAGCCGTACATCAAGATACTCCATACATAGGTCTTGATGAGGAGTATTCTCAGTTTTAGGTCTATATTATTTGATTCTATTATTTTCGACCTTTTATTAAATGCAAGTCTGGCCTGATGTATACGGCTGTCGACCTCGCTCTTAGACCGACCGTCCCATGTTATTTTGCTCCCGAGGTAGACAAACTCTTTGGTGTTCTTTAGTGGTTTACCCGACATCACTATTCTCATCTGGTGTTGCGCTCGGCCTTCAGTCAGCAGCTTTGTTTTGTCTTTATTTATCTTCATACTGTAGTTATTTTGAAGAATGCTTTCCATAGTTGTTAAGGCCTCTTGTAGTTCCTCTTCACTTTCAGCAACCATAAAAATATCAATTTCAGCAACCATAGCAATAGCAATGGCAAGTCCCATTAAAACAGAAATCGCCTCCACCTAGCATGGTCTTGATGATGCCCAATAGCGCTTACCGTTGACAGCCAATCACCATTATTTTGTGGATCAACATCCTTTTGTGACCATCATTCAGTGACCTCTGTTTAGTACATATCGAGAATTGAAACAGTCTCTGACTAGTTTTTCCAAGATCTTATACAAAAATGGGAGGAGGACCTTTAGCCTATAGGTCTTTGGGTCTGTGTTGTGTTTGTCAAAACGCTTTTGAATATAGATCGATAAACCTGTCTTCCAAATCTCAGGTAAAGTGCCCTTCGAGAAACAATTATTGTAAAAAAAAATGTAGGATACATCGGTCAGTCGGCAGCATCTTTTAATCAAAACATAAACGGGGATGCCCCCCCTAGTGACTTGTTATAATCTTTAGCGTCGATAATTGTTTTGATCTTGTCAATGGATAAATATGGTGAGTGGCAGGTGTCAAAGGAATCATCGTCATAATTCTTTGCCTAGTTTACATGTATTTTGATTTTATTTCTAATTTATCCAACTATTGCAACGTAACGAATTGATTTATTCGTTACAGAGTCTTTTTTTGGATGTAATAGGTTAGTCAAAAGTTTTTGAAAGCGACATCTATGGAGCAGTAGAAAACCAAAATTTCTACGCCATTTTAATATTTCATCTTTCATAAGAACGTACTCAAAATTTCATTTCGATTTGTCAATTCATTCTTTGTTTACAAGCCATTTGAAGTTGACGTGTCAGTGTATTTTTTAACAATGGAAAAATCCGAATATCGTGCAGTGATTAAATTCTTTGTTTTGGAAGGTTTATTGAGATCCATGCAAAGATGGTGAAAGTATTAAAGGAGTCTTCTCCTTCATTTCCAACCGTTCACCGATGGGTTTTGGAGTTTAAGCGTGGCCGTACAAGCGTTGAAGACGATCCACGCTCAGGACGTCCAAAAAGTGCATCAACACCAGAAATCATAGCGAAAATACAGGATATAGTTTTGGAAGATCATCGATCGACTGTGAATGTGATAGCTGACACCATAGGCATCTCACATGGAACAACATGGCATATTTTGGCTGAAGTTTTGGGTTTCAAAAAACTGTATGCACAATGGGTGCCGCATTTGCTAACAATGCAACAAAAACACGTTCGAATGCGACTTTCTGAGCAACATTTGGAGCAATTTCGAAAGGATAAAAAGGATTTTCTGCGTCGATTCATCACTATGGATGAGACTTGGGTCTACCACCATGATCCTGAATCAAAACAAGAGGCTAAGGAGTGGTGTGAACCAGGCACTTTGACTCCGAAGCGAGTTCGTGTCCAGAAATCGGCCATGAAGGTAGCGTCAGTTTTTTGAGATGCAAAAGGAATTTTATTGATAGATTATCTCCAAACTGGTAAGACAATCGACTGTGATTATTATTGTGACCTTTTGGACCAGTTGGATGAAAAAAATTGTGAAAAAAGACCCGGTTTGCAGAAGAAAAAAATCATTTTTCATCAAGACAATGCACCTGCTCACACAGCTCAAAAAACCATCGCGAAAATCAGTGAATTGGGGTACTAATTGTTGCCGCATCCACCCTATTCGCCAGATTTAGCTCCCTCTGACTTCTGGCTGTTCTCACACCTCAAAAAATTCCTTCGTGGAAAGCATTTTTCATCAAACGAAGAGGTTATAGCCACCGTAGAAGAGTATTTTGCAGGCCTTCCAGAAAGTCACTTCCGTGATGGGACAAAAAAGTTGGAAGATCGTTGGACCAAGTGTATTGATCTTACGGGAGACTATACTGAGCAATAAAAGTGATTTCCCCCCAAAAAAATGTATTTTCATTTCCGCTTTCAAAACTTTTTGACTAACCTAGTACATTTCGCCCTTTACCAACTCTTGCAATATTTCCCATTTGACCTGCAATGACACTACATATTCCATTACTTATATTATACTTCCTCATAACTGAGATTTGTGACAGGTGTGTAGTGGGATAGTAAGATAGTGCAGGCATGGGTCTCCTCACCCAGTTTGGTTGTACGTGTCGCCCTTTACCAACTCTCGCAATATTTCCCATTTGACCTGCAATGACACTACATATTCCATTACTTATATTATACTTCCTCATAACTGAGATTTGTGACAGGTGTGTAGTGGGATAGTAAGATAGTGCAGGCATGGGTCTCCTCACCCAGTTTGGTTGTACGTGTCGCCCTTTACCAACTCTCGCAATATTTCCCATTTGACCTGCAATGACACTACATATTCCATTACTTATATTATACTTCCTCATAACTGAGATTTGTGACAGGTGTGTAGTGTGATAGTAAGATAGTACAGGCATGGGCCTCCTCGCCCATTCCACACGCGTATGTAGGGCTTTCTTTTTTTATGTATTTTATATAAATGGCTTCTTATCAGACAGGTGCATATTCTTACAAAAAAAAAACATGATGTCGGGCCGCGGGTTGAAAATATCTGATTTAAGTCGTTCCGTTATTTATAGTTCATGAATACTGTTATCGTTTTCATATATTATATTTATAGTTCATGAATACTGTTATCATTTTCATATATTTATAGTTCATGAATACTATTAACGTTTTCATATATTTATAGTTCACGAATACTGTTATCGTTTTCATATATTTATAGTTCATTAATACTGTTATCGTTTTCATATATTATAAATAAAGCACTTGGTGTGTTTCTTTTTCAAGAGCTCAGGCTCATGAATACGAGAGTATATGATATTATACATCGCTTGTATAGAAGGAGCCTCAGAGCCTTTAAATTATTACTTTATTTATTTTAGTTAAGTACTTTTATCTTATTAATAATAAAAATAAATCCTTTTGTCTTTTCCTTTCTCATTAGCAGCGGGCCCCTCTTCAAACGCAGGATATTCCCTAATATCTGGAAGTAGTGGTGAGTGGATTTAAATTGTTTCATTTTCATCAGCTCACTATCCATTAACCCTTCATGTCCTGTGATGTGTAACTATGTTACTACACATTGCTTCTAAACACTTTAATATATCTATAAATATAATAAATACTGGGTTCAGATTTTAGGTATTCCTCCGTTATACATTTACGCATTGAATTAAAAAATAATATTAATAATAATTAGCACTTATCGGCCACATCAGAGATATTTTGTGAAAATCGGGAATAAATTCACCGATACAATCAAACGTGTGCCAATGTGTGACGTAAGTAATATTGATTCTAAAAAACCGCTATGGGTGAGAAAGCGACGCTGTTCACGTCTCACTCTCACTCTACTTCGGTAAATGGGAACGCAAAAAATAAAATCTCAGTGTGCTCGCTTCTCTCTTTTTAGTAGCCGGCCGGCTTTCGTTCGAGGTTGTCGCTTCGCCCGTTTTGTGAACGTCGTCCGATGTTTTTTTGTCATGTTTTCACCAATTAAATTTCAATTATTATCACTTTTGACTTCATATCGTTTATCTTATTAATAATAAAAATAAATCCTTTTGTCTTTTCTTTTCTCATTAGCAGTGGGCGCCTCTCTAAACACAGCATATTTCCCAATATCTGGAAGTAGTGGTGAGTGGATTAATATTGTTTCATTTTCATCAGCTCACTATCCATTAACCCTTCATGTCCTGTGATGTGTAACTATGTTACTACACATTGCTTCTAAACACTTTGATATCTCTATAAATATAATAAATACTGGCTTCAGATTTTAGGTATTCCTCCGTAATAACATTTACGCATTGAATTAAAAAATAATATTAATAATAATTAGCACTTATCGGCCACATCAGAGATATTTTGTGAAAATCGGGAATAAATTCACCGATACAATCAAACGTGTGCCAGTGTGTGACGTAAATAATATTCATTCTAAAAGACCGCTATGAGTGAGAAAGCGACGCTGTTCACGTCTCACTCTACTTCGGTAAATGGGAACGCAAAAAATAAAATCTCAGTGCGCTCGCTTCTCTCTTTTTAGTAGCCGGCCGGCTTTCGTTCGAGGTTGTCGCTCCGCCCATTTTGTGAACGTTGTCCGATGTTTTTTTGTCATGTTTTCAGCAATTACATTTCAATTATTATCACTTTTGACTTCAAATTTAATTAATTTAAGCGATTGGCTATGAATATTCTTATTTTTTGCGATTTTAGATCGCTCACTTTTACATACTTTATGTATTGATGTGTATTGAACGGGCGGATTTTTTTAGCACAGGAAGGGAAAGGTTAATAGCTTAGGGTTAACCTCGAGGATATCCATTATTGGATTAAAATCGAAAACACGCGTGATACTGAATATATCATAAGACAAGAATATCAATAATAAAGGTGATACATACTGTCGAGTTCTGCATATCATATTCAAGACACCCACTCGTAGTTCAATCAGAACGAGGAATTTTCACCAGGCATTGTTGAAAGCGCTTGACATAAGGAGAGATATTAAACGTACAAATTGCTCTATCAAGTCGGCCATATGCGGTGGAAGATGGCTTCCTCTCTCTAGGAATGAAATCTGAAACACTCGGACGGAAACGGATGTTCTTTTACAATATCTTCTCCAAATGTCATACATGACTTACGGCATGCTTCTGCAGCTTTTGGGCCAAGTTCAAATTCATAAAGCGTCGTTGCCGGGTCACGCAGTCGAGGATCCCCTCGCCCCTATAACGTCATTATGTTGGAAAGCGAAGCCGTGCCGTGGAGTTTGTTTTAAGTGAGTGAGCCGTCGCACACCAGCAAACTCACCGGCCACACCGCTGCACTGAATCAGATGGCACACCGAGGTGAGACGATCGGAGCACACCGACATGTTAGGTGCCATTATGGATAGGGATGGGGCAATAATAAAATGAACAAGTGGAGGGTTGAAGGTTGGGGGGTAAATTTACAATGAGGGGAAGGACATTAAGAAAGGAGCCCCTCCTCTTTTATCCGGGCTTGGGACCGGCTCCATCATTCGATTAAGGTCATTCATCTAATACGGAGGCGGAGTTTTCATAAAGACATTCGAATTACACTATAATCAGGGGTGTAGATAACTGTTTTAATCTCGTTGGTGGTGAGTGGTGACAGGAGAAAATTGAAACAGAATTCTCACCTGCATGTGATAATCGCAATAGTTGTGAAGATGAGCACCAAAAGAGCCTCCGCATCAAAGATTCATCTTCTAACGTTCTGAAACTCTTGTCTGAGAAGTTTGCGTTACATTTTAGGTTTTGTGGGCTTCGGTGCCACCCAGATATTATCTAGGCCATCGCTTGGTATCTTTCTTTGTGTATTTCTCTCAGCGTATGAACACTTTATGATCACCTATAATTCATGTCATCACATGGTACAAAGGATATAACGACACACGGGTTTCTTACTTGCACCTGTCTTGCCTGACGGTCGGTGGTCGCTTTGGCTTTGCCCAACAACTTTTTATCCTGTTCTTCGTTTGAAGTTCGAACGGTGATATTGTGGTTGCGGACCGTTTGAAGTTTGGACGGTGATATTGTGGTTGTGGACCGTTTGAAGTTCGGACGGAGATATTGTGGTTGCGGACCGTTTGAAGTTCGGACGGTGATACTGTGGTTGCAGGCCGTTTGAAGTTCGGACGGTGATATTGTGGTTGCGGACCGTTTGAAGTTCGGACGGTGATATTGTGGTTGCGGGCCGTTTGAAGTTCGGACGGTGATATTGGGGTTGCGGGCCGTTTGAGGTTCGGACGGTGATATTTATTTATTTATTTAATTAACGACACAATAGTGTCTTTATATGCAAATGAACATGTGACAGGTTATACAAGTACTTAAAATTATTATACAAAACTTTATCTTAAACTAACATGAAGATTCAAAAAGCAGTAGTAATAATAAATTACAGTCATCGTTTTAAAATTATTTAATAATCTTTGAGAATTTTGTGGGAATTTTATGGATATATATTGAGATATAGAAAACACATGGCCTCATTAGTAGAACGAGATGCAAGTTGCTTTGCAGAATTAAAAGCTTCCTACATGTTGATGCAGGGCTACTCAACTCCAGAGGCAAAGTATTGTCCTTAATGTTTGTTTTATATTACGTTATTTATATTAATAAAGGAGAGCACAAAGTTAGTAGCTATTTCTAAATATTGTTTGCGGGCCGTTTAAAGTGCGAACGGTGATATTGTGGTTGCGGACCGTTTTAAAATTAGCTATGGTACTCTTATGTCAAAATATGTAACACACTTCGAAGATGAAATACAGAAAAGCAATAAATTATTTGTATAGAACATTACACAAAATGAATATACGAAGTCGGTCATGAACAACTTTGGTCACTTCTAGATACCGATGCACGTGTGGATATGTGTAAATGTGTGTGTATAGGTAAGCGTATTATTCACTCAATTTAATTTTTCTTACATAACATTATCATCGTCATAATTCACGTTTATTTGGTTTACTTTATACATCATATATTTTGAATTTATTTCCCATTTTATCTAACTATAGCATGATTACGGATTGATATATTGGTTGCATAGCCTATTTTGTTTGTACGAGTACATATCCCCTCGACAACATTTTGCAATATTTTTTATTTAGCAGCAATGATACTGCATATTTCATGACATATACATGACCAAATTATAACATTTCTTCATAACTGAGGTTTCTGATGCAGTGTGATAGTACAGGCATCTAAATATCATCAATTTTTACACAATACAAAATTTAACATTAAAGACTTATTCATTAATTGAAAAAGTAGTTTTCATTTAATATTTAGCGTTAAGATCAGAGTGTGAAGATCAGACTATGGGCTTTAAGCTACGGTTTTCTAAGAAAGCGGTGCCGTTATATAGCGGCCGTAACATGACGTGATGCGGCGAAAGTAAGAAAACGGCCGAACCAGAGATATAAACTTAATAAAAGACGGAAACGGTCAGTGAGCGTATTGCGGTGGAGACTGGACGTGTGCGTAAGTAGTTTACGTCGCATCCGCCTGGCACGCCGACAGACGGCAGAAATGAGAACCCACAACTGTTAGCTGGAAACGTCAAATCTGACAGCTCCGTGAACGAATTTATGAAGTACGAGTATTCGTTTGGCTTTTATTTTTTAAAGGAAGTATTAACATTAGGTTCTTTTAAATTTCATTAGAATAATGAATCATATAAACCCCCAGCAAGGCAAGGCAAGGCAAGGCAGGAATACGACCTTATCAATTTACAATATACATACATTCCTGATTTTCCAAGTGTAGTCCCGATATTATTCCACATATTTTGTTTCAACTGGGCTTTTCTATAATCTTAGCTCTTCACATTATATAAAGCTTCATTATTTCTTACAAAATCATTCAATATTTCGTCACCTTCTCTGGTCCAAATTACGTTTGCACTCATTTTTTATTTTAAAACGGTCACCGCTACACAAAAAAAAACGTTCCACGACTATTTGTTCCGCTATGATGGCCGTCATTTAATGGGCGGCATCGTCATTTGACGTTACGCTCACAACCAACGCTCTCTAGGAAACCAACGCCACCTGGTTTGCATAGACGTTTTGTTCCGGCCGCTACATAACGGCACCGCTTTCTTAGGAAACCGTAGCTTTAGACCTTTTTATATCCCAATTTATGTTTTTCCATAGTGTATAAACTATTTATCGCAAAGATGCTTTAAAGGTTTGCCAACGAAAGGCTGCAGCAGATTAAATATGTCGATCATCTTAGAACAGAGGTCTCCAAACTTTTTAGCCTAAGGGCTACACTGACTCCTCCACTAAGTCCCAAAGGCCAAGACCTAGATAGCTCATTATACCAACATACTGTAGTTTTGAATTACACGCAAATTTTCGTATTGGGACTAGCCGGCGAGTGAGATATCTTATGGCGCAGGGTTCGGGGTGGACTCTGCTCCGTTCGCAATTTTGGGTGGTACTTACGGGCAAGTGTCAAGGACATTTCATTGCGGCAAAGATAGCCGATGCGCGAAAAGCGAAATATAGTGCGACTAATGTGTTTTGTGACTATAGTCGTTAAATAAAACCATGATTATTATTTTGTATGATTTACTTACATTGTAAATTTTACAATGTAATCAAAATAAACTATGACGGGCCGGATTGGACATCAACTAAACCAAAAATGAGGTTATTTTCAGGCTAGCTCGATTTGGGAATTCTTTTTTTTCTTTGTTTTACTAAGCAGTACTCTTTATTCTCAAGATTCGATAGGTGCTTGGCTACGAAAATGGCTGGTGCTTCAAGGGATAGGAACATAAAATAAAAACACATATAGCTGCAATTTAAAATGAATTGTATGAGGGTCATCCAGAAACTACGGTTACAAGGGCTCCTGAGGCCGGGGGAAATTTTTCGTTTCAAAGTTTTCGCGCCTGACGTGTAGGGGGATCCTAACGGTCAGTTTGTTTGGTCCCGCGTGTTTGTCGGTAATTTTGTTCAGTCACAGTAAATTCTTCCAATGGAGAGGTCGTCGCGGGCTCCCGTCACCTCTCGTCCATGTGAGACCCACACGGTCATCCGTTTTTTGACTTTGCAGAACAATACCGCCGCGAATATCCATCGGAAGCTCGTGGAAGTTTATGGTAGTGATGTGATGGGTCGACAACATGTCACGAAGTGGGTTAGGTTATATTCGTACTACGAAAAATCGTTAACTCCAATAGATTGCTATATTTCGGGCATTAGCCTATATTACACCTTAAGTTAATTATCCATACTACTTATAAATTCTTGTAGCGGTGTTAAGTGATGCAAAACTAGCACTATAAAGATTAGGCAACGAGGCTGCTACATATTAAACCTCTCGATCATCTAAAAACTTCGATCTCCTTGCACTTGGAACTTAAGAGTTAATCTGCCAAGAAAGTATTCTTGTACACAATAAACCAACCCTAATACAAGTGTCTTCCATCCACAGGATGACTGACAATTATACTCAATCATGAGGGTTTTCATCCCTCGTAATCCCCGCATCGCCTGTGTATGAAAAGCCTCAAACCCTTCATTTATTATAAGTAATCGAATCTTAATAATAATAAAAAATAAACAATTTTTGTATTTCTTTTTCAATAGTTCATCGTCGAGCATATCCAAGGATGCGTATAACTAGTGGTGAGTGGATTGATATTCTATCATTTTCATCCGCCCACTTTCCATTCATATCTAAGAGTTTACCTCGAGGAAATCACTAATGGAATGAAATCGGAAACACGCGCGTTGCTGTAGATATATCGCACAATAAAGACGAAATACTAGTGTCGTATTTTCGAACGGTTCTCTCAGCTGTTTGCGTAACCGCGAACTTCAAACGGGAATAGCAAATTTAACTCGCAGCTGGGCGAGACAGGTAAATATGAAGTGATTTTGTTTTACTGAATTTACTTTAAAGAATCCCTTACATCAACTGATACCAAAAACGAGGTTATCCCCAGGCTAGCTCAATTCGGGAATAATTTTTTTCTTTGTTTTACTAAGCAGTACTCTTTATTCTCAATATTCGATAGGTGCTTGGCTACGAAAATGGCTGCTGCTCCAAGGGATGGGTACATAAAATAAAAACACATATAGCTGCAATTTGAAATGAATTGTATTTCAAAAGACCCCACCGTTAAAGTTGGATACAAAGAATTGCAATTTCTAGCGTTACGCTTAAGCTTTAAACATGCGAATACCATAAAGGATAGATGACCAGGTCAAAAGTAACATACACATGCTCACTTAGCACATAAAAAAGATTAGACAATGTCTACAACGACTACATCGTGGACACAGTACTAGAATATATGATATACACCTACTGAGAGTAATAGGGATTCAAAATTTACACAAGAAATCACCGGTTAGACAGTTCTAATACAATTAATTATATCTACCTTCTTTCTGTGAGTTCTCACACAATACGACCTTTGATATTTTAAGATTTTAGCGTCCAGCACGTGCGTACAAAACCGTTGACGAAATCGTGCAAGACACCCAGGCCTGTACAGGAATCTGCGGCACGTCCGGGATGAAAAAGGGTTGTCATCTAAGTACAAGCAAGCTAGCTTGTACCACGCCTTATCAGCCACGCTCCGGCAAATCGTTTCCGGAGTAGATGGTTATGGAAATGGCCAGACTCGCGGCCAGGTGGAGAGATACCTCTCTGCTGGTTCAGACGCCTAACGCGTCTAGCGTGAACTTTCAAATCGCTTCAGAGATATCTCGTTGAAGCTACCTTACAAGTATATAGTATGTGATCGTACCGAGGAAAATGTTGGTCTCTCGTGGATATTAGTGAACAGTTTAAACGGCTCTAAAAGATTACTTTCGGAATTGGGCAAATTAACGTGCCAATATTCCTTTATTTAAATATAAAGCAAAACTCGCGATAGATTTTGGCAGCAACACAGCGTAACAAGGCCAAGCACCCGCTTTTATATCCTCCCCCTACATACGAGTACAGCAAAAAAACAAACTGGTCATAGCTGAATAGAACGAGCTCCCTTATTCGTCCATTTTTATTGCACAGTTCGAAATAGACCAATCACAATGATTCAATCCATAGGTGATATAACGACCTTTTCTATTCGTCCAATTTTATTGCACACTAGCAGCGGACCTATCGCATTGATTGAACGTTTTTTCAGAAAAAGATAATCTAAAGGTTTGTTTTAAATTCAACTCGTACAAAAAACACGAAACGAACAAGGATGCCGACAAAACGCCAATTTTAATTACGCAGTTATGAAATCATCCCCCAGGGGAGCCACACTTACTACAATAAAATAATATCCTAACATTATACGAGGCGTATCCAGAAAGTAAGTGTACTGAGGCTCTCACGACCGGATGGATTTTATTTTCGACATGTTGGCTACACTTCCGTGTAGCCTGACCCTTCCCCTCCGCAACGAGACCGGTTTGAGGTCAGTACGTTGAAAAGTGCCGACGCGATAACACGTTTCGGGAAAAATGTCAACCCAATCTCCCGCCAAGTGCGAAATTATGTAAAAAGGCAAGAGTTTTTGAGGCGCTGCAAACTCCATGGAGATGAATTTCTCCGCTCCATCGTTACTGGAAATGAAACTTGGGTTGCACACTACACGCCTAAAACCAAAAGGCAGTCTCAACAGTGGCGTCACACCTTTTCCCCTCCGCCAAAAAGCTCAAAACCACAATTTCAGCCAAGAAAATCATGGCACCCGTGTTTTGGGACTGTCAAGGCATAATTTTAATTAAGTATATGCCTCAAGGGGAGACCATCAACTCTGCAAGATACTGAGACCCTAAAAAAATTGCGAAGGGTGATTCAGAACAAGAGGAGAGGCATGCTGACAAAGGGAGTCTGCCTGCTGCATGACAATGCCAGACCACACACGGCCAACGCCACGAAGGAACTGCTCGCCTCGTTTAAATGGGATGTCCTGAACCATCCCGCGCATTCCCCTGACCTAGCACCTTCAGATTACTAACTCTTTACCTCCCTGAAGCTGCACATGGGTGGAAAAAGGTTTTCAGCCGACGAGGAGGTAAAGGAGGAGGTGGAGAAGTGGACGGAGGGGTTGGCATCAAAAAGTTGATACCCCGCTTCACCACCTACATTGAGAGGAATGGCGACTATAACGAAAAATAGCTTATATATGTACTACGGTAACCACGTAATTTTTTTGTTTAAATAAAAAAATTGTAACCTACAAAAATTCAGTACACTTACTTTCTGAATATGCCTCGTATATGACAAAATTATAGTTGCAATAGTAATGGCATCCCTGAAAATCCGGCAAAATTTAAACCATACGAAATTTTATTTTAAAAACAAATTTCTTCAGTTTAAGAAAAAGTTAGGATTTAATTTTAAGTTTCAAGATCTGACCATGAATTCGGGCATTAGCCTATATTACACCTGAAGTTAATTTTCCATACTACTTATCATAAACTCTAATACAGATGTTAAGTGATGCAAAACTAGCACTATAAAGATTTGGCAACGAGGCTGCTACATATTAAACCTCTCGATCATCTAAAAACTTCGATCATCTTGCACTTGGAACTTAAGAGTTAATCTGCCAAGAAAGTATTCTTGTACACAATAAACCAACCCTAATACAAGTGTCTTCCATCCACAGGATGACTGACAATTATACTCAATCATGAGGGGTTGCATCCCTCACCATCCCCGCATCGCCTGTGTGCGAGGAGCCTCAAACCCTTCATTTATTATAAGTAATCGAATCTTATTAATAATAAAAATAAACCATTTTTGTCTTTCTTTTTCAATAGGTTACCCTCAAGCATCTCTAGGAATGCCTGTAGCTAGTGGTGAGTGGATTTATGTTCTATCATTTTCATCCGCCCACTTTCCATTCATATCTAAGAGTTTACCTCGAGCAAAACACTCATGGAATGAAATCGGAAACACGTGCGTTGCTGTAGATATCATTAGATAGGGCGCACAATAAGGACGAAACTGATGAATCCCACACTTGATACTCTTAGGCAACGCTTCTGACAGCCAATCAAAGACAAACCATCGAAAAGATGAACCGATCTCTGATTTTAATAAGATTATTGTCCTAGAAAAGTCATTGGGGCACTAGAATATATACTCGAACAGGGCAGTATCAAAAGCTGCCAGAATGATATTCCTCAACAGTATTATAATACCAACTTTGATGTATTGGAGGGTTCGTGGATGTGGAACAAGACTGAAAAGAGCTGAATAAATGCTGTGGAAATGCGTGCACTTTGAAAAATACAGAATAGGGTGACAACGTGTGACAGAATATGGAATAAAGTAAATAGGGATGAGTGAGTACTTAAGGATGAGGTGTTTAATAAGATTGAGAAGATAACTTTGAGATATTTTGGACATGTAGAACAAATTCATGAAGAAAGAATGCTGAAATACGTGCACTGAAACGAATACATAAAGCGACAATGTATGACGGAATACGTAATGAAGCGTTTCGAGACAAATGTAACCTTAAGGCTGGTGTGTTGAATAAAATGTGGTGGATAAATCTGAAATGAATGATGAAAGGCTAACAAAACAAATATATGTTGCAAATGTAAGTAGAGGACGTGGTAAAAGAAGACCAATGAAAGTATGGTTGGATCAAGTGAATGATATTTTGAAAGAAGACTTAGATAGTCAGAGTAATCTTAGGAATTATGTGTGGTAGGAAAATCTGTATTGTTAAGGTTAGGTTCAGACGATAATACTGTGGTTGCGGGGCATTTTAACACCGGTTATATCGGTTAAGATATGTAACACGCTTTCATCGAAGCTGACAGAAAGAATAGAAATTAATTGTTTCAGCAGATCATCGCAAGATTCTTTGTATAATATATTAAAGCAATCTTGTTATATTCACTGTGATCACTGTTCATGACTGACTTGTGCACACCAGTGAACACTGTGTTAAGCTGAGCACGCAAAATCGGTACGTTTATCTGACTCCAAAAAGATGTTACAGAAATATAATAATTATTTCAACCAAGTATAACAATGGATATTTGAAGTTGGTCATGATTATTGTTCCCATTTGGTCACTTCTACATACGGATGCATATACTCGTATGTGGATATGTGTAAGTGTGTGTGTGTTTCACTTCATTTTATTTTTCTTACATAACATTGTCATCGTCATTTTTATTTTTTTTAGAAATAATAATGACGTCAGAATTACGAGATTTAACGTCACAAACTACCCAAACCTGATTTATACTAAGAATGGTCTCGCTGCGCAGAAAGAATTAAATATTCTTACTTTAAATAATTTCAATACAAATTATGCGTATTGAGAGATTCCGACACCCTAAATTTACTTTCAATAATCTCTCACAGCAAGTGATACCAAAAACGAGGTTATCCCCAGGCTAGCTCAATTTGGGAATTCTTTTTTTCTTTGTTTTACTAAGCAGTACTCTTTATTCTCAAGATTCGATAGGTGCTTAGCTACGAAAATGGCTGCTGCTCCAAGGGATGGGTACATAAAATAAAAATACATATAATTTCTAGAACTCACATTGCAATTTCTAGCGTTACCCTTAAACTTTAAACATGCAAATACCATAAAGGATGGATCGCCACGTCTAAATTAATACAAACATGCTCACTTAGCGCATAAAAAAGATTAGACAATGTCTACAACTACTACGTCGTAGACACAGTACTAGAATATATTATATACACCCTCTGGGCTTAATAGGGATTCAAAATTTACACAAGAAATCACCAGTTAGACCTGGGGTTCCCAACCTTTTTGTACTCTAGAGCACATTCTAAAATATCGGTAGGGTGGCGGGCACCACCTATTTTTAATCGACAAACTCCTTCCATAACTTCTCATTTTCCCATAATTTATTTTCTTATATTCATAATTTATTAATAAATAATAAACAAAAATGTTTCAAAATAATCAAATTATTATTCAAATTGCATACACACAGAGAAATGTATTTACAAAACGTAAACAAAAAACACAAATACAAAGAAAACATTTTATAAAAAAATATAATATCTGTGAGTGGTTCCTTTGCTGACAAGTACTGTCAGCAAAGGAACCACTCATACATACAATATCGCAAACATACGAACGTATTTAATAAACCTAGGCACTCAAAAAAATTAAAACTTTAACAAATAAATAAAAATAATTCACATTTTTAATTAATGTTAATGAAAAAATTCTGTCTCTGTCGAATAGTGGCGGGCACATACGAATCGTTCCGCGGGCGCCATGGTGCCCGCGGGCACTAGGTTGGGAACCTCTGGGCTAGACAGTTTTAATACAACTAATTATAGCTACCTTCTTTCTGTGAGTTCTCACACAATACGACCTTTGATATTTTAAGATTTTAGCGTCCAGCACATGCGTACAAAACCGTTGACGAAATCGTACAAGCCACCCAGGCCTGTACAGGAATCTGCGGCACGTCCAAGATGGAAAATGTTTGTCATCTAAGTACAAGCAAGCTAGCTTGTACCACGCCTTGACAGCGTCCAGAAGGGATACCTTCATCCTATGGCAAATCGTTGCCGGAGTAGATGGTTATGGAAATGGTTCGACTCGCGGCCAGATGGAGAGATACCTCTCTGCAGGTTCAGACGCCTGACGCGTCTTGCGTGAAGATTCAAATCGCTTCAGCGATCGCTCGTTAATGCTATGTTATAAGTATATATGGTAGTATGTGATCGTACCGAGGAAGATATTGGTCTCTTGTGGATATTAGTGAACGAGTTTTCACCGTGATAAGGTGCGCGTCTCTTTTTGAGGACGCCAGACCACTCGATATTCGTACTACGAAAAATCGGTATCTCCAATAGATTGCTATATTTCGGGCATTAGCCTATACTACACCTGAAGTTAATTATCCATACTACTTATAAATTCTTGTAGCGGTGTTAAGTGATGCAAAACTAGCACTATAAAGATTAGGCCACGAGGCTGCTACATATTAAACCTCTCGATCATCTAAAAACTTCGATCTCCTTGCACTTGGAACTTAAGAGTTAATCTGCCAATAAAGTATTCTTGTACACAATAAACCAACCCTAATACAAGTGTCTTCCATCCACAGGATGACTGACAATTATACTCAATCATGAGGGATTTCATCCCTCACCATCCCCGCATTGCCTGCATGCGAGGAGCCTCAACCCCTTCATTTATTATAAGTAATCGAATCTTATCAATAATAAAAAATAAAGCATTTTTGTCTTTCTTTTTCAATAGGTTATCATCAAGCATCTCAAGGGATACCTGTAGCTAGTGGTGAGTGGATTCATGTTGTATCATTTTCATCCGCCCACTTTCCATTTCATATCTAAGAGTTTACCTAGAGGAAATCACTCATGATTAAAGCAATCTTGTTATATGCACTGTGATCACTGTTCATGACTGACTTTAATTCAAGACTCCACGCAGATACCAAACTACATACTATCCCCGAACATATGCGCGCTCTGGCCGAAAGGTTCTACAGCTCTATATCCCGTCATCCCAACCCAGTCATAAAAGCCTTAGATAACTACAACGCGAACACCAGTTACAGACACACTCGTCCGAAATCAATATTGCGAAACATCCCCCCGACCCCCCCCCTCTTTAACTCTAATCATCCCCCCAAATGACCCCCCGATTGTCACTCTGAACACCCCATCATCGATAATTCCTCCGGCAGACAGTTTACCCCCATAGGCAACCGCATTTCTCACCTTCAATAAACATTTTCTACACCTTAATATATTTATAAAAGTCACACACATTTCCCCACTCATTTACTTATCTACATATACTATATTCATTCTTATAATTTATTCACAATTCATTTTTTCATTTTTTTTTTTTTTTTCACCCATTCAATATAATACAGTGTGTGACGACACAAATTTATGTATATTTGTATTTAATATTATGTACATATCATCATATTTATATATGTATTTAATCGTTTATAATTTCTCATAATCATTCATAAAATCAAAACAATTACCACAAACCTATCCTTTCCCGATTCCCAAAAAGATCCAAAAATTTCCAATAAATATCTTAACAGTCAGAACTTATCCGATGAAGGAGTAAGGTGTCCTACCATCGGACCGAAACTCCGAACAAGCTATCCATCACTTGAGATGACTGACTTGTGCACACCAGTGAACACTGTGTTAAGCTGAGCACACAAAATCGTCACTCTTATCTGACTCCGAAAAGATGTTACACAAATAAAATAATTATTTCAACCAAGTATAACAATGGATATTTGAAGTTGGTCATGATTATTGTTCCCATTCGGTCACTTCTACAATATATACCGATGCATATACTCGTATGTTGATATAGTATGTGTAAATGCTTATATGTGTTTCACTTCATTTTATTTTTCTTACATAACATTGTCATCGTCATTATTATTTTTTGAAGTCTAGTTTATGGGCATTTTGAATTTATTTTCCAATTTATCCAACTATTGTGAATCGATTTATTGGTTACGTAACTTTTTTGTCGATACATATCCCGTCTACCACGGTGTTACGATGTATGAAATATTTCGATATTGGTTTTTAATTCAAAATACTTCAAGAATTACGAGATTTACCGTCACAAACTACCCAAATCTGATTTATACTAAGAATGGTCTCGCTGCGCAGAAAGAATTAAATATTCTTACTTTAAATAATTTCAATACGAGTTATGCGTATTGAGAGATTCCGACACCCTGAATTTACTTTAAATAATCTCTCACAACAACTGATACCAAAAACGAGGTTATCCCCAGGCTAGCTCAATTTGGGAATTCTTTTTTTCTTTGTTTTACTAAGCAGTACTCTTTATTCTCAAGATTCGATAGGTGCTTAGCTACGAAAATGGCTGCTGCTCCAAGGGATGGGTACATAAAATAAAAATACATATAATTTCTAGAACTCTCATTGCAATTTCTAGCGTTACCCTTAAACTTTAAACATGCAAATACCGTAAAGGATGGATCGCCAGGTCTAAATTAATACAAACATTCTCACTTAGCGCATAAAAAAGATTAGACAATGTCTACAACTACTACGTCGTCGACACAGTACTAGAATATATTATATACACCCTCTGGGCTTAATAGGGATTCAAAATTTACATAAGAAATCACCGGTTAGACAGTTTTAATACAATTTATTATAGCTACCTTCTTTCTGTGAGTTCTCACATAATACGACCTTTGATATTTTAAGATTTTAGCGTCCAGCACATGCGTACAAAACCGTTGACGAAATCGTAGAAGCCACCCAGGCCTGTACAGGAATCTGCGGCACGTCCAAGATGAAAAAGGGTTGTCATCTAAGTACAAGCAAGCTAGCTTGTACCACGCCTTGACAGCGTCCAGAAGGGATGCGTTCATCCTATGGCAAGTCGTTGCCGGAGTAGATGGTTATGGAAATGGCCACACTCGCGGCCAGATGGAGAGATACCTCTCTGCTGGTTCAGACGTCTGACGCCTCTAGCGTAAACATTCAAATCGTTTCAGTGATCTCTCGTTGAAGCTACGTTACAAGTATATATGGTAGTATGTGATCGTACCGAGGAAGATTTTGTTCCTCATCGATTGCACCCCTCATTATCTCATCATCGCATAAGTAATCGAATCGTATTGATAGTAAAAAAATACAGCATATTTGTGTTTCTTTTTCAATAGCAAACTATCTTCAAACATCTCCAAGGATGCCTATGACTCGTGGTGGTGAGTGGATTCATATTCTATCAGTTCCATCCACCCACTATCCATTCATATCTTCCTCAATTCAGGGGATGTACATCTCACTGGGAATTCTCGTGTGTCATTTATTTAAAAATTTTAAGTTAACACCTTCGGAAATTCTCACAAACCTTTAATAAAAATATACATCTGTTGGTTTGTTTGAAATGATATTGGCAGATTGACTGTTCCGGTCTGAACCGTGAAGCCAATCTCTCAAGATGTTTCCTTCACAGTGTCTATACAGTATTTGTTTTATTTTTCACTTTATTTCATATTTAATTCATCCGTCATTAATTTCATACCATCAAGTGTACCACTACGAGTATATCTTATTTTTTAACTTTTGGCAGAAGTACTCGTAACACCAGATCAAACTCATATTTTTTTGCACGTTTCTAACTTAGTTAAATATTATTAGAGATATTATGTATTATATTTTAACTCTAGAATGGTAACGCCTTTTTCCCACGCGTAAATGGTAACGCGTGGTCTCTCAGACTACTCTAGGGAAAAATATATGAAAACAATTTTAAAATGTAATATAACATTAATTAACACATGAACTATATAAAATACTATGTTTTACATACATTTTAAGACTTTTAGTCCTTTTTGTCGCACTCTATACACAAAGTTCCGCGGTGCTCCATGCAAATGTGCTTGATACATAGCAGGGCACTAGAACCGGGTCATTCTTCTTTTTTTTAGCAGAGCAAATTGCACAAATCATTCTTGTTCCTGCTTCTCCTTGAATATTTTCGGCCTGAGAAGTTGATGGATTAACAACATCTTCAACATTTTCTTCTTCTTCCTCTTATTTTAGACCTGTTATGGTTCTGCATCATCATTTCCCTCTTGTGACGTCGACTGCCAGCTGTCGTTCCATCTTTTGGGAGGTCGTCCTGGAGGTTTGCTAGCTTGAGGGATACTGTCCCTGGCCATTCTTACGGCTTTTGGTTCTGCCATACTAGATACATGGTCGTTCCAGAACCTTCATCTCTGTCGTCACCATTTAACAATATCTTCAACTTCGCACATCCTTCGGATTTCTGTGTTTCGTACTCTATCACGAAGGATTTTGCCAGCGATCCTCCTGAGTACCTTCATTTCGCTGGTTCGAAGGAGATTTTTGGTTCTGACATTGTCGGCTCTGGACTCTATGTTGTCTGTCATTATGGGGCGGGCACAGATTTTGTATATCCACACCTTGCTTTGGATGTTCATGTACTTGTTTTTCCAGATAGTGTTCTTTAAATATTGCGTTTAAGATTTCTGGACAGGTTTGACAGCTTTTGTCTCTCCTGAATGTGTGGAGTTGTTCTTTCTTCATCAGAGGGATTGTAGTCTGGGTTGTTATCAGTGTCATCAGCTTCAGTATCTGTATTGTGTTCAGAAACTTCATCCTCTTCCTCTCAAACACCAACCATTTCATCCCCATCACTTTCTTGTCCTTTACTGTCATCCCTTTCTAGTTGCGATGATAGCACTTCGTTTATTTCCAAACTAGTGTTCAGTACATCACCCATTATAACTAATGTGATTTTAACTATCTACAGCTACAATATCACTATAACTTATAATATTTACAAAAAACTATTTAAATACTTACACACGGACGAAAAAATAACGTAAATGTAACCCGTAGTCTGACAGGCGATGAAGAGCTCACTGGACTGAACTATGCCAAGAAACAACTTCCTAGTCAAGGTCAATACCGATTGTTATTGACCTTGACTATGAAGGGGAAGGTACTAGAGGTGGGGTTGCGGTCATCCCTCTCCTACCCCTCCCAGACCGATTTTTGTAGTGAGCGTCGTCTGAGAGACTACGCGTTACCATTCTAGGGTTAAAGAAGTTTTCGAAACGATTTTCGAAAAAGGATCGCCTATACTATTTATGTAATATTTTATTATCCACACAGATACGACGTGGCGAGTATGGATTTTTTCTTGACGATCTTTCATCTCAAATTGTAAGGTTGTCTGCCTGAGTCTTTACTTTTAAATACTATTGCTCGATAATTGTGAAGTTTGCGTAAACAAACTCACTGTAAGACAAAATTTAGTGAAATTTCGTTATGGTTTAAAATGGATCATTGCAAATGTGCCATATCTTTACTATAGATTATATGCTATGCTATGCTATGCTATGCTATGCTATACTCGTATTATGCTTGCCTTCACAGAGCATCTTGCATGACATATTATTTTTTTATTTTCATGAAAAACGCATGAATATGTACGTTGAATGTGGGCGAGGTAAATTAAATAAAAAATGCTCATTGAATATAGTACATGGTCTGTCATACTAATGGATCACAAATTCGTGAGATTGCTTTTGCATTTCATGGTTCAAGATTTATATGTTCTAGACTTTAGATTTAAAGTTTCTAGACTTTAGATTTAAAGTTTCTAGACTTTAGATTTATAGTTTCTAGACTTTAGATTTATAGTTTCTAGACTTTAGATTTATAGTTTCTAGACTTTAGATTTATAGTTTCTAGACTTTAGATTTATAGTTTCTAGACTTTAGATTTATAGTTTCTAGACTTTAGATTTATAATTTCTAGACTTTAGAATTATAGTTTCTAGACTTTAGATTTATAGTTTCTAGACTATAGATTTATAGTTTCTAGACTTTAGATTTATAGTTTCTAGACTTAAGAATTATAGTTTCTAGAGTTTAGTTTTATGGTTTCTAGACTTTAGAATTATAGTTTCTAAACTTTAGAATTATAGTTTCTAGACTTAAGATTTATAGTTTCTAGACTTTAGATTTATAGTTTCTAGACTAGAATTATTGGGAAACTTTGTAATACACGCGATTAATATTAAAATTATATTTTATTTTACTCCACATACTTTTTAGCTGCCACATACCTTAATTTCATATATGGTATGTATTTTAAATACTATACTAAATAAAATGTAGCATGGTCCCTGTGACGTTTCACAAATTTGCCCCAATACTACCTTGTAACGACATTCAGTCATTTTAATTATTTTATCAACTTTAATATAATCCCCGGTTCTAATAAATTGCAAGTTATTTAGGTAAATACATTACATAAAACTAACAATACGAGGGTTGCTACTTAAGTTTTGAGATATGGCAACACCAGTGTAGATATGTCAAATTCGACATAAGTATCGTAAAGTTTGACGTTTTTAATGGTATACGTGCTCAGAAAGTTTTGTCATACGAGTGCTATTTGTGTTGTTTACAGTAACTTGAACAAAACATGCGTTTTGAACGCATCAACCGCTTCTTCAGGCGTCGAAAAACGTTGACCTCGCAATTTATTTTTGATGTTCGGGAATAAAATACTATACTAAATAAAATGTAGCATGGTCCCTGTGACGTTTCACAAATTTGCCCAATACAACCTTGTGACGACGTTCAGTAATTTTTATTATTTTATCATCTTTAATATAATCCCCGGTTCTAATAAATTGCAAGTTATTTAGATAAATACATTTTATACTCGTAAAACTAACAATAATGACAAATTAATACATCTTGTTACAAATTAGCAAAAATACGTCAGTTTGTTAAAATCAAATAATATTTGGCGACGTTCGTTAAAAGTCACTACGTTAGTCTGCATTGGCTAGGGATGGGGTATACGATAATTGTATTTTCGATTTTTTTATGCATAAAATTGAATGTTCGTAATTGGTGTCAATTCATCGTGGATCTATTAGTATTAATTCAGATACAAATCATACAATACATTAGAAACTCAGTATAATGAAAATTAGAACTTAAAACGTCAGTTTAGAGAAAAAGAATTTTTAGATTTATGAAAAAACGATTCGATTTGTAAAAAAACGATTTTACCCCATCCCTTTGAGATATGACATTTCAAACATCACAGGGGCCATGCTACATTTTCTTGAGTATAAATACTTAACTCAGCTGAAACGTTCACACTCAGCATTTACACACTAAACCTTTACACATTCTTAAATTCCAAGTTATTACAAACATAATTCCAACTACATCAAAATCATGTCCAACAACTCCTCATTACTCTTTCAACATTCGCATCAGTCATTCATTCAGATGTCTGTCTACGTTGAGATTTTTAAAAAAATTATCCACTTGCACGGATTTCTCCTGTTACACAAAGAGGGTCTGCTTCTAGCATTAGCTTATTCGTTAGGAAGAATATCAGCCAGGATTCTTCTCATACAGCTAGGCGGTACCGAGAATATGTCAACAGCGTCATTCAGTTGGTTCAATATCTGTATACCACGCGTGACTGGGTGTTTAGCCATGATATTCGTCCTGTAAGTTGGTATGTAGAACAGAGGGTGATTCCTTGCACGGATATATTTATTGGGTACATATAAACTTAGTGCTTCTAGAATCGCGGGACAGTTAAAGCAGCCTTGGAAAACCTTTATTAGGAATATCGCAATGGATTCTTGTTTCGAGGCTTCTATAGTTACACACCGTGAGAAGTTCGACATGGTGAGCATATTTTGGGTAATCGCCCTTTGTTCTGTACCATAACACATCGTTCAATAAGTCCCGGGACTAACTACTAAAACAACATTTGTTTGCTAAAATTCTTCTTTATTCATCAACAAAGTCTCCTTCAAGAGCAATACATTCATTACAACGCTTTCCTAACTTTTCTATGTCAGTCGTGTTGAACGAATTATCTTTGGTTTCAAAATAAGCGTTAGTTTCGGCAATCACTTCTTTGAATTTGGAGCCAAATCTCTTTCCCTGGAGCATCTTTTTGAGGTCTGCGAACAGCCAATAGTCGCTGGGGGCCAAATCTGGAGAATACGGCGGGTGCGGAAGCAATTCGAAGTTCAACTAATGCAATTTGGCCATCGATACCATCGACTTGTGACACGGTGCATTGTCCTGATGAAAGAGAACTTTTTTCTTCTTCATATGGGGCCGTTTTTTTTTTGCAATTTCAGCCTTCAAACGCTCCGATAACGCTATGTAATATTCGCTATTGATGGTTTTTCCTTTTTCAAGGTTATCGATTAATATTATACCATGCGCATCCCAAAATACGGAGGCTATAACCTTCCCGGCCGACTGTTGAGTTTTTGGTCGCTTCGGACGACTTTCACCGGCTGCTTTCCACTCGGCTGTCTGCCGACTTGATTCCGGAGTATAATGGTATTCACGTCGATGAGCAAATGGTTGTATTTCAACATAACTTACAATGAAAAAACTAACGGTAGTATTAATCCGGAGTACAATAATCAATCATGTTATTGTTTAATTTATAAAAGCAGCCGAAAAGATGGGGGCAAATGGGAGTGTTTTTTGTCCCTCCGGTAAAATTTGGTATACTATATTTGACATCTGACATATTGCAGTTACCACGACGATATGCTTCTACCGTAACGAGGAGACGGTATGAAAAATGTAAAGTGGGCATTTTAACACAATTTACACGACTTATATTGATTTACAAATAAGAGGGTAGTTTTTTAACCAATAAGTCACGTGAGATCTTTGAATTTTTACATAACATTTTACACAGTATGAATGAATAAAAATGTATTATTTATTATAGTTAAGGCATTAACATTGTGGAGGTTTAAAGACATTGTAATTTGTTTTATCAAACACTGTTTATTCCACTTTTTGTAACGGTATAACCCTACCGGTTTCAAGGTGCACACCTCATCTTCAGGGGAGTACAAACAATACTGAATTCTGTTCGAACTATTACCGAGATACACGCTTCTAACGGTAAACATTCAGGTTGGGGACTGGGGGTTGAAGGAGGGATGGGATGACCTCGACGAGCAGCGGAGAGATTTTTGGGATATATGTGTTGGCTAGATGTTCACCTCGACTTAGAAATTTCTAAGGCCTCTAATCTGTCCGCCTTAACAAATTATCTAATTTATTCTGAAATGGCTAATCATTGTCACCGTGAAAACCACACATTTTCTATCGATGATGTCAAATTCTTACATATCAGTAGTGACGGAAATAAATTGGACAGATTAGAAGCCCTTGAGTGCATCAAGGTGAACATCTGACTACACATATATCCCATGATATATCTCCGCTGCTCGCCGAGGTCGTCCCATCCATCCTTCAGCCTCCAGTTCCCAACCCGAATGCTTACCGTTAGAAGCGTGTATCTTGGTACCAGTTCGAACAAAATTCAGTCTTGTTTGTACTCCCCTAATGATGAGGTGAAAGCCTTGAAACCGGTAGAGTTATACCGTTACAAAAAGTGGAATAAACAGTGTTTGATAAAACTAATTACAATGAATAAAAATAATTTAAAAAACTGTCGATTCACTGCCCATCAAAAAAAAACATCGTCTCAGTATTAAGAATTCTCAGAAATTGATTAAATTATAGTTAGTATATGTTATTTAATCAATCTTTGTATGGACTCGAAAACGTTAAGAAAGGCTGATTTAGACGGGTTGATTTAGACACTTGGAAACGAAGCACTAACAGTGGTTGCTTGATAGTCGAAAGCTTATGACGGTGCTGGTGTTTCTAGCAGTGGCGCTGCCCGACAAGCCGCAGCCCCTGTGGCTCTCACCTGCTGCTCCCGTCAAGGGGTCCATCTCTTCCATCTCCTCCAAGAGACGTGGTAAGCAGACAAGATGAATTGGCCTCCCCTGCCTTGGAATGGGACTGGCGCCTTATTATTTGTTCTTACAGATGTAATTACTGTATTATGACAAGCTAGCATCCAATAATATCTGCTGTTTGCACTCATTTTGCATTTATATTTTGCTTGAGAATGTCGCATATTGATACTTGTTTCTGAAAATACTTTTAAAAAATATATACTCGTATCTTGATTTAAATCTGTCCAACAAACTATCCCTTTGAAACCACGGTTTACTATAATGAGGATGGACAAGAGGAATGTGTTAGTCATGCTTCGTTTGCGGACGGGAATATGGTCTGAATGATGGAACATCATGTGTTTTTTCATTGCCCTTCACGGGACAAATTTGATTTACAAACGCTATTTCTTTGCCACGTCCAATGAATATTGCAATTTTTCTTTCTATGAGGAACTGTTTGTTTTTAAATTGATTAATTTGAAACTTTCAATTGCCTAAAATTGTCATTTTTTTATATTAATTTGACTCTCATTGCTTAGTGACTCTAATATTATGGCACAAATAATCCTGGTGTGGATATATTGCCAATTTATATTCATTTGACTCTTAATTTAATTGCTTAGTGACTCTGATGTTATGACACAAATCATCCTGGTGTGGATAGATTGTCAATTTATATTCATTTGACTCTAATTGCTTAGTGACTCTGATGTTATGCCACAAATCATCCAGATGTGGATATATTGCCAATTTATATTCATTTGACTTTAATTGCTTAGTGACTCTGATATTATGGCACAAATCATCCTGGTGTGGATAGATTGCCAATTTATATTCAATTGACTCTAATTGCTTAGTAACTGATGTTATGGCACAAATCATCCTGGTGTGGATAGATAACCAATTTATATTCATTTGACTCTAATTGCTTAGTGACTCTGATATTATGGCACAAATCATCCTGGTGTGGATAGATTGCCAATTTAAAAATATACTTGATTACAATTTATATTGAAAATATCTCTCCGAATGAATTTTGATTTCGTATGAAATTTTCTTTTTGAATTTTTATGCGCACGAATCGAGATTACTTGGAATTGGTAAATTTTTATAATATCCTGCGGGAATAAAACAGTACTTCAGGGCGCCAAGATGCATTCTTTGAAAGCTTCTAAACAATCTATTTTTTCTTGTTAATATTTAAAATAGTTTATAAGTTTCAAATTGGTCATTAAAAGTAAGATGAAGTGTTTTCGTAATATTGTTTCTAGAAATGTCTATCATATGTAAAACTTTTTAGATCTACATAGTGCGGCATAGGGACAAGACTACACCCTTCTCATGCAATGATATATCATATTTTCTAGACACTGCCATCCTACAGACCGACGCACTGGAAGAGAGTCAGGAGGATGCAGTGTACGGGGGATCTAACATCGACAGAGCTGATAGCGTTGACGGAAGTAAAAAATTACATTTGCCTTTCTTTAATTTAATCTGTTTAAATAACTACACTAATTTGCTTACTCACATAGGTTGAGGGGTATAACATATACGAGTATATCATGATAATATTCTTAAATCGAATACTGTATTAGCTCGACTATAAGGCGAGGTTTTTATTTAAAAAGGCGACACGTAAATAGGGGGGGTCGCCTTATATTCGAGTCACAAATATAGTGGGTATTAATAAATTCCCTACTCGCGATTAGCGAAATGGTAACATTGTAATGAGAGCGTTCAAAAGGCGTCATTGTTGACACATAGCCTGTGCGTAGTCATTTCTGACAGTTTTTGAGGTGTTTTTTTGTACTGTGCTTCGTTTTGCATCTTTGCTACCTAAAAAAATATTATGACTGACCATATTGAAAGACGAGGAGAGAGAAAAAATTAAGTGAATCAAGGAATATGCAGAAGCTATGATTGCAATTTGAAGGTTATGGTGGTGCGTGCTGCAGAAGCAACCAACAACTGTGCGGCTGCCAGACAATGTGGTATCACGGAAAATGATGTTAGACTTTACAAAAACATGACTTGATGAATGCACATTCTTCAAGAAAAGCATTCCCCCCGGAATGCTTTTCTTAGGTCCTATCTATTTTTAATGTCCTATCTTAGGCCCCCGCCTAAGATAGGACGATTTGAATCGATTGACAGGAAGGTAGCAGACAACGTCATGGAAATACGCGGAAAGGGGTTCCCCATAACAAGAGAAGCATTGCAGTTGAAAGCTCGCGAAATTGCAAGAAATTAAAATATACCAGAAGATAATTTTAAAGTCAGCATGGGTTGGTGCAGGCGAATGAAGGTTCGATATGGGTTGAGTTGGCTTATTTGCATAATATTATAATGGTGAGGGAAATGTTTTTTTCTCCAAAAAGCAGATTAAAAAATAGGGGTCGCCTTATAATCAGGGTCACCCTATAGTCGGGCCAATACGGTATTATTTAAATGATTTGATTTAAGAATTTGCAGTACTCTTGGCTTAAGAACTTGCAGTTTTACCAAGTTGTACCGTATCGGGCTGCAGTGAACACGATACATCGCATCTCTTGGTTTAAGAACTAACAATTCTACCAAGTTGTACCGTATCGGGCTGCAATGAACAGGATAACATACGTCGCATATCTTGGCTCAAGAACTGGCAGTTCTACCGAGTTGTACCGTACTCAGCTCAGTGACCAGGATACGTCACATCTCTTGGCTTAATAATTCGCAGTTCTACCGATATGTTCCGTATCGGGCTGCAGTGAACAGGATAAATCGCATTTCTTGGCTCAAGAACTAGCAGTTCTACCGAGTTGTACCGTACTGGGCTCAGTGACCAGGATACGTCACATCTCTTGGCTTAATAATTCGCAGTTCTACCGATATGTTCCGTATCGGGCTGCAGTGAACAGGATAAATCGCATTTCTTGGCTCAAGAACTTGCAGTTCTACCGAGTTGTACCGTAACATGCTCACTGAACAGGATACAAATTACCATGATGGTACCAATCTCCGATATGAGATGGTCTCGAGACCTCAAGAAGAATGATGCTAAAAATTAATTAGATCTCGCCGCAAATCTTTGAAGTTCATCCGAAGTGGAAAAACATTGTAAATTCTAAAAACAAATTCATCAAAAAAGCATATTTGTCGATAATAATTCAATTAATTCTGATTTGTATAACATATGTCGCACTATCTTCACTTTTGTAAATAAAATGAATTGTGCGCTGTAATAATTCATTTAATTATAAAATTGAAATAATTTATGTATTGTATTGTATTACACTTTCGTTGTATACAGTACAACTTTGCGGGCTTATTGCCATGTGCCAATATCTTCCAGCCAACCAGAAAGATGTTAAAGAGGCCTTGAGGGAAAACTAGGAAGGATAGAATGGAAACCAGGTAGTGTAGAATCATACTCAAAACGTTGAAAATTAATGTAGTTTCAACGAAAATCAAACAATTTTTTTTTATTTCACTATTGTTAGCAGCGGTGGCTGGTCTCGGGGTGCATTGGTGCGCTGAGCAGGAGAAATAATGTTAAATATTTGTATAGATTAAATATATATATATTTATAAGAATACTGACAAATAATACGAGTATTTTTATTTAAGTGAAAATTAAAAAAAAAATTAAAGTAAAATTAAAAAAAAAATATTCTTTTCAAATTGACATGTTTGCCAATATCACTGGAGCGATCTCGAATATGCACCGGACGGAAACGCAGATTTATATAGCGCAGACAGAGACATGTTACAGTAAACCGTGAGACTATTTCTCTGTATTTCCAATTGTTTCTCCTGTTCGGCGCGCCAGCGCACCTCGGAACCGGCCGCCGCTGATTGTTAGTACATTTAGATAAAATTATAACATATCTTTGAAAAAAAATCACAAGATGGCAATTAAGTTAACACAGTGGTTCGTGGATACACAAAAGGGTGGAATGAAATGATTGTATAGAAAATGAATAAATCTTTTGGTCCGTATATTTATCTTGTAACGGTTTGAATAAATGCACTTCAACAAGTATAAATGGAATGGATAAAATAAAAAATGGACAATATGCGTAGTGACTATTATGTCGGCGAAACGCATAGTTATTATGTCGGCGAAACTCCAAAAAATCGATTTTCGAGTTAAGACTACCAAATGACACTAAAATGACTCCTTTTTTACGTGCGTAAGTGGCTAAAGTATATTTCAACTCCTTGCCGCTTCAAGGACTTTCGCCACTTATGCACGTAAAAAAGTTGTCATTTTAGTGCCATTTGGTAGTCTTAACTCGAAAATCGATTTTTTGGAGTTTCGCCACTATGATTCTCATATAGATTCTCACATATGATTCGCGATATATTGAGTGTGTTTAAAAATATATTTGGCGAACGTGTATCTGTTAGGATTTCTGTTACGGCAACATGTAACGTGAAATTCACGTGTCTTGTGGGTTTACGAAGATTGTCACTAGATACCTCATTCTAGGTGTGGGTGTGTGTGTGTATTTGTTTTTAACAGAGTGAGGACGATCTATTTTGGCGTTTGGGACACCCATTTGAAAATGTTTCCCGTCCCCTCCAATAAGATAATAATTGTTAATTGGTCTTTTGTTTTTGTATTTTTTCATTAGTTTTTCAATTTGATTTATAAGTTACACGAGGGTCGTCCAGAAAGTAAAGAACGATTGCGCACCACGCCCTGCGCCGATCCCCCACCACAGCTATCATATGCGCGCCAGTTAGCTCCTTCTCCCGCTTCAGTGCGAGCCGAGTTTTATTGCTGAACGGTCGTGCGTCTTTGTTCTGTAACCTTTCATAATGGCTGCGCCCATCGAAAATCCCATCAAATGTGAAGTGCGTAGTGTCATTCAACTCATCCGTAACGAGTGATGGCCTCCCACTCCGATCTTCGTCGTGCACACTGGTTCTTCCTTGATTAAACATTATGCACCATTTCCTCACTGAAGCCTCGTTCATTGCACTATCACCATAAACATTCTTTATTTGCCTTTAATTTTCGATAGGCCGAACATTTTGTGCATTCAGAAAACGAATGACACTACGCACTTCACATTTGGCGGGATTTTCGATGGGCGCAGCCATTTTGAAAGGATACAGAACAAAGACGCACGACCGTTCAGCAACAAAACTCGGCTCACACTGAAGCGGGGGATGAAGCTAACTGGCGCGCATACGATCGCGGTGGTGAGGGATCGGTGCAGGGCGTGGTGCGCAATCGTTATTTACTCTCTGGACGACCCTCATATTAAGTATTGCTGGGACGATTTTGACTTTTGTTTGCGCTTGTAGTATGCGTATGTTGATTTTTGTTTGCACCCATCTATATTCCCCTAGCACATTGATAACAAGATTAACGCCCGGTTTGGTGTAATGCGGGCTGTCCATCTTTGGACGGTCTATACTTTTCTTCGACATCCTCTATAACGACTCCCAATTTCGATTGCATTATAAATTTGTTAAGTCAGTCTTTTGTCACCTAAATCATTCAAATTCCTTTACTTTTTCACCATTCTTAATAAATCACTATTTACCTTAAATTAATCCTTGATAATTTCATATTATGTTATACATTTCATATTCTGTTATACATTGACACACCACACATTCTTCTCAGTGCATACATTTCGATCGCAGTTACTCCACTCCATTACATTGTTTTTCATGTCCACGTTTCATTCCCATACATCAGATCTTTGGCGTAAAATAAAAGTATTATAAAAATGAACAAAATAACTTTAAATATATATAAAAAGGGATAAAACCTACCTTTAAGTTTCTGCCTCATGTTATGTAGGTGTTTATATTATTTTTTTATATTTGACTTTTTCAACCAACTTGATACATCAGTATTTACCTTATATTCATCCTTAATAATTACATTTCTTACTATGCCATACATTGATATACCATATATTCTTCTCAATTCACAAATATGATTCTTGCATTTTGAGGTATCTTGATCACTAACGAAAAACTTGAATGTTGCTTGTTTATTGATAAAATGAAATATATTGTGTCCCGAAATGTACAGTGTCCCGAAATGTAGTGTCCCAAAATGTACAGTTCCCGAAATGTACAGTGTTTCGAAATGTACAGTGCCCTGAAATGTACAGTGTCCCGAAATGTAGTGTCCCGAAATATACAGTTCCCGAAATGTACAGTGTTCTGAAATGTACAATGTCCCGAAATGTACATTAACCCGAAATGTACAGTGTCCTGAAATGTAGTGTCCCAAAATGCACAGGTCTTGAAATGTACAGTGTCCCGAAATGTACAGTGTCCCGAAATGTACAGTGTCCTGAAATGTAGTGTCCCGAAATGCACAGGTCCCGAAATGTACAGTGTCCCGAAATGTACAGTGTCCCGAAATATACAGTTCCCGAAATGTAGTGTTCCGAAATGTACAATGTCCCGAAATGTACATTAACCCGAAATGTACAGTGTCCTGAAATGTAGTGTCCCAAAATGCACAGGTCTTGAAATGTACAGTGTCCCGAAATTTACAGTGTCCCGAAATGTACAGTGTCCTGAAATGTAGTGTCCCGAAATGCACAGGTCCCGAAATATACAGTGTCCCGAAATATACAGTGTCCCGAAATATACAGTTCTCGAAATGTACAGTGTTCCGAAATGTACAATGTCCCGAAATGTACATTAACCCGAAATGTACAGTGTCCTGAAATGTAGTGTCCCAAAATGCACAGGTCTTGAAATGTACAGTGTCCCGAAATGTACAGTGTCCCGAAATGTACAGTGTCCTGAAATGTAGTGTCCCAAATTGCACAGGTCCCGAAATGTACAGTGTCCCGAAATGTACAGTGTCCCGAAATATACAGTTCCCGAAATGTACAGTGTTCCGAAATGTACAATGTCCCGAAATGTACATTAACCCGAAATGTACAGTGTCCTGAAATTTAGTGTCCCAAAATGCACAGGTCTTGAAATGTACAGTGTCCCAAAATGTACAGTGTCCCGAAATGTACAGTGTCCTGAAATGTAATGTCCCGAAATGCACAGGTCCCGAAATGTACTGTGTCCCGAAATGTACAGTGTCCCGAAAAAATGTTTACGACACTTGGAATGATTTTAAATCCATATCAAAGATTGAAATTGCGAATTAAAGATGACCAATGCGTAATTTTTTTATGCTATTACAAGTTCTCAAATTGAAGTTGTTATGGTCCATGCACTGTTGACAACGTTGAATCGCAAAACATTACGCATAAATTTGTTTTGGTATTTGGGCGCATTCTCTTTCAATAGCTGATGTCAATTCATAACAACTGTTGTCAATTTTGTACCATAAACTTTATATTTGAAGAGTCTCCATAAAAAAGTATATTTTCGTTAAGTCTGGGGAGCGAGGGGGTATTCAATGCTACCTCTTAGTTCAATCTATCTGTTCGACAATTGTTCATCAAGATATCCCCTCACATCACACCACGATGGTAGTGGGGAGATGCACCATCTTGTTGGAAATGAAAGTCTTTTTCATCCTTAAACTCCTCACGAATGCATGGTATGACAAATTCATAAAACAAGTTTAAGTAAACGACACGCTCTAAAAGTGTATATACATTTTTTTGGGACACCCTATATTGTCCAAGTTTCACTTACACCCTAATGATGTTTTTTTTTGTGTTTAAAGCTTATACAAATTAGTCCATTATAATTTCAGGTAACAAAACAGGTAAGTTTTTATTGTACTGGATGGATCATGGAAAACTGACAATTTTCAAAATGAAACGAATAATTCATTCTTTCGTCTCCTATTTTCAAAATATCCTAATTGGATATTCGGATATATTGAAGAGCGTATACATACAAGTGTCCCAAAAAATATATACGAGGGTCGTCCAGAAAGTAAAGAACGATTGCGCACCACGCCCTGCGCCGATCCCCCCACCGCGATCGTATGCACCCCAGTTAGCTCCTTCCGCCGCTTCAGTGCGAGCCGAGTTTTGTTGCTGAACGGTCGTGCGTCGTTGTTCTGTAACCTTTCAAAATGGCTGCGCCCATCGAAAATCCCGCCAAATGTGAAGTGCGTAGTGTCATTCGTTTTCTGAATGCACAAAATGCCAAGAGGACCACAATAAACTCAGAGGCCTATTGTGAAACTCTTCAACGACTTAGACGCGCCATCCAAAACAAGAGACGTGGAATGTTGTCGAGAAAGGTGGTTTTGATTCATGACAATGCGCGGCCTCATGCATCAGCACGAACACAGCGAGAACTTCAACGTCTTAAGTGGGAAATTTTTGGACATCCTCCTTACAGCCCTGACTTGGCACCGAATGATTTTCACTTATTCCCGAAGCTAAAGGAATTTTTGGATGGAAAACAGTTCGCAAACGTTGAAGACCTCAAACAAGAAGTGACATCCTGGCTCAAATCTTTGGCGGTAGAAGAGTATAACATCGGAATTGAAAAATTAATTCCACGTAACAATAAGTGCCTTGACAGCTATGGCGACTACATTGAAAAATAGAGTCAAGTACTGTGACTTTGTAAATAAAGTTTTGTGTTGATACTCGTATCTTTCGTTTTTATTTAGTTATGCCAAAACGTTATTTACTTTCTTTCTGGACGACGCTCGTAATACACTTCGTAATAATTTGTTTTGGTATTTGGACGCATTCTCTTTCAATGGTTGATCTCAATTCAATAACTGTTTTTGTATCATATACTTTATCTTGGATGAATCCTTATAAAAAATCAATTGGCATGAGCCGGGGGGTATTCAATGCTACCTCTACGTCTAATCCTTGAATCTGAATAAAACCTCTTCGTCTATTCGGCAAATATTCATTAAGATAGGCCCTCCATCATGGTAGTGCATCATCTTGTTAAAAATAAAAGTCAATAAAAATCACGCTCGGGCAAAACTGTCAAGTGGTTAACCACTTGACAGTTTTGCCCGAGCGTGACTCGGGCACGAAGGTTTTTTTATACTGACGAGCCCGAGCAGCGCTCGGGCAAATCTTGTTTCAAATTGTTGAGAGTGTTTCTCCCGAGCATCATTCGGGCAGATCTTGTTTCAACCTGTTTTCTCCGAACGGAATATATTTTCGTATAGAATTTAGTCTAATAGTAAATGAGAACTCTACGTGGTATTGCTGGAAAGACTTTGCGTGATCGTGTAAGGAACACTACAATCCGAGAGGTCTGTGAGGTCCAAGATGTGGTCAGATGGGGACGACAGTGTCGACGATACTGGTACCAACATGTACAGAGAATGAATTCCACAAGAATTCCATACATAGCTCTGCGTGGGGTGCCGGGTGGACGGCGTCCACCAGGAAGACCCCCGAAACGATGGAGAGATAGCTGGAGTTCAGCATCACAGGAGGACAATCCTGTAGTAACAGACTCTTGAGTCTACAGAAAGAAGAAGAATTTAGTCGTTCACAGTTCGTCATTGTGTTACGTCATCGTGTGTACTCTAGCATATTCTATTTTGAATTTATCCTTACGAAAAAAATGTTTTTTTTTTCAAACAACGTAATAATTTCATCGAGATTCAAACCCATACATAACACCTACCCGTTCCAACTTGTCCAAAGAAGTTGTGAAAATTTTAAGGGGGTTTAACAAATGAGTAATTCGTTGTTATCATGTTGCAGGTTATTATAATTTTATAATTATTTTCCAGCGTTTGAAAAACATGAATATAGTCTCCATCTATCGACTACAATACCACCTCCTCATACAGCACCACCCGCTCCTCAGCCGGCTCCACCCGCTCCACCCGCTCCTAAGCCAACACAGCAAGATGTCGTGAAAGAAGACAACAAAACAGAAAGCAGATTGGCATTGTATGGGCTGGAGGCGTTCCCGTGGGTAGAGCAATACTTGCTGCCCAATGAAGATGTTATATCTCTGCCCGTGAGCACAAAAACCAAATTGACATATAAATTGAAACAAAAAAATGTAAGTAATTTTTTTTAATGGACTTTATTTTCGTATGAAACCCTTAGGAAGAAATTTCAAATAATATTTCTGATCATGGACTAGAGTTCCGCTCAAACAGAGATTGTTTATTGGCCTTGTCTGTTCACCATTCTTCTTTTTTTAAGTTGTCCTTTAGGCCTCGGCCACACAGGTAGAAGCCTCGCTTTATGCTTAGAGCTATGTTGCGAGTTAGGCGACATATCCTAGTGAACCAACGTACCGCATACTATCGCAGTGGCCACACTGCACGCTTCGCGCCACGTTGCATGACGATTAGTCATTGAGTGAATCTTCTAGCGAAGAGACGGTTTTGGTTAATTTACAAGATGGTGGAAGTTTTAATGACAGCTGTGTATAAAATGGAGCCTTTGTGGAACCCATCGAGTAAATTATAGAAAAATGTACCTGTAATAAAATCACTTTGGAATGAAGTTGCGTAGAAAGTAAATAAAGTTAGTTTTGAGAGTGACATTGTGTGTTGACTCAACCGCTCCCAACTGTCAAATGAATTTGTGCGTAGCACTTTGGTGTGGCCAGGCATGAAGTCAGCTAGTATAAGAGTCACGTAAAATCTAGCTTAGCACCTAACGAAGCATTTTGGTGTGGCCTCGGCCTTACTGTCCATGCAATGATACTCTGGAACCAGTTACAAACCAATGTTAGACTCGTTCCATCCTTGGCATGCTTTAAGAGGTATTCTACTCTAGATATTTGAAAAAAAAATTTTTTTTTGCATATTTTTAAAGTTTAGATCTTTAAGAATACAAAAGGAATATTCGGGTTAATTATGAGACATGTGAACGTATGTTCACATACATATATGTTCATGGATTTCGTGGGGATGGGTAGTCATTTGAATGTTTTTTTGCGACCATGTAACTTACTTTATATAATTTTGTCTGGTTGGTTGGGAGAGATTACCGCCTGTAAATAATCCAGCCAGATTGTTTTTACAATAAAGTGTCAAATAAATAATGATCAAAATAACTTTCCAGCTAAGTTACCCAGAAGTCACCGAATCGCCGTGTGGTGACAGCATTAGTGGAGGCCCCGGAGTGTGTCAATACCTCACCGACTGCAAAGACCTACACACGACCTTCAAGAACCTCACATCGTACCTCAACCACTTGTGTAACGCCAACGGGTGGGTCCCTTTGTATTTAGTATTTCCACTCAAAAGTAAAGAAGTTGTTCATGATGGATAGATTGAGTAAATTATATGGGTTTGCTGTGTTATTTTAAAATGTCCTAAAAAATGTATGCACACATTTATTAAGGTATTTCTAAGATTAAAACTCCAAATTAAAGAAAAAAGACTTAAGATTTTTTATGGTTATCAGTGTATTAATTAATATAAATAACCTAGTATAAACGAAACATTAAGGACAATATTTTGCCTCTGGAGTTGAGTAACCCTGCATCAACATGTGGACGGTTTCGATTCTGCAAAGCAACTTGCATCTTGTTCTACAAGTGAGCCCGTGTGTTTTCTATATCTCAAGATCTATCCATAACATTCTCGAAAAATTCAATTCTTGTTGTTCTATGTAAGCGTTGTTCCACTAACAACAAATCTAAGTTCTTACACTATAAAATATGTGTTCAACAATTACATAAATCTACTTGGCTAAATTTGGTAATATTTTGTAATATACATACATATATTGAATTTAAATATATTGTATTATACATAATCATATTAAATAATGACTTTGTTATTATTACAACTGCTTTTTGTATCTCCTGTACATGTTAGTTTAAGATAAAATGATGTATTTTTATCAATAATTTTAAGCACTTGTATAACTTGTCATATGTGCATTTGTAAATATATAAAAGGCACTGTTGTGTCGTAAATTCAATTAATAAATAAATTTACTGATAATGTAGTGGAATTGCAAGCATTACAAATATATTTTTGTCATGTAGTAATACCTTCGAACAAACCAGAACAATGTTCTTCTTCTTCTTCAGTTTCAATCCTGGGGATTGGTTAGCAGCAAAGCTCTGCATCTCCTCCTCCACTCCGCTCGGTCTTCAGCGATCCTCTTGAGCTCTGTATAGGAGGTGCACTCCATATCGTGGCATATTTGCTCTAGATACTCCCAGTGAGGGGCCCTTCTCCCAATCGATCCCTCAATCATTATCTCCAGTATATTGTGCAGGAGATTTTCATGTCGCAGCATATGACCCATCCATTCTGCACGCCTTTCCGATATGGTGTTTGACAGGTGCCTGGTTTCTTCGATCCTGCTGAGAACCTTGTCATTTGTTATGTGGTCTCTCCAGAAAAATCTTTAGGATTCGTATATAGGTCCACATCTCGAAAGCCTCCAATCTTTTTCGACCTCTTTCGCCCATGAACCATGTCTCGCAACCATACATCAAAATACTCCATACATATGTTTTGACCAATTGCTTGCGGAGCTTTAGGTCCATGTTGTTGGATTCGAATATCTTTGATTTCTTATTAAAGGTGAGTTTTGCTTGGTGGATGCGACTGTCAACCTCTCTTTTTGTACGGCCATCCCATGTGATCTTGCCTCCAAGATAGACAAACTCTTTATAATCCGTGAAACTCGTAATACTCGTATTTTTCTCCATCACCACATTTCAAATGCATCATTAATTAAACACATTTTCGTTGTGATGTCTTCACCTTTTCAGCGATGTAAAAATTCTACGATAACACTTGTTTCATTTCTATTATTTCAGCTTTGCTGGTATATGCTGCCAAGTGGACGCACCGTGATGGTTGAAGTGATGAAATACCAGAAGCATGTGATGTGATAGACTTTTTAAATGGAATTAATCAACATCGTCGAGTGTCTTTCCGGTTCACAGTTAGGAAAAATATATGGCTCTATTTTTACGAATTTTTTTTATACATTCCATCAATTTGTATATAAAATAAAATAATACATTTATATAACATATATATTTAAATTTTTTTTATATTTCAATATATATATGTATATATATATATATATATATATATATATATATATATATATATATATATATATATATATATATATATATATATATATATATATATATATATATATATATATATATATATATATATATATATATATATATATATATATATATATATATATATATATATATATATATATATATATATATATATATATATATATATATATATATATATATATATATATATATATATATATATATATATATATATATATATATATATATGATTTTTTGTTTGGTTTTAGCGAAGGGTTATATATGTTTATTTTAGGTTTTCAGTTACTTCGCGAACTGTAAATATTGGATTCTGACATCAGATCTATCTGGAGATCCATCAGCAGCTTCCTTACAGCATTTTTTATTTTTTGGCCTGGATGACTCTTTAGTAACATTGTTCTCTGTTTTGGATATACAGGAGACGGTATCTATTTTAATTGGTATTTTGTGGGTTTATGACCACCTTTGAAGGCTGAGTTAAGTGCTCACTTTATGCCTAGGCAACATTCCTCATTATACCATAGATTCATCTCTATAAATATCCGGCTTGTATAACAAACAATGATGAGGTATTGACAGAATAAAGAGGTTTCCTCAACATCTGTTAATAAAAATCTTACCATTGTTCGTCAACAAATGGCATAAAGACTAAAAACCATCTTGTCTGCACTAAGAATAAAAACATGTAAATGATGTATAGAGATGAATCTATGGTATAATGAGGAATGTTGCCTAGGCATAAAGTGAGCACTTAACTCAGCCTTCAAAGGTGGTCATAAGCCCACAAAATACCAATTAAAATAGATACCGTCTCCTGTATATCCAAAACTGAGAACTATGTTACTAAAGAGTCATCCAGGCCAAAAAATAAAAAATGCTGTAAGGAAGCTGCTGATGGATCTCCAGGTAGATCTGAAGCCAGAATCCAATATTTACAGTTCGCGAAGTAAATGAAAACCTAAAATAAACATATATATATATATATATATATATATATATATATATATATATATATATATATATATATATATATATATATATATATATATATATATATATATATATATATATATATATATATATATATATATATATATAAAGACACCATTTAAATAAATATATATATCAAATAAGTAACGTTTGAGATTATAAAGTAAGGACATCACATTATTACCGTATTCAAACTTTTTTTTTATTAATTAATAGAAAAATATAATATAACTTTGTGATTTTTTTAAATAATAATAACAAACACAGTAGGACGTGATTATCATTTATTAATAATATAAATACAGTGAAACCTTGATTTTCGAACTTAATCCTTTTCAGAAGACTTCGAAAACCGATTTGTTCAAAACCCGAATACATTTTTTCCCATAAGAAGTAATGTAGTTTGGAGCAATCCATTCCAAACCCCAAAACAAAATGCGACAACTTAATTAATAGATTAAATTAATGAAAATCTATTGTAACTTCACTTTACCTGTACTGAGGAGAGCTGATGATGTAAGAAGAAGGTGGTGAAACAGGTGGAGAGGAGAAATCTTATTGTTTGGAAAAGAAGTTCTTTCCCTTTTCTCTCTCACTAAAAACCTGTCCAATGAGGTTTGTTTTTGTCAGTGTTTTAAAAAATTTCTGTAGTGAGACATGGCATTGTCGCTGAAAATGTATGTTTGAGAACCTAATCAAAGCAATATATTTGAGATGAGAAATGTTCAATAACCAAGGTTCCACTATATGTATAAAAATTACAATATTATAAAAGACAACGAAAAAAGTGCCTTAGTACATATGCTTTATAATTTTTTTTACATAAATGATATGATAAATATGGTATATGTAAAATTCAACCATTTTCCAATTAGAAATACATATATGTTTTAAATACTTATTTGTTTTATTTATTAGAATTATATGCGCTAAATTGTTATGTATTATATATTATATTTAGTTTTCAATATTTGAAACAATATATTAACTATATTAAAGAAAATGTAGCATGGTCCCTGTGACGTTTCACAAATTTGCCCCAATACAAGCTTGTAACGATATTCAGTAATTTTAATTATTTTATCAACTTTAATATAAGCCTCGATTCTTATAAATTGCAAGTTATTTAGGTAAATACATTACATGAAACTAACAATAATGCCAAATTAATACATCTTGTTACAAGTTAGCAAAAATGTGTCAGTTTGTTAAAATCAAATAATATTTGGCGACGTTTGTCAACAGTCACTACGTTAGTCCGCATTGGCTAGGGATGGGGTATACGATAATTGGATTTTAGATTTTTTTATACATAAAATTAAATGTTCGTAATTAATATTAATTCAATGTGGATGTTGGCCTATTTAAAGATAGATACAAATCATACAATACATTAGAGTCAGTATAATGAAAATTAGGAATTGAAACATCAGTTTAGAGAAACACTTTTTTTCGATTTATAAAAAAACCATTTGATTTGTAAAAAAACCATTTGATTTGAAAAAAAAACTATTTTACCTCATCCCTTTGAGACATGACATTTCAAACGTCACAGGGACCATGCTACATTTTCTTGAGTATAGGTGGTTTCAAATATAGAGCCATTTGGTTCTACACAATTATGCCAACAAATTACAAGCTTATTTATGGCTATAGAATAAAACTCCGGCAGATTAGAATCCTAGAATTATTTAAAGGCACTTTCTGATGCTTCTCTGTTAATCAATTTTTTCTGCCATAGATAGATAGAAATCGGTCGATGATAGATCAAGTGAGTAAGGTGGATGAGGTAATGTTTCGTAGCCCAACTTGTTAACTTTTTTTAATTAAGTTCCATACAATTGAGAAATGGATCAAAACGGCTGCACGCAAAAGCAATGAAGGGACATTTTTTTGGTAATTTCCAAGTTTATGTGGAACACATTTATCAAGCTTATCACCTATGTTCACGCCATAACGTGACGCGGAATGCCGGCCCCCGTCATGAGGGGCGCTCTTTTATCGCGGCCGGCCCCTGTCGCGCGCGGGCCGCATCGTCATCGCTCCCGGTCCTGTCGAGGTTATTCTCACAAGTTAAATTATAGTATTGTCGCGTATGTCGGTTTTCTAACTCGACGACGATATTCCGCCCGGTCTCGTCCACTTGCGTATAGACCACGAGCGGGAAGACATCTCGAACCGGGCCAGCCGCCGGGCGGCCAGGCTCATCAACGACGAAACTAAAACGAGCGGATTTACCAGCCGCCGGCACGCTCCATCACCTGAACCTGGGACGAATTACTTTACCAGCCGCGACCACGCTCCAGGAGTACTCAATATCAGCCGAGATCTCCGAATCCCGTCATCCGCGCCCTTTCATCGAACAAGACAACCGTGAGTACCAATCCTTTTCTCCTTTCTTTCCGGTTTGGCTAACGCCTAGCTAACCTATATAATTTGCTTTAAATGTACAAAATTTGTAACGGCACCAATAACAAATTCTCGTGTCATCTCCCGTACCATTTGTTGCGTATTATCTTACAATAAAGCTTTCATTCTGTTGTTTTCAACAGTAGCAGGACACCCTTGACCCTTTTTATCTTTAAGTCTCCGTTCTTAAACTTTTTTAACCAACGCTGTACTGTTAGTTCAGAAATGGTTCCGTCACCCCATATTCGGTTAACATTGCATGCTGTTTAAGATGCATAAAACCCAAGTTTAAATTTATGTAAAAAAATTACATGTAATTATTTTTTCTCTAATCCCATTTCTGAAGTAATGTAAATTAAATACCTGGGATAATAAATAAATACTATATTGCAGACTCCTGTCAAATAAAAAATGAACTAATTTTTCCCAGTAAAGAATGTTCCAAATGATATGTAACATTATAATAAGCCATTATTTTCGAAATAACCTAATATAACTACAAAAAAAACGCCACCCCCTCTTATCTCGCCGAGAATTTTCAGCGTCTTTCCAATGATGGATTAGCGCTACGCTCAAACAGAGATTGTCTATTGGCCTTTCCAATTCACCGCTCCTCTTTTTTTACGTCGTCCTTTACTGTCCATGCAGTGAGACTCTGTAATCAGTTACACACCAATATAAGACTCGCTCCGTCCTTGGCATGCTTTAAGAAGCGACTGAAAAAACTCTTAATTTCTAGTCAGTAAAATAACGTGTTTCATTCCTGATTTTTATTTTCCTTTCCTCTCCACCATCCTTTCCTTTCCTTTTGATTGATGATATCTCACTTTATATGAAAAAGAATGTTCGGGTGATTGTCCGTCTTTGTGGGGTTCGTGGGCATGTGCTCACTTATATGTTTATGGATTTCGTGGGGATGGATAGTCATTTGAATGATTTATGCGACCACGTAACTTGCTTCATTTACTTTTGTCTGGTTGGTTGGAAGAGATTGCCGCCTGGCAATAAGCCCGCCAGATTGTATTTGCAATAAAAGTGTTAAATAAATAAATAAATGATTTCAATATATTCAAAACACTTTTAAGATTAACCCTTTACACTCGAGAACTTTTTGTTATGTGCCTACCGCCAACTCGAAGCATTTAAAAAAATATATATTTACGTTGAAATATAATTAAATTTATAAAAATAAAAAAGTTCCAGAATGTAGAATATGCAATTTATTTATAAGTCGGTCTTCTGTAGGGAGAGTAGGGGAGCGTCGTCGAAATAGAGTATCTCCTCGATAATCTCCTACTAATTGATCAACCAATCATTTTACAAATTTCAAATGTGTCATCGGTTTTTCATTGTTTTCTTCCTTGGAAACTTTATAAAGTATAAAAGAGTTCGTGGGAACCACGGTCGTCGCTGAATATTGTCAACACATATTTTATATTTTAGCGGAATCTTGTCTGAAGAGATGATGATAGTAGTTGTTGGTAAATAAATAAAATACGTCAATTAGCAATGCGGAAGGAGAGAGTGAATGAATGTTTTATTTATCGGTAAGTGGGTATTTATACATTTCAGAATGGGCGCGGGAGTGCGCCCGCGATATATTTTTATCTCGCTTCTGTGCGTGCAGAAATGGTTAATTGAAGTATTGCAGACATCGCAAATAGTATTGTGGGTAAACAATTTGTTTACAGGATCGGCGAGACAGCGTGATGCGTTCTCTTTCTACTGTGGAATGTATCGTAAATAGTATTGTGGGTAAACAATTTGTTTACGGAAACGGCGAGATGTCCGGCCGCGTCACTGTTTTGGTATGTGACCTTCGGACATATCCAAAGGTCGTTTCGTCGGTCGTTGACCGTATGTGTTGACAATATTCAGCGACGACCGTGGTTCCCACAAGTTTATGACACACACCTCCGTCCCCCAAAAAAAGAGTTTCCTCCACCATTTTAGGGACTCCTACAGTTATTGAAATATGACCGCAACATGCCAGTGCAGTACGCGCTGAATTGTGATATTTCTCAGCACAGTTAGCTTATACGGTGATAATATACCAGGAAAGTACACGTGTCGCCCTTGGGACTTGTTTGTCTCCGAACAAAAGATTCCATTGTATGTTGAGAGTGATATTATGTGTTGCTATCTCGTCTCCTCAAATGCGAGGAATAATATCGTTATCTGCAGAACTAACCTACCTTACTCAATCAGATTCTGTAACTTATTGTATTATTATTTAATTGTACTAATTTGATCCTTGGTTAAATAATATTGTAAATTGAAAAACCCAATATATTAAAAATATTGAGAAATAAGACTTTATTATCTTGGCGCCATAGCGGCGACACTAGAGTGATATGGCATACCATGCATGCCGCCTCTATGGCGGCATTCGAGTGCAAAGGGTTAAAATAGCTGTAACCCATGAATATTCACAGAAGTTAAGGTTGAAAATTAAAAACTGCTGAAAAGTAATAAGAAGGAATTAGTAGCCTAGGAAATCTCAATTACTTAACTCCATCAAGGTTCATCTTCATCTTCAAGAAGTTCCTTTATGCTAGTAATATTTTAATGTTCTTTCAGGAGATCTTTCAGCTGCAAAATTAAAAGAATAGCAGAATTGGCATTTGATATTCATCGAGCGACACTTACGAATTTCAACTCTCTTCTCGTCAAACTTGTAATAATGGCAAACTTCAAGTTTTCTCTCAGAACGTTGATGAGTCACGTATTCGCTATACTTCTTCAGCACATATTGACTTTCTCTCGCTGTCGTTGCACTTGTCGAAAATCACACTTTCATTGAGCTTCCGCAGTGCAACGCTCATCGTCTTACTCTTCAGTTTCTTGTTGTTGTTACACTTGTCGAAAATCACACTTTCATTGAGCTTCTGCAGTGCAACGCTCATCGTCTTACTCTTCAGTTTCTTGTTGTTGTTACACTTGTCGAAAATCACACTTTCATTGAGCTTCCGCAGTGCAACACTCATCGGCTTACTCTTCAGTTTCTTGTTGTTGTTACACTTGTCAAAAATCACACTTTCATTGAGCTTCCGCAGTGCAACGCTCATCAGCTTACTCTTCAGTTTCTTGTTGTTGTTACACTTGTCGAAAATCACACTTTCATTGAGCTTCCGCAGTGCAACGCTCATCATCTTACTCTTCAGTTTCTTGTTGTTGTTACACTTGTCGAAAATCACACTTTTATCAAGCTTCCACAGCGCGACACTCATTGGCTTCCTCTGATATTTGTATCTTACGCAGTTGCCTCCGATAGTTGCGCATACATTCAGTGCGCTTTGCTTTTCTTTTATTTTATCTATTCCTATTAATTTATTTATTTAATAAAAACCTATGACAATAATTTAGATATTAGAAGACAACAGTGTTGACATTACTAAACCGTTACTCTGACGTTAACTATGACCACATATTTTCTTACAGGCGGAAGTAAGTAAAACTGATTTTATATTGTTAGATGATGTAATGACATAAAATTTTAAATGTTGCATTTATTTCTTATAACACTTAAAAAAATGATCATTTTTAAAACATTTTACCTAATATATTATTTATAGTTAAGGTATAACATTGTTGGAGGTTTAACCCTTCCCTTACGGTGATAAAAATAATACGCGTGCTCCGGTGTTGGGTAGTGAGTACGCAATAAAAAATTAGCGATTTTAAATCGGAAAAATAAGAACATTCATAGATAATCCCCTTAATTAATTATAATTGAAGTTAAAAATTATAATAATTAAGGTTTATTTGCTGAAAACATTAAAAAACCATCTGAAAACATTACAAAACGCTCACGGAACGGGCGTACGTCTAACCTATTTGCAAGTCTAGAAGCTACTAGTGGCGCGGAACGTCAGTCGAATACCCCGGCGCTTACGCCTTTGCTTGCGAAATTTGAGACAATTCAGCTCCTCGCAATTCAGTCTAGTATGCAAGAGTGAGATGCGGATATAGTGTCGCGTTTCCCGCATACTATTCACCTATCATCAAGACGAGGCACTCGCAGCGTTTAAATGCGAATTTGTTTTCGATCTTTACAAAACACCTCGATGTAGTCGATAAATTCTGATTATTATTAATATTATTTTTTAAATCAATGCGTAAATATATTATGGAGGAATACCTAAAATCTTAGCCTTGTATTTATAATATTTATAGAGATATTGATGGTTATTAGAAGCAACGTGTAGAAGATACCCAACACAGGGAAGGAAAGGTTAAAGACATTGTAATTTGTTTTATCAAACACTGTTTATTCCACTTTAAGTAATGTTATACCGTTACATAAAGTGGAATAAACAGTGTTTCATTAAACAAATTACAAATTTTACCTAAATATAATGAACATAAATTGAAATATTAAGGATTAAGGGAACAAAAAATAAAAATACTCGTTCATTTAGTTCAAGTTTATTCAGAGCCATGACTGATATTTTTACAAAACCATTTTACTTTTTACTACTGACTTGATAATAAAACAATGTTTATTTATAATACATGAAAAAAAATCTACAATACCCTATTTGACATTTTCATTATACTCGTATTAAGTCATGCCCCTGTTGTATTTATTATTAATTGTATTCAAGTTTTGTTGTGTTCAGTACAATAACCATGGAAAGGAGAATGCTGGAAGTTTCACTGCGAGATAGAAAGACCAACAAATGGATAAGAGAGAGAATCAAAGTCACGGACGTGGTTGAGAGAGCAGCTGCCTTAAAATGGAACTGGGCAGGACATATTGTCAGATGCTCTGACTCTCGATGGACGAAAAAGGTCTTGGAATGGCAGCCTGGAACGGGCAGGAGAGGTGTGAGGAGACCACAGGCTAGATGGTCGGACCGATATAAGACGGGCCGCGGGGATGAAGTGGCTGCAGTGTGCCCGAGATAGGGAGTTGTGGAGGACCGAAGGGGAGGCCTATATCCAGGGATGGATCTAGAACGGCTGAAGAAGAAGAAGATTATACTTTTATTGTATAAAGTTATAACCTAGCGGGCTTATTACAATATAGCCATCTCTTCCAACCAACCGAAAAGATATTCAACATGCCTTAAGTGGAAACCTGACTAAAATCCTTAAAACAAAAATTTGTATTTCAATGGGAATCGAGTCTGCAACCCCCGGGCTGGAAGTCAGATGTCCTACCAAATAGACCACGGAGGCTGTAATGTCAACTGAGATGGATACAATAAAACTGTAATATAAATAATAATGCAACAATAATAGAAAACCCCTTCCCCTAATAGATCGACTAAAATAAAGGTTTTACTGATTGATTGAATAAATTTTCATTTGCTCGAGGATTGCTTTTTACTACCCCTCGTGACCGGAGATGATTTCCCCACCGAGGATTTCTTGCTTCGGCCCGCCGATGACAGAGCATCTTCAGCCACCTCTCTTACAGGCTCCGAGTCTAGACCGAGCATGACCACGCTCATGGGGAGAGAAGAACTTCCACCTGGACAAGAATAAGTATTTCAAATTAAGTCTTCTTACCTTAACTTTTTAATATCACAAATTCCTCATACGAGGATTGCTACTTAAGTTTTGAGATATGACAACACCAGTGTAGATACATCAAATCTGACATCAGCATCGTAAAGTTTGACGTTTTTAATGGTATACGTGCTCAGAAGGTTTTGTCATACGAGTGTTATTTGTGTTGCTTACAGTGACTTGAAAAATTCATCTCGGCCAAAAATGGAATTAAATTGTGAACATTTTCGTGCGATGATTTTTTATGATTTTCGACGTGGACTAACTCAACAGCAGTGTGCCGATCAACTCACTTCGACTTTTGGTGTTGAAGAATCATCCCGGGGCACTGTGTTTCGCTGGTTTTCTGAATTCAATCATGGTCGTACGTATTTCGCTCCAGGATGAATTTTGTGAAGGTCGTCGGCTCAAACAAGTGACTTTTTGAGCACTCAAAATATCGAATTGATGCGTCATCCGCCGTACAGCCCTGATTTGGCACCCAATGACTTCTTTTTATTCCCGAACATCAAAAATAAATTTAGAGTAAAAATGAGCGATTTAAAATCGGAAAAATAAGAATTTTCATAGCCAATCGCTTAAATTAATTAAATTTGAAGTCAAAAGTGATAATAATTGAAATTTTATTGCTGAAAACATGAAAAAAACATCGGCCTACGTTCACAAAACGGGCGAAGCAACTACTTCAAACGAAAGCCCGCGAGCTACTGAAGCGAGCGAACTGAGATTCTATTTCTTGCACTCCCATATACATATACCGAAGTAGAGTGAGACGTGAATAGCGTTGTTTTCTCACCCATAGCGGTTTTTTAGAATGAATATACCTACGTCACACGTTTGATAGTATTAGTGAATTTATTCCCAATTTTCACAAAATATCTTTGATGTGGCCGATAAGTGCTAATTATTATTAATATTATTTTTTTCATTCAATATGGAAATGTATTACGGAGGAATACCTAAAATCTGAAGGCAGTATTTATTATATTTATAGATATATTAAAGTGTTTAGAAGCAATGTGTACTAGTTACACATCACAGGACAGGAAGGGTTAAAAACCGTCTCCACAAGTTCCTACATACTAACCCAGAAATGTTGTTTTGTTTTTTCATAAATAAATAACAATTAAACTCGATATGCTTGCAGATATTAACAGCATTTATGCTGCCTATCTCATTTACACCCTGTCGTGTAGTTCATGACTGAGCACCGTAACTCGCGTGGTAACGCACTGGACTTCCGTGCGGAAGATTTCCAGTTCGTATCCCACAATGTGCTACTTCCTTCAAAAAACAGGTATTTTATCGGCATTTTCATATCTATTATACAAAAAAAGGAAAAAAACATGCCAGTGTACTCCAATCGTCTCACTTCAGGTGTGACTTCGGATTTAGTACAGCGGTGTGACCGGTGAGTTTGTTGGTGTGCAACGTGTGCTCACTGACCTAAAAAACATGCCAGTATACTCCAATCGTCTCACTTCAGGTGTGACTTCGGATTCAGTACAGCGGTGTGACCGGTGAGTTTGTTGGTGTGCAACGTGTGCTCACTGACCTAAAAAACATGCCAGTATACTCCAATCGTCTCACTTCAGGTGTGACTTCGGATTCAGTACAGCGGTGTGACCGGTGAGTTTGTTGGTGTGCAACGTGTGCTCACTGACCTAAAAAACATGCCAGTATACTCCAATCGTCTCACTTCAGGTGTGACTTCGGATTCAGTACAGCGGTGTGACCGGTGAGTTTGTTGGTGTGCAACGTGTGCTCACTGACCTAAAAAACATGCCAGTATACTCCAATCGTCTCACTTCAGGTGTGACTTCGGATTCAGTACAGCGGTGTGACCGGTGAGTTTGTTGGTGTGCAACGTGTGCTCACTGACCTAAAAAACATGCCAGTATACTCCAATCGTCTCACTTCAGGTGTGACTTCGGATTCAGTACAGCGGTGTGACCGGTGAGTTTGTTGGTGTGCAACGTGTGCTCACTGACCTAAAAAACATGCCAGTATACTCCAATCGTCTCACTTCAGGTGTGACTTCGGATTCAGTACAGCGGTGTGACCGGTGAGTTTGTTGGTGTGCAACGTGTGCTCACTGACCTAAAAAACATGCCAGTATACTCCAATCGTCTCACTTCAGGTGTGACTTCGGATTCAGTACAGCGGTGTGACCGGTGAGTTTGTTGGTGTGCAACGTGTGCTCACTGACCTAAAAAACATGCCAGTATACTCCAATCGTCTCACTTCAGGTGTGACTTCGGATTCAGTACAGCGGTGTGACCGGTGAGTTTGCTGGTGTGCAACGTGTGCTCACTGACCTAAAAAACAAACTCCACTGCACAGCTTCGCTTTCCAACTGAATTGACATTGGAGTGGCGATGGGATCCCGACTATGAGGCCCAGCGATTACGATTATTACTTCCATGATAAGTCTCTGATGACTCTTCTCCATCTATCTCTGCACTCTACGGTTCAAAGAGCAGTTATTCAGGGTTGTACTGTTGCATCTCTCTCTTGGTCAGTCCAACGCATTGGGACTCTTGCTCTTCTGCGTTGTCTTTCCATGTTCCGAGTAACCGCAAACCTCTCCAAACTGTCTCCTTAGCAACGAGCATTTTAATGGCTGCCTGTCTAACATGATAATATATTAATTAAAATAAATTATTTGATAGTTAAATTGAATATGCATTAATAATGGACTCACTTTGTTTTCCATGAGGCTTCAAGCTACTTCGTTTACTGTCTCTGGAACTGTCCTGGAATTGTAAAGGTTTTTGCGTAAAATTACTGAAATACATCCAGAATAATTTCTCAATATAAATAAATAGGACACTTGCACAATACAGATCAAAGCTGGAATGAGGGTGGAGCAACCAGAGCTCTGGCACCAGGCACCATAACTGAAAAACACCAAAATCGACCAACAAAAAAAAGGGAACAAAACTTATTTGAGATCTAGTCTTGGATAAGAGAGATTTGGTCTTGGACATGAGAGATCTAGTCTTTGACAAGACAGATTTAGTCTTGGACAAGAGAGATTTAGTCTTGGACAAGAGAGATTTAGTCTTGGTCATGAGAGATCTAGTCTTTGACAAGAGAGATTTAGTCTTGGACAAGAGAGATTTAGTCTTGGTCATGAGAGATCTAGTCTTTGACAAGAGAGATTTAGTCTTGGACAAGAGAGATTTAGTCTTGGACAAGAGAGATTTAGTCTTGGTCATGAGAGATCTAGTCTTTGACAAGAGAGATTTAGTCTTGGACAAGAGAGATTTAGTCTTGGACAAGAGAGATTTAGTCTTGGACAAGAGAGATTTAATCTTGGACAAGAGAGATTTAGTCTTGGATATGAGCGACCTAGTCTTTGACAAGAGAGATTTAGTCTTTGACAAGAGAGAGATTTGGACATGAGAGTCTTGGACATGAGAGATCTAGTCTTTGACAAGAGAGATTTAGTCTTGGACATGAGAGATATAGTCTAGAACTAAGAGCATTGTAGTCAAGACTTTAGATTGAGGAAATGCTGAAGAAGGACTCTCTTGAACATAGTAACATCTGCATTAAAAATATCTACCAAACCAAACATGGAAGTTACCCAATCATATTCTCATGATTGATGGAGTACAATGTGCAACTGTGGTCATTAAATCGGTTTTGACACATTTAAATTGTAAAAGGTTCCACTTGTTTCTAAAAGGAGTGCGAAAACCAATTTGAGCCAATGTATCGACTATCAATGATATTGGCAATCTTCTTCCTCCCAGTGTCATGTCAGGTTTCCCCAACATTGACTATCACCTGAGAGTAGGCATCTTTGTCCCCTGCAGCCCGAAAAAGATCCCTAACGCTCCTTATACCAGTCCAATCATGTATATTGCGGAACCAGGAGATTTGCCTCCTGCCAACACCTCTTCGATCTTCTATTTTGCCTTGGATGATCAGGTGCAGTAATTTGTACTTTGCTTCTCTAAGTACATGACCCAAGTAGGACACCTTTCGGATTATAATATTATTAGGTGTACAAATAAGTTTCCGCCGTTTTTTATAAAAAAATGGGCATTTATTGTGAAAGAACGGAACCTCATGTTTTATTCGAAGTAGTACCCATCGCTTGCCACTACTTTTCCCCATCTTTCTGTCAGCATACGAATACCGCGTCAGTCATCATCATCATCTTTTGAGGCTATCCACGAATCGACTCTATTTTTGGTATCTTCATATGATGTGAAGTGGTGCTCAGACAGGCCATGCGTCATCGATCAAAACAAGTGGTAATCAGAAGGAGCAATGTCTGGTGAATACAGCGGGTGGAGTAAAACTTCTCAATTGAGTGTTTCCAAATAGGTTTTGACCGGTGCCGCAACATGTGGACTTGCATTATCATGCAGGAGAATAATTTTGTCATGTCTGGCGTAGTAGTGGGCGCGCTTTTCCTCGAGTGCTCGACTCAATCTCATCAATTATGTTCGGTAGACAGCCCCAGCAATGGTTTCATTCGGTTTGAGCAACTCATAATACACGACACCAAGCTGATCCCACCAAATACACAACAAGAGTTTTTTTCCATGAATATTTGGCTTAGCCGTAGATGTTGAAGCATGACCAGGGGATCCCCATGATTTCTTCCTTTTTGGATTATCATAATGGATGCATTTTTCATCACCAGTGACTATATGGTGCAGAAAACCCTTTCGTTTATGCCTGGCGAGCAGCATTTCACATGTGGAAAATTGGCATTCAAAGTTTCTCCGTGTCAGTTCATATGAATCCCAATTTCTTTGTTTTTGAATCATTCCCAATGATTTCAACCCATGTGAAATTGCTTGTTGAGTCACTCCTAATGTAAGTGCAAGTTCTTCTTGCGTTTGGCACGAATCTTGATCCAATAATACTTCCAATTCCGCGTCTTCGTACACTTTCGGCCTTCCGCTACGTTCTTTGTCTTCGATGTCAAATTCACCGTTCTTAAACTTTTGAAACCACTCACGACAACTTCTCTCACTTAAGGCAGCCTCACCATATGCTTCTACAAGCAATCGATGCGCCTCAGCTGCAGATTTCTTCAAATTGAAGAAGTAAATCAAAAGTTCCCGCAAATGACGCTTATTCGGCTCAAAACTTGACATTTTCGAACACAAAAAAATATGTTATACTGATAAAAATTCACTAATATTTCAAGGTCATGTTGTTGACAGATGTCCAACCTTACGATAATGACATTTTACATCTGACAATTTTAATCATAACTTACTGGTGGCGCCAACTTTTGTCAAACGGCGGTGACTTATTTGTACACCCAATAGTCAGCAGCTCTCTATCAACTTTGGCTCTTTGAAGTACCCTTGTGTTGCTGACCATATCCGTCCAGGGTATCCGTAGCATACTCCGGTATATCCACATTTCGAATACTTCCAGTCGGTTCATACTACCAAATTTGTCTCTATTGAACAAAATCTATTTGGATACAAATAATTTTGCAATCCTGAAAGTTTGAAAAATAAAGTTATAAATGTTTAACATTTCAATTTTCATCCATTGATTTACGTTGTGGTTTCAAGTCACCGTACGTCCCCAATTTTCCCTTTTTTGAAGACTGTGTTAAGGGGAGGAATTTTATTTAGAAAACAAAAACAAACAATTTTAAAATTTTAATATGTCAGCCATTTGGTGTCTTGTCGAAAGTGAAACAAATCACTTTTTAATTGATAATATCTATTTTAACGAAAATACAAAATGACCATTTTGGAATGGTTTTAATATCTATTGGGTGTTAACATAAGTTGTTTTTTTTTTCAATTTAAAAATGAGCACCGAAAGTAAAACAAAAGGGGATCTTCATGAATAATATGGTTTAAGCTGTCCTAATCGAAGTCCACTGGTCGTCCGGAACGCTCCGTGTCTTTCAGGTCGAAACGAGCTGTCCTTTCAGTCGTAGCATCTTCACCATACACTTCGCAAATATCGCTAGCAGCTTTGGCAGCTTTATTCCCTCGATTGAACGCGAATAGAAGGAGGTGTCGAAAATGTTCATTTTCGTCTACTTGCCGTTCCATTTTAAAGGCGTGTAATCAAATAAAATAATATATGTAACATAAAGCAAACACATTATCTTGTAGAACAGAAAATTTTCTTTCGAATGACGTATAATCTTTACCATTTTGTTTTACTTTTGGTGCTCATTTTTAAATTGGAAAAAAACGGACACAACTTATGTTAATACCCAATATATCTTATATAGTTTTTATAAGATATATTGGGTGTTATATAGGTAGAATGTTACGTGAAAACACCACACTATAGTTGGGAAATTCTAGGATGAGTCCTGTGACAGCTCACAAATTTGCCCCAATACAACCTTGTAACGATGTTCAGTAATTTTAATTATTTTATCAACTTTAATATAAGCCTCAATTCTAATATAATATATAGCAAGTTATTTAGGTCAATACATTACATAAGGTTGTATTGGAGCAAATTTGTGAGCTGTCACAGGACTCATCCTAGAATTTCCGAAATATAGGTCTCAACGAATAAGTAAATGATCACATGTTTACACGAGATCGAGATTCAAAGAATTAAAAAGGCACAACAAAAAAAGAGAAACAATTCACCTGCGACGAGATGGATATTGGCGAGCGGTTAGCCCTAACAGCGTACAGCCTCTGCTTGATGCCCGAGGACGTCCCGAGGGAGAGCTCTCCTGCCAGAGACAAATCGGAAGGTGTGCTGCATTCACACGCCAACATCTGCGGCTCTGCAATTGGTTTATACAGTTTTAAGGAACTTTCTAGCGGTCATTACATTCCTGACAAGCTGTGGTATCTTCAAATTGCAAATTTGGCAAGAGGTATAAAACATATATACCATCACGCCATTTACCTGTCAGGGTAGGCAGAAATATCAAACTGCCAGACTTTCCTATATCGACATATTTTAGCCTATTCTGTATCTACGAGGCATATCCAGAAAGTAAATGTACTGAATTTTTGTAGGTTACAATTTTTTTTATTTAAACAAAACAATTACGTGGTTACCGTAGTACATATGTATGCTATTTTTCGACATAGTCGCCATTCCTCTCAATGCAGGTGGTGAAGCGGGGTATCAACTTTTTGATGCCTTCCTCGAAGTAGTTTCCCGCCAACCCCTTCGTCCACTTCTCCACCTCCTCCTTTACCTCCTCGTCAGTTGAAAACTTTTTTCCACCCATGTGCAGCTTCAGGGAGGTAAAGAGATAGTAATCTGAAGGTGCTAGGTCAGGAAATGCGCGGGATGGTTCAGGACATCCCATTTAAACGAGGCGACCAGTTCCTTCGTGGCGTTGGCCGTGTGTGGTCTGGCATTGTCATGCAGCAGGCAGACTCCCTTTGTCAGCATGACTCTCGTCTTGTTCTGAATCGCCCTCCGCAATTTTTTTAGTGTCTCACAGTATCTTGCAGAGTTGATGGTTTCCCCTTGAGGCATATATTTAATTAAAATTATGCCTTGACAGTCCCAAAACACGGATGCCATGATTTTCTTGGCTGAAATTGTGGTTTTGAACTTTTTGGCGGAGGGTGAAGAGGTGTGACGCCACTGTTGAGACTGCCTTTTGGTTTCAGGCGTGTAGTGTGCAACCCAAGTTTCATCTCCAGCAACGATGGAGCGGAGAAATTCATCTCCATGGAGTTTGCAGCGCCTCAAAAACTCTTGCCTTTTTACAAAATTTCGCTCTTGGCGGGAGATTGGGTTGACATTTTTCACAAAAAGTGCTGTGGCGTCGACACTTCTCAACGTACTGATCTCGAACCGGTCTCGTTGCGGAGGGAAAGGGTCAGGCTACACGGAAGTGTAGCCAACATGTCGAAAATAAAACCCGTCCGGTCGTGAGAGCCTCAGTACACTTACTTTCTGGATACGCCTCGTATATACCTTCGCATACAACTTCTACAATTTCTCTGACTTTCAACATTTCCTTCTTTCAAAATATAATTTACTTGATTCAACCATACTTTTTTTAGTAGTCCTCTCACAAGGCTTCCACTCACATTTGCACTATTAATATGTTTTGTTAGTCTTCTTCATTAATTCGTTCCACATGGCCAAACCATCTCAGCGCGATCTTCTTCATCTTACTCAATACATCAACCTTAAGTTCACATTAACACTTGCCACCCTATGATGGATAGTTAGTGACCAGGACTTACATAATAAAATAATTTTATAGCTAATTACAAAAAATAACCTAGCAGATTTTGCATAATTTTAATTTAAAACATACATTTTTCACTGGATGCTGAGCGTCCAGCACAGTGGCTGGCGGAATCGTTTAGCACAGTAAGGCAAGTGTTAACCACTAACCACTTCATTCCTTATTCTGTCATACATTGTCACTCCGTGTATTTGTATCAAAGCATGCATTTCTACACCATTTATTCGGCTTCTCTCAGTCGTTTCACTCCCGTACAACAAAGTTGGCACCAAAATGCTATTGTGGACAAGACTATCTTAGCAGATTTTGATACTGTCAGATTTGAGTATATTTGTTTTATTATCCCATTGACTTTGTTTTCTATCACTACATGCCATTTGATATCCCTCTTTACTTTATCCTTCTTCTTCTTAAACTTTCTGTAGACTCTCAAGAGTCTGTTACTGCAGGATTGTCCTCCTGTGAAGCTGAGCTCCAGCTATTGATCCATCGTTTCGGTGGTCTCCCTGGCGGACGCCGTCCATCCGGTACCCCATGCAGAGCTATGTATGGAATTCTTGTGGAATTCATTCTCTGTACATGTTGGTACCAGTATTGTCGATGCTGTCGTCCCCATCTGACCACATCTTTGGTGACCACGGATTGTGGTGTTCCTTACACGATCACGCAAAGTCTTCCCAGCAATAGCGCGCAGAGTTCTCATTTCCATTGTCCTTAGCATACCTTTTGTCCTGACAGTGTCCGCCCTCGCTTCGATGCCATATGTGAGAATAGGTCGCACACAGGTCTTATAAATGCGTACCTTGCTATCCGTCCTCATATCTTTATTCCTCCATATGACATCTCTCAGGCAGCCCGCCACAACTACAGCTTTATCTACCTGAGGCCTTACTTCTCTGGGGAGGTCATGAGAGCTGAGCAGTTCACTGCCAAGATATCTGAACTGGGTTGTTTGTTCTGTAGGGTACCCACGTCCCTAAATATTGTCAACATGCAGGGTCAACGACCGATGAATCAACCTCTGGATATGTACAATTGTCACATACCAGAACGTCAACACTGTTTACACGCAAATAATATTTACATCGCATTCCAAGGTAGAAAGAGAACATATCACGCCGTCTCGCCGTTTCAACAATAAATATCCTACCCACTGTATTATCCGCAGCGCTTGCGACCACCTCAGCACGCGCAGGAGTGAGATCGAGATATACGGCGGACGCAGTCACGCGTCCCGTTCTGAAATTCTATATATACCTACTTATCGTTGAATAAAGAGCACTTGTTATTATTCGCTTGACCATTCATTTCTGTTTACTATTTATTGATTATTCACTCTCACTTCCCGCATTCCTGAATCGACGTATTTTATTTTAAATACAAAACAAATCAAAATCATCACGATGTATCAAATTAAGTATCCCGCTAAATTGATGACCCCGAACGAAGAGGAACACAGAATTCGACTAAAACGAATATAGTGATGGCAACATCAACATCATCAGCACGTCCTACTAGGACACACGCTAAAGTTCAATTAGCTCATCACGTACTGAAATTCTGCACTCTAGTGGGTCTTTGGAGAATGTCATAAACTTGGTTTTTGCTACGGAGATAATCATATTGTACTGTAGCGTACCTACGTCCCCTAAATAATTGTCAAGCATAATTTGTAAATAAATAAATAAATAATTGTTAAAATTGTAAACATACAGGGTCAACGACCGATGAACTATTTACAATTGTCACATGCTAGAAACATCAACAATGTTTACTCACAAATAGTATTTGTCTGTCTCCAGCAAATAAATGTACTACCCGCTACGCTGGTGCACGCGCGGGAGTGAGACAAAGTATGTGTTGCGAACATATTCACTCACTACTATAAAAATACCTACTTGTAGAAAATAAACATTATTAGATTATTATTCATCCAACTGTCAAGACTTGTTATTATTTACCCGCTATTCACTTTCGCTTTCGTCCGCATTCCTGAGTTTTATATTTATTTTAAATACATATCAAAATCATCACGACGTATCAAGATAAGCAACTCGCTACATTGATGACCCCGAACGAAAAGGAACGCAGAATTCGACTAAAACGAATATAGCGATGTCAACATCAGCATCATCAGCACGTCCTAATAGGACACACGCTACATTGGTAACGAACATCGCTACAGTACTTTGAGCAGGATTCATCGAACTTTGTGAGCATTCTCTGTAAGTCATTTTTATTTTCAGCTATGAGTGTAGCGTCGTCAGCATACTTTATCCATTATCAGAAAGTCCTACCCAAATAGCAAAATTCCTCATTCTTAAATCACACATATATCTCATTTACTTTCCTTTTCACGTCTTTCTATCACCATTACTTAACTTTCCAAACACTCATTCTCAGATCTTCGAATTAACAATAAATGTCATAATCACCTCGTTCAGAGAGCATGCTGCTACTATCAGACTGGGAACCTCCTTTCCTCGACACCATTGGGCCACTGAAATCAAATTCATAATAATAATAAAAATTCAAAATCAATTCTACTCGAACTGAACAAGGAACTGAGACCACAAACAACATGCTACTGTTTAACCCTTCCCTTACGGTGCTAAAATTGAAACGCGCGCTCCGGTGTTGGGTAGTGAGTACGCGATAAAAAATTAGCGATTTTAAATCGGAAAAATAAGAACATTCATAGATAATCCCCTTAATTAATTATAATTGAAGTTAAAAATTATAATAATTGAGATTTATTTGCTGAAAACATTAAAAACCCATCTGGCAACGTTCACGGAACGGGCGTACGTCTAATCTATTAGCAAGCCCAGAAGCAACTGCGGCGCGGAGCGGTATAGTGGCTTACCCCGGCGTGGCTTACGCTTGTGACGATTGAGACAATTGAGCTCCTCGCAATTCAGTGGAGTATGCAAGAGTGAGATGCGAATATAGTGTCGCGCTTCCCGCATACTCTTCACATATCGTCAATACACAAGGTCGAGGCACTCACAGCGTTTAAATGCGAATTTGTTTCCGATCTTCACAAAATACCCACGATATAGTCGATAAACTCTGATTATTATTAATATTATTTTTTAAATCAATGTGTAAATATATTATGGAGGAATACCTAAAATCTTAACCTTGTATTTATAATATTTATAGAGATATTGATGGTTATTAGAAGCAACGTGTAGAAGATACCCAACACAGGGAAGGAAAGGTTAATGGACTCCCATCAGCTTTTCTGTTTTGTTTTTGCTGACAGTGAACCTGAGGTGGTATTTGTGGGTTTACTTTCCTTATATTAATTTTTTTGTTTTTTTTTCTTAGTCTACGTCAGTGTTTTCCAAACTGGGAGGCGCGGACTAATACAAAAGGAGGCGTGGAAAGTTTAACAATAATTTAATTTTCATAACAATTGCAATGAAATTCAAATATCGACCCCGTTTAGTAGAAGAAAAAGAGCTAAGAATAGCACTCTCCTCTCCTCCCCTCTCTTCAATAGCGCCTACTCGTAGATTTGATAAACTTTGTGCTAATAAACAAGCACACCTATTGCATTAAAAACAAATAAATTTAAAAGGGAACATATATTCACGTACGTAGTAAAACCTTGTTATTATTCTGTCAATAACGTTTTTATTTTATGTATCAATACATTTTTTTACCATTTAAAAATGTTTCTGTATTATTTCATAAAATAAGGGAGGGGGGAGGCGCCATGATAAGATTGTTTTTAAAGGGGGGCGTAGTAACATAAAGTTTGGAAACCACTAGCCTATTTGTACAAAGGTGTGGGCTGAAAAACATCTGATGTTCTCGCGGCCGGGCTCGCCCTATATTGATAGTGTGTATCTCTGCCGGGGGGGTGTCATGAGATGAGATCTTTTAAATGTATTTTCTGCTTGAGATATATAGTATGTGTGATTTAGGAATGTATTTATATATGTACATATTATGTTGCTATCAATAAACTTATATTTATTAAGAAATGAATAGTTCATCACCTGTGTATGGCCATCAAATTAAGCCCGAGGACTCGAGCCCGCTGCTCCACGGCAGGCAGGTCCAGGGCTCTCAGCTGGGCTGCGGCAGACCTGTTGGCGTCCGATATGGCGCGCCACTCAATCTCTGTCTGCGATTATTGGATTTTCGATTTTTTTTATACATAGAATTAAATGTTCGTAATGAGTATTAATTCATAGTGGATCTTGGCCTACTTAAAGATAGATACAAATCATACAATACATTAGAAAGTCAGTATAATGGAAATTGGGAAATAAAACGTCAGTTTAGAGAAAAACTATTTTTCGATTTATAAATAAACTATTCGATTTGTAAAAAAACGATTTTACCCCATCCCTTTGAGACATGACATTTCAAACGTCACATGGACCATGCTACATTTTCTTGAGTATAGTGATGCATCTATTGACAAATTAAAGAATTAAAATCTGTCAGTCGGTAAGGTCCTTATATTTCACGTTAAAAACACTAATAATTTCAGTTCGTCATATTTAGACTCCCGTACCCCTGATATGAGGATTGATAGATCACGATCGACTAGTTGGGCACCCCTGATATGGGGATTGATACATCACGATCGACTAGTTGGGCACCCCCGATATGGGGATTGATAGATCATGATCGACTAGTTGGGTACCCCTGATATGGGGATTGATAGATCACGATCGACTAGTTGGGCACCCCTGATATGGGGATTGATACATCACGATCGACTAGTTGGGCACCCCCGATATGGGGATTGATAGATCACGATCGACTAGTTGGGTACCCCTGATATGGGGATTGATAGATCATGATCGACTAGTTGGGTACCCCTGATATGGGGATTGATAGATCACGATCGACTAGTTGGGCATCCCAGATATGGAGATTGATAGATCACGATCGACTAGTTGGGCACCCCCGATATGGAGATTGATAGATCACTATCGACTAGTTGGGCACCCCCGATATGGGGATTGATAGATCACGATCGACTAGTTGGGCACCACTGATATGGGGATTGATAGATCACGATAAACTAGTTGGGTACCCCTGATATGGGGATTGATAGATCACGATCGACTAGTTGGGCACCCCTGATAAGGGGATTGATAGATCACGATCGACTAGTTTAGTACCCCTGATATGGGGATTGATAGATCACGATCAACTAGTTGGGTACCCTTGATATGAGGATTGATAGATCACGATCGACTAGTTGGGCACCCCTGATATGGGGATTGATACATCACGATCGACTAGTTGGGCACCCCCGATATGGGGATTGATAGATCACGATCGACTAGTTGGGTACCCCTGATATGGGGATTGATAGATCACGATCGACTAGTTGGGCACCCCTGATATGGGGATTGATACATCACGATCGACTAGTTGGGCACCCCCGATATGGGGATTGATAGATCACGATCGACTAGTTGGGTACCCCTGATATGGGGATTGATAGATCATGATCGACTAGTTGGGTACCCCTGATATGGGGATTGATAGATCACGATCGACTAGTTGGGCATCCCAGATATGGAGATTGATAGATCACGATCGACTAGTTGGGCACCCCCGATATGGAGATTGATAGATCACGATCGACTAGTTGGGCACCCCCGATATGGGGATTGATAGATCACGATCGACTAGTTGGGCACCCCCGATATGGGGATTGATAGATCACGATCGACTAGTTGGGCACCCCCGATATGGGGATTGATAGATCACGATCGACTAGTTGGGCACGACTGATATAAATGGGGATTACATAAATGTATTCACTGAATAGAAGCAGAATTGTAGAGCAAATTGCTTATCACCTCATATGTTCCAATGAGTTCCCGATCCTTGAGCTTCCTGCGAGCATTTGCTTTAGCCTTCTTGCACTGCACCATGGCTCTCTTCAGCTTCTCTTGCTGCTCCCTCAGCTCTTTGTGGACTGTAGACACCTCCGTCATTAGTCCATCCCTGTTGACACAAATCATCAAAACGAGGGTAAAGCATTATTTTCTATAAAAATTATATAATGTACATTTGTAATTCATTTTGGACGTCTTATCATAATTTAGATTTATTTATTTAACACTTCATTGTAAATACAATCTAGCTGGTTTATTGCCAGGCGGCAATCTCCTCCAGCCAACCAGACAAAAGTGAATAAAGCAAGTTACATGGTCGGTAACTCAAAGTAGCTCCGCCGTTGTATAATAACAAACTGCGTCGAAATATTAAATTGCATACAGTGTGACAATAATTGAATTGTGTAATAATATCTTTTGAGGCGCTCAAATGCCTATATTTGAACAAAAACACGATCATGTGCTATTTTGAGTGATGAAAAAAAAATACACGACCGTGTGCTATTGTGAATGATGTGAAAAAAAAGCACGACCGTGTACTATTGTGAGTGATGTGAAGAAAAAAAACACAACCGTGCGCTATTGTGTGAGCTACACAAACTAGCACCGGACACTGTGACCTGGTTGAAGAAGACACATTAAAAAGAGGATCTTCCCTTAAGTTTTCCATGATGTTCTTACTAAATATACTTTTCTAAATATATACAGATGTGGCAAAGTACCCAATCCAATAGCCGCAGCCGTCACCTTCCTATTCTTAAATGCAGCTTATTTTATTTTTACTAATATTTTTAATCTTTCAATAAGAGTGGGTTTGATTTCCAAGTTAGTTTGCCATTAACCCTTCCTTCCCTGTGATGTGTAACTAGTACACATTGCTTCTAAACACTTTAATATCTCTATAAATATAATAAATACTGGGTTCAGATTTTAGGTATTCCTCCGTAATACATTTACGCATTGAATGAAAAAATAATATTAATAATAATTAGCACTTATCGGCCACATCAGAGATATTTTGTGAAAATCGGGAATAAATTCACCGATACAATCAAACGTCTGCCAGTGTGTGACGTGGTTATATATATTCTAAAAAACCGCCATGTGTGAGAAAGCGACGCTATTCACGTCTCACTCTACTTCGGTAAATGGGAACGCAAAAAATAGAATATCAATTCGGTCGCTTCTCTCTTTTTAGTAGCCAACCGACTTTTGTTCGAGGTGGTCGCTCCATCCGTTTTGTGAACGTCGTCCAATGTTTTTTTTCATGTTTTCAGTAATTAAATTTCAATTATTATCACTTTTGACTTTAAATTTAATTAGTTTAAGCGATTGGCTATGTCATCGAAGCGAGGGTGGACACTGTCAGGACAAAAAGTATGCTAAGGACAACGGAAATGAGAACTCTGCGCGCTATTGCTGGGAAGACTTTGCGTGATCGTGTAAGGAACACCACAATCCGAGAGGTCTGTGAGGTCCAAGATGTGGTCAGATGGGGACGAGAGCGTCGACGATACTGGTACCAACATGTACAGAGAATGAATTCCACAAGAATCCCATACATAGCTCTGCATGGGGTGCCGGATGGAGGGCGTCCGCCAAGGAGACCCCCGAAACGATGGAGAGATAGCTGGAGCTCAGCATCACAGGAGGACAATCCTGCAGTAACAGACTCTTGAGAGTCTACAGAAAGTTTAAGAAGAAGAAGAAGGATAAAGTAAAGAGGGATATCAAATGGCATGTAGTGATAGAAAACAAAGTCAATGGGATAATGAAACAAATATACTCTTGAGAGTCTACAGGAAGTTTAAGAAGAAGAAGAAGATTGGCTATGAATATTCTTATTTTTCCGATTTTAAATCGCTCATTTTTACATATGTATTGATGTGTATTGAATACACATCACCGGAACGGGCGGATTTTTTTTAGCACAGGAAGGGAAAGATTAATACAACTCATAGATAATTGAACCCTGGATAATTGGTTATCTACTTCACTTCGAAGAAGACTCCAAAGGAATCACTGCAAGTTTTATAATAAAAGCAAAGTGAACATATAGAGATTTACGTTTAACCTGATAGTTTCCAGGTCTTCGATTTGTGGTGCCAGCGAGGCGATGTCTCCCCGCAGCAGCCCCACCTGCTGGGACTGCGTGCCGCATCGTGTCAACAGCTGGGAGCGCTGCTCACGGCAACGGTTGAACTCCGTGTTCAAGGCGTTCAGTTCCAGTATCTCTGGATCTGAAAAACAATAATAATAATAAAAAAAAATCAAATGCGTGAGACTCTCACGTGGTAGAAGTGAAACTTCTTAGCTCTTAGGAAAAGTTGATTTTATGCATTGCTTTTTTTCCATTTGCTAACGATTTTTTTTAAGATTAGGAAATGGTTATGTGGAATTTAATTCGAGAAAATCTCTCTTAATTAAATAAATTTAAAAAAACAATTATTATTAATAATAAATAAAAATAATTTTAATAATAATATAATACACTTAATAATATTAAATTTATATTTTTTAATATTTAATAAATTAATATTTTTTATTTATTATTAATTATTAAATTAATTAATTTTAAATAATTATTTATATATTATTTTTAATGTATTATTTATAATACATTATTAATAATATTATTATATTATAGTATTAATTAATTATATTATAATTAATTATAATATAATTATTAATATTATAATTACATATGTATTATTATTATTATTATATATTAAATAAATATTCAATAAAATAAAATAATTAAATATACAATAAATTTAATAATTATTAAATATATTAATACAAAAATAATATATAACAAAAAATATTATTTTTTTTGTTTTTAATAATAAATAATTTTAATGATAATATAATACACTTAATAATATTAAAAAAATATTAATTATTATTATTAATAAAGAATTATTAATATAAAAATAATTAATAATTATTTATTAATAAATAAAATATTTAATAATAATAAATAATAATTTAATATTAATATAATATACACCGTTTCACTTTTCGTGACGTTCAGGCCAATTTTCCCTATCACGCCTATAGAAGTTTCAATTCAAAAAGATCATTTCTCTAGCACTTTCTTGTCGAAAAAACCCATCGTCATCATAAGAAATTGCAAAAGGATTCGATTACATATCACGTTTAGAACATATTTGGCCTCCTTATTATTAGGTGTTAACATAAGTTGTGTCCGTTTTTTTTTTTTCAATTTGAAAATGAGCACCAAAAGTAAAACAAAATGGTAAATGTTATACGTCATTCGAAAGAAAATTTTCTCCTCTACAAGATATTGTGTTTGTTTTTACGTTACATATATTATTTTATTTGATTACAAGCCTTCACAATGGAATGTCAAGTAGACGAAAGTGAGCATTTTCGACACCCTCCTTCTGTTCGCGTTCAATCGAGGGAATAAAGCTGCTCGCGATATTTGCGAAGTGTACGGTGAAGATGCTGCGAATGAAAGGACAGCTCGTCGATAGTTTTTGCGTTTCAAAGACGGTAATTTTGACCTGAAAGACATGGAGCGTTCCGGACGACCAGTGGACTTCGACGAAGACCGCTTAAACCATATTATTCATCAAGATCTCCTACGTGAGCAACCTCGCATCGTTAGTGGCGTGTGCGCCTTCACTTGTGACGATCGGTTATCCGAAAAATCATTTATCTGAACACCCCAAGTCCCGAATTGTTTCGGATAATTGATGCTCTACTGTACTTTGAAATAAACCTCTCGACCTAAAAATGGTTATTTTACAATGTTTAGAGAGTCGTAAAAGTGTGGCACTGTAATATCCGTTCCATTTTTGCTTACATTAATATGAGACCCTTAACATACCATATATAAAATAGACAATAATAATAAAAACGGACAATTTATATACTATCTTGATCAAAAATTTTTAGGACCGGCCACCGTGTGGCGCTGTCAGTCACCCGATTGGAATTCTTTTTTTTTTGTTAGGTTACCACATCTATCATTGACACTTCCTTCCAAATTTCAGCGTCATAGCTTGACATTTGTAAAAGTTACGCTGTACTGAGTACATCTACCTTTGTGCGTGTTTTCGATTTTTTACAAGTTTGAAAATGGCATCAACTGTGCATCAACGAGTTTGCATTAAATTTTGTGTGAAAAACGGATTTAACGGTCCGCAGACCTTGGAAATGTAGAAGTGTTTTTCGGTGGCACGAACGCTTCAGAAGTGATCGTGAGTTGGTCGAGGATGACGAACGCAGTGGCAGTTGAGAACTGATGAAAACATCGATAAAATCAAAGAAATGTTGGCCGAAAACCGCAAATTGACCATCAGAGAGCTGGCAGAGGACTTGAACATCGCTTATGGATCTGCTCAAGACATTTTGGTTAGTGATTTGGGCCTCAGACGTGTCGCTGCAAAACTGATGCCGAAAGACCTCAATTTCATGCAAAAAAGGGACCACGTTGAAATCGCGAAAGACATGATTTCCATGAGTTTTTGACCAAAAACAACACGAATACTATCCAGCAGCCTTCGAATTCACCTGATCTGGCTCTTTGCGACTTTTTCCTGTTCAACCGACTTAAAAAACCGCTTCGTGGAACGCGTTACAGCACCCGAGAGGATGTCATGAAAAAATTGAAGACGGCTCTGATGGACACACCGAAAATTGAGTACCAGCGGTGTTTCGAGGATTGGATCAAGCACTGGCGTAAGTGCGTTGCAGTCGATGGGGAGTACTTTGAAGGGGACCATATCGATTTTGATGAATAAACTTGTATTTTCGATTTTATGAATCAAGTCCTAAAACTTTTTGATCAAGGTAGTAGGTCCATTTAGATAGCAGACTCTCCTCATGGGCCGTCCTACTCGGGACTTGAACCCACTATTATTGACAGTATAAACATATTACGAAATATATATTAAATAAGCTGAATGTAACGATAGGAAGGTAGTAATAGAAGCTTATATGAGTGGGTCAGAACCAGACTTGACTATCCCACAAAAATATAAAATTAGAGTTAGGCACATACGCTACATCTTCATACCCATTTCTATCAGAACCAAACATAATAATGAATGTATATAGTAGTTCACCATAAGTGCTGACATCTACCGTTACATTTTGAAAACAAACCATTTTTTAATAGATCTGCAACTTTGAAGTCAATTATCTCAAAACAAGATAAATGTGGAATAGTCATGTCTGGTTCTGACACACTCATATACGAGTATCGGTGCATGGGTTATAAAAGTTAATGTAAGTTAGTTTCAAATTGACAAAGAAGGGGTTATTACCGTCTTCCTGAGCGGGAGCGAGGTTCCTTATGAAGTTCCTGTTGGCTGTGTCCACCACATGCAGCGTGGCCTCCAGAGCCGCTATCTCCATCTCGCTCTTCCTGATCTGCGCGTCCAGGGTGTCTCCCTCCTGTTGCAGCTCCCATTTCTCTTGAGCATTCTGGAATTCAATAATCACTTTTATCCAATGGTGACTTCGATTGACTGACTTGAATCGGATTGACAAAAAAAATATTTATATGTCTTTAACCTTTTCCTTCCGGTGCTAAAAAATTCACGCGTTCCGGTGCTGTGTATTCAATACACATGTAAAAATGAGCGATTTAAAATCGAAAAAATCGCTTAAATTAATTAAATTTGAAGTCAAAAGTGATAATAATTGAAATTTAATTGCTGAAAACATGAAAAAACATTTGCCGACGTTCACAAAACGGACGCAAAAACCACCTCGTATGAAAGCCCACTAGCTACTGAGACGGAACTCGGAACACTAACACAGTATATGTTAAAGCTAGAAGGAAGAAACAACTGCGAATTGAGATTCTATTTCTTGCGTTCCCATATACCGAAGTAGAGTGAGACTGAGAAGTGAATAGCGTCGCTTCCTCATTCATAGCGGTTTTTTAAATGAATATAACTACATCACACACTGGCACACGTTTGATTGTATTGGTGAATTTATTCCCGATTATCACAAAATATCTCTGATGTGGCCGATAAGTGCTAATTATTATTAATATTATTTTTTTCATTAGGAATACCTAAAATCTGAAGCCTGTATTTATTATATTTATAGAGATATTACAGTTTTTAGAAGCAATGTGTACTAGTTACACATCACAGGACAGGAAGGGATAAGATTTAGTGTTAGAGGCGGATGCACAACAATGTTTCTAACATACCAACAGAAGGAAGCAACGAAAAAGGGAGCGAAAGAAAAGTCTCTAAAGGACAATGAGGACAAACCAAATAATGGAGTTAACAGGATCCTCTTTAAATGCTGCATTCAACATGGCCCAAGACCTGGAGGAACGGAGATAGGTGGTACGCAGAGTTCGAGACATAGTAGAGGACCACGATGCTCAGCATTGAGCACTTGAGGAAAAAGAATATGATTTACGTGCACAAGGGTGTGGGCTGAAAGACATCTGACGATCTCGCAGCCTATTAGTGGAGGTGTGTTATATCAAAGGATGGAGACAAATGGTTTACCAAGTTTGATATATGACTAAGGACCACAATTCTAAGAAATGAAGAAGAGAGAGTTCATATGAATTGAAGTATTTTCTTAACCTTTCCTTCCCTGTGTTGGGTATCTTCTACACGTTGCTTCTAATAACCATCAATATCTCTATAAATATAATAAATACAAGGTTAAGATTTTAGGTATTCCTCCATAATATATTTACGCATTGATTTAAAAAATAATATTAATAATAATCAGAATGTATCGACTACATCGTAGGTGTTTTGTAAAGATCGAAAACAAATTCGCATTTAAACGCTGCGAGTGCCTCGTCTTGACGATAGGTGAATAGTATGCGGGAAGAGCGACACTATATTCGCATCTCACTCTTGCATACTAGACTGAATTGCGAGGAGCTGAATTGTCTCAACGCCGCAAGCATAAGCGTAAGCGCCGGGGTATGCGACTGACGTTCCGCGCCACTAGTAGCTTCTAGGCTTGCAAATAGGTTAGATGTACGCCCGTTCCGTGAGCGTTGCCAGATGGTTTTTTAATGTTTTCAGCAAATAAATCACAATTATTATAATTTTTAACTTCAATTATAATTAATTAAGGGGATTATCTATGAATGTTCTTATTTTTTCGATTTAAAATCGCTAATTTTTTATTGCGTACTCACTACTCAACACCGGAGCACACGTATTATTTTTATCACCGTAAGGGAAGGGTTAATACAGTCAAACCTCGGGTCGCGAATAAATCGGCTTATGAACACAATTTCCGAACAAATTTTGACTCGACCTGCGTACAATGCCTCGACTCACGAATTAGTTGTAACGGCGCATTACGCAATTACGCATTAGTTGTTCTCAGGTGCTCGCGTTATGAACATTGTTTGTCGTTGCGGTCGTTGTTCTTGATACAATTTTTTTTTCTTTTTATATATATAATATACAGTATATATGCTCACAGTAAAGAACACACAAAAGCTCCAGACCGCACAAAGGGGCATGGATAGATCCATGTTGGGATATACTAAAAGAGACCGTAAACGAAACGCCTGGATTCGCAATATTACAAAGGTAGAAGACGTTATAAAGGTGTGCAAAAGAATGAAGTGGCAATAGGCAGGACACGTAATCAGAATGTCAGACTCCCGATGGACATCCGAAATAATCCAATGGTACCCAAGAGGCCCAGAAGAAGACCGAAGGTACGCTGGATAGATGAAATCAGGAAGCATGGCAGCATCACATGGCACCAACGAGCAAAAAACCGAACTATTTGGAGTAAACTTGGGGAGATCTTCATCCAGCAGTAGATCGACCCTGGTTGACAATGATGATATATAAAATATATTTTGCATTAAATTAACCCTCCCAAGAAAATGAAAAGTGTTAGTGACAGTGGTGTAAAGAAACAAAGTATTACAGTAGAAACGAAGAAGGAAATAATAACTAAACATGAGAATGGTGTTCGTGTTTCTGATCGAAGGAGTAGTCTTCCTCTTCTTCCTCCTCTACCATCTATCTGCCTGTGCCGGTAAACTATCAACCACAAAGGTTAAGTTATAGTACGGTATGTTTTATATTATATATTTTTGCCACACAAAAATCCATAAAAAAAAGTCAACAACAATATGTTTCTGGGGCGGGCAAATGGATTAATTGTATTTACATTAATTTCAATGGGAAAAATTGTTTCGGTTCGCAAACGGAATCAAAAAACGAATTAAGTTCGTAATCCGAGGTACCACTGTAGCTGCTATACGTAAATCTATGCATGGAATATAGTACCAAAAATAGAGGAATATAAATCTGCCTCAGCAGACTGAATCAGTCAATCATTTTTAAACTACTTTCATTTTCTAACACTATCACGTCATCAGCACATACTCTGAATTCTTTCCCATTACATTAGCAGATCTTTAACACATCAATCTACGAGGCGTATCCAGAAAGTAAGTGTACTGAGGCTCTCACGACCGGATGGATTTTATTTTCGACATGTTGGCTACACTTCCGTGTAGCCTGACCCTTCCCCTCTGCAACGAGACCGGTTCGAGGTCAGTACGTTGAGAAGTGTAGACGCGACAACACGTTTAGTGAAAAATGTCAACCCAATCTCCCGCCAAGTGCGAAATTTTGTAAAAAGGCAAGAGTTTTTGAGGCGCTGCAAACTCCATGGAGATGAATTTCTCCGCTCCATCGTTACTGGAGATGAAACTTGGGTTGCACACTACACGCCTGAAACCAAAAGGCAGTCTCAACAGTGACGTCACACCTCTTCACCCTCCGCCAAAAAGTTCAAAACCACAATTTCAGCCAAGAAAATCATGGCATCCGTGTTTTGGCACTGTCAAGGCATAATTTTAATTGAATATATGCCTCAAGGGGAGACCATCAACTCTGCAAGATACTGTGAGACCCTAAAAAAATTGCGGAGGGCGATTCAGAACAAGAGGAGAGGCATGCTGACAAAGGGAGTCTGCCTGCTGCATGACAATGCCAGACCACACACGGCCAACGCCACGAAGGAACTGCTCGCCTCGTTTAAATGGGACGTCCTGAACCATTCCGCGCATTCCCCTGACCTAGCACCTTCAGATTACTATCTCTTTACCTCCCTGAAGCTGCACATGGGTGGAAAAAGGTTTTCAACCGACGAGGAGGTAAAGGAGGAGGTGGAGAAGTGGACGGAGGGGTTGGCGGGAAACTACTTCGAGGAAGGCATCAAAAAGTTGATACCCCGCTTCACCACCTGCATTGAGAGGAATGACGACTATGCCGAAAAATAGCTTACATATGTACTACGGTAACCACGTAATTTTTTTGTTTAAATAAAAAAAAAGTTGTAACCTACAAAAATTCAGTATACTTAGTTTCTGGATATGCCTCGTATATAAATATTAAACAATCAAGGTGACATAACACATCCTTGCTCCACCCTCTTTGTAATATTATTCCACTCAATCAAGACACCGTTCACTCCAGTGCAGATTGGACTTTTAACAAAAAATTATACAACATCATGTACAGTACCCGGCGGTAAGTAATACACATCGGGCTCAAGAAAGAGACTGTCGATTATAATCCGCTAACTTTGGCTTTGTAGAGCGTCCTCTCTGTCATTCATACACGTGTTCCGTCGCGATTTGTCAGTCAATCGTACGACAAAGACGACGCTCTACAAAGCCGAAGTTAGCCGATTATGGCCGACGGTCTCTTTCTTAAGTCCGATGTGTATTACTTACCGCCGGGTACTATATATAACTATATTTAGCCCCGTATTCATTCAATTGTTCAAATTTAATTATTGTAAAGGAAAAAAAAACAATTTATACTAACCTGTTGTTTATAGTTAAGGCATTAACGTTGTGGAGGTTTAAAGACATTGTAATTTATTTTTAACAAACACTGTTTATTCCACTTTTTTGTGACGGTATAACCCTACCTAACTTTAATCTCCGGAAACTCTTATTTAATGGGAAAGGCAAAAATGGAATACTTAGCAACAGCGGTGTGTATACACTTTTATGTGCTGACTGTGATAATTTCTATATAGGAAAGACAGGAAGATCTTTTGAAAAGAGATTTCGTGAACACCAATCTGCTTTAACAAATCCTCTAATTTATTCTGAAATGGCTAATCATTGTCACCGTGAGAATCATACTTTTTCTATCGATGTTGCCAAATTCTTACATATTAGCGGCAACGGAAATAAATTGGACAGATTGGAGGCACTAGAAATTTCTAAGTCAGTATACCGATCGGAGCATCTGTTGAACAGTTATTTCCCCAAAATCTCCCCGCTCTTGGCCGAAATTATCCCTAGCCTTCCTCACCCCGCAGCCTCCAACCGTTAAAGTGTCTATATCGGTACCAGTTCGAACAGCATTTAGTCTTGTTTGTGCCCCCCTGAAGATGATGTGAAAGCCTTGAAACCGGTAGGGTTATACCGTCACAAAAAATTGGAATAAACAGTATTTGTTAAAAATAAATTACAATTATACTAACCTTTATTGTGAAATATGTAACGGATAGAGCTTCGCCATTGTCATCCTTTCCCAAGGAAGAAAGATACACTTCATATCTGGGAATCAGATGAGGGAAAAATCAATATTGTTTTAACATGTTTTATAAAAGGTCTCACAGATGATGGTGATGTGTAAAAATTAAGAAAGAGTTCGTCAAATGTCACATCAAACAAGCTTGCTCGATAATTCTATTCATGTAATAACAAAACAAAAACATTATTTTCAGCTCCTGTGAGTTATGTGTCAATTATTGTCACCGTTGCTGTGCCTCACAGTCGAGGGTCCCCTCGCCATTCCAATGTCAATCTGGAGCTGGTCTTCCATGTTAATCATATGACTTTTTGTGCAAAAACAGCCTGATCCTAAATTTGTACTCTCTCTCGCAAATGTCACAGACATGTGCATCCCGTTGAGCACCTGGCAAACAACGTTCCCCCTAAGGCAGTGTTTCCCAACGTTTTTTGTGCTATGCCCCACCTAAGCCTTTCTAAAATTCTTATGCCCCCCCCTACGTAACGGTGACGCGACAAAGCGATCAAAATACGACTAAACTCTGAACGAGTCAATTTTCAAATTGACCCCCTTACAAATCAAATTGCCCCCCTGTGGGGCGTGGGCCCCACGTTGGGAAACACTGCTCTAAGGTGTGCGGCCGCACATCTATTAAAAATTGCCCGCACACATCTCAAAGAAAGGAACTTGTAACCATTTTTTTGACACGATGACACACTAATACTAGAAACTGACCAATCAGCACACAGGTGTTGACTAACACATTCACACGCTCTGTGTACCTACGCTATAGTGCAATACAGTCACAGTTCTTTCCATACGCCGCGTGGACTCTACCTACTCATATGAGTAGGTAGAGTCCACGCGGCGTAAGGAAAGAACCTGTGACTATATTGTACTATAGCGTAGGTACATAGAGCGTGTGATTATGTCACGTATTTCGAATAAAGACTTGATGAATTATCCCTTGTTCAAAGGTCTTCGTGTTATTTTATTGGTGTTTTAAATGTTTTGCTTGTATAGAAAAAGTATAAACACAGGTTTACCTACTATCTCTTTTCACTGTGACTGTTTTATTATTGTGCAACTGAGAAGGAATGCATATCCTTACGAGGCGATATATAATTTTAAGAAAAATATTTCAGTCCATGTTTTGTCATCATAATGTATCATCATATTTTAATTAAATATTAGTCTTAGAATAGATTCAGTCTTAGATAGATACTCTGCATAATTAAACTTAGATAGATATTCTGCATAATTAAACTTAGATAGATATTCTGTATAATTAAACTTAGATAGATATTCTGCATAATTAAACTTAGATAGATATTCTGCATAATTAAACTTAGATAGATATTCTGTATAATTAAACTTAGATAGATATTCTGCATAATTAAACTTAGATAGATATTCTGCATAATTAAACTTAGATAGATATTCTGCATAATTAAACTTAGATAGATATTCTGCATAATTAAACTTAGAGAGATATTCTGTATAATTAAACTTAGATAGATATTCTGCATAATTAAACTTAGATAGATATTCTGCATAATTAAACTTAGATAGATATTCTGCGTAATTAAACTTAGATAGATATTCTGTGTAATTAAACTTAGATAGATATTCTGCATAATTAAACTTAGATAGATATTCTGCATAATTAAACTTAGATAGATATTCTGCATAATTAAACTTAGATAGATATTCTGTATAATTAAACTTAGATAGATATTCTGCATAATTAAACTTAGATAGATATTCTGCATAATTAAACTTAGATAGATATTCTGTATAATTAAACTTAGATAGATATTCTGTATAATTAAACTTAGATAGATATTCTGCATAATTAAACTTAGATAGATATTCTGCATAATTAAACTTAGATAGATATTCTGTATAATTAAACTTAGATAGATATTCTGCATAATTAAACTTAGATAGATATTCTGCATAATTAAACTTAGATAGATATTCTGTATAATTAAACTTAGATAGATATTCTGCATAATTAAACTTAGATAGATATTCTGCATAATTAAACTTAGATAGATATTCTGCATAATTAAACTTAGATAGATATTCTGTGTAATTAAACTTAGATAGATATTCTGCATAATTAAACTTAGATAGATATTCTGCATAATTAAACTTAGATGGATATTCTGCATAATTAAACTTAGATAGATATTCTGTATAATTAAACTTAGATAGATATTCTGTATAATTAAACTTAGATAGATATTCTGCATAATTAAACTTAGATAGATATTCTGTATAATTAAACTTAGATAGATATTCTGTATAATTAAACTTAGATAGATATTCTGTATAATTAAACTTAGATAGATATTCTGCATAATTAAACTTAGATAGATATTCTGTATAATTAAACTTAGATAGATATTCTGCATAATTAAACTTAGATAGATATTCTGCATAATTAAACTTAGATAGATATTCTGTGTAATTAAACTTAGATAGATATTCTGTATAATTAAACTTAGATAGATATTCTGCATAATTAAATTTAGATAGATATTCTGTATAATTAAGCTTAGATAGATATTCTGCATAATTAAACGTAGATAGATATTCTGCATAATTAAACTTAGATAGATAATCTGTGTAATTAAACTTAGATAGATATTCTGTATAATTAAACTTAGATAGATATTCTGCATAATTAAACTTAGATAAGTTTTATTTAGTTTTAAAAATTACATCCTTTAAATAACTGCCATTTTGGACGACGAGGCCCACTTCCACCTAAACGGATTTGTTAATAAACAAAATATGCGATTTCGTGGGACAGAATATCCAAGAATAGCCCACCGACGTAGTCTGCACCCCGTAAAAGTAACGGTTTGGTGTGGTGTAAATGCGGAAAGAGTTCTTGGTCGTTGTCGATTAACAGACACTTAATGAACTTCACAGATATGCATTCTATCTATAGTGGGATTCTATTGATAATTAGAGGCACTTCATTTACAATAGAGAATAACGTTTTAGTGAGTATGTACTGTAGAAACTCTAATATTAATGAAAAACAGCAAATCAATTGTTGCACAAGTATACAGCTCATTTCAGTTCGATTACACTACCACCCACACTGTTGTGGGAGACAAAATAAATCCCCAATTAGGGCCATCTATAACAGAAGATCGATATTCTCTTTATTTTTAATGAGTGTAACATTACATAGTGACAACGAAGAAACTGCCAAAGGGGCTCCTTATCTGATGGTGACACACCTGAGTGTAAAGAGAATATGTAGTAGCAATGCCGGACTTAAGGTCCAAAGTCACAAGAAAATGAAAATGACACACTGCAGTTAATGACCAGGGACAGTATAAGAGCCGTAAGAATGACCAGGGACAGTATCCCCCAAGCGAGCAGACCTCCAGGACGACCTCCCAAAAGATGGAAAGACAGCAGGCAGTAGACGTCACAAAAGGGAAACGATGATGCACGACCATAACAGGCCAACAGGCCTAAAATAAGAGGAAGAAGAAGACACTGCAGTTAACATACTAATACTATAAAGTGGCTTTAGACCTGGGGTTCAAAAAGTCCAGGACTTTGTTGTTGCCAGTACTTTTAGAGAAAACTTCGAACTATTCTTTGATGCCACTAGTTTGGAGTAGTCAATCATTCCGAAGATCAAATGACATAAGGCTGAATGGAGATGCGAATACACAAGTATACAGTTGAATAGAAAATAAAGCTCACTTGGCTTTGAGCTGTTCCACTTGTAGTTGCTCGCAGCGCAGGTCTCCCACCAGGCTGCCCTTCTCCTCGCCCAGCGTGCGCTTCTGCACCGAGAGCACGGCCTTGCGCTCCTTGGCCTCCGCTGCACGTTCGTTCACTGCCTGAAATAACACCAATACAGTATTAACAATTATGATTTTAACGCTGTGGAGGCTTAAATATATTATAATCTGGTGCGGGGGCAAGGATTTTTGAAGTTTTTCGAAGGGTTTGATTCACGTAATACATACATATGTAATGTAATTGAGTGTCATTATTTGTCAGGTTGATAAGAATATGCAACGGGGTTTTAACCAAAATCGGAAACAAATATCGATTAATTTTATCATGCTGTAGATACAGGCAAAAGCCTAGTTTACTGGGGACCAACGTTCCCCCTAATTTTTTCATTGTGTGTGCGGCTCATCAACTTAAATGTGCAAGAAAAAAAGAGGCTTCTTACGGCGCGTGGACTCTATATGGTGTTTCCATGTTCCGCACACATCTCAAAGAAAGGAACCTGAGAACCCATCATGAAATATATAATTGCGCAAAATAAAATATGATTACAAGTTCCTTTCTTTGAGATGTGTGCGGAAGATGGAAACATGTGTGCGGACAATTTTTAACAGATGTGCGTCCTCACACGCGCACACCTTAGAGGGAACGTTGCTGGGGACTCGACAAATGAAAGGCAACAAACCCAGATCCATTGAAATTGTGTATTCAAATTAAATTACCTGTTTGTTTTTTTTCCCGCAAATTGTGTATTTATAGATATCTTGTCATGTGGAAATAAAATAAAATAAATAAATATTATTTTTCTCACTCAGAGGCGCCATTCCAATGAAATAAGTAATAGGAGAAAAGTAGAAACCAGGCAATAAGGATTATATTTCCATGCTGGGGGGTGTGTGTGCGTGCTTGTGCATTCTCTGCTCATTCATTTTTATATAACTGTTTATTTATTTTCATTTTTCGTATCGTGGTTTGTAAGTGTGAACATCATTTTCTATTTGTGATTTTATTTTTCGTATCGTGGTTTGTAAGTGTGAACATCATTTTCTATTTGTGATTTTATTTTACGTATCGTGGTTTGTAAGTGTGAACATCATTTTATATTTGTGATTTTATTTTTCGTATCGTGGTTTGTAAGTGTGAACATCATTTTCTATTTGTGATTTTATTTTACGTATCGTGGTTTGTAAGTGTGAACATCATTTTATATTTGTGATTTTATTTTTCGTATCGTGGTTTGTAAGTGTGAACATCATTTTCTATTTGTGATTTTATTTTTCGTATCGTGGTTTGTAAGTGTGAACATCATTTTCTATTTGTGATTTTATTTTTCGTATTGTGGTTTGTAAGTGTGAACATCATTTTCTATTTGTGATTTTATTTTTCGTATCGTGGTTTGTAAGTGTGAACATCATTTTCTATTTGTGATTTTATTTTTCGTATCGTGGTTTGTAAGTGTGAACATCATTTTCTATTTGTGATTTTATTTTTCGTATCGTGGTTTGTAAGTGTGAACATCATTTTCTATTTGTGATTTTATTTTTCGTATTGTGGTTTGTAAGTGTGAACATCATTTTCTATTTGTGATTTTATTTTTCGTATCGTGGTTTGTAAGTGTGAACATCATTTTCTATTTGTGATTTTATTTTTCGTATTGTGGTTTGTAAGTGTGAACATCATTTTCTATTTGTGATTTTATTTTTCGTATCGTGGTTTGTAAGTGTGAACATCATTTTCTATTTGTGATTTTATTTTTCGTATCGTGGTTTGTAAGTGTGAACATCATTTTCTATTTGTGATTTTATTTTTCGTATCGTTTCGATTCGTTGTGAACTGTTATAGAGTAGAGCATCGATTCGGAAAATCGATGCTCTATTCTATAACAATTCACAGGTATTTATAATAGTTATTGTTTTCGTACGTTCTTCGACGGGTTTTCTAAATAGTTTGTTTAATACAACACTGTTTTATCAACTTGAAATAATGCTATAACCTTATCAGTTTCAAAGTTTTCACCTCATCATCACGAGAGACTAAATTATACCTTGACTGGTCCAATAGACTACACGCATCTAATGGTAAAAATTCCAAGTGAGGGCTGTGGCTGGAGGGGAGCAAGAGATGACTTCGGCAAGCAGCGGTGAGACCTTGAGAACGCATATGTTCATGTCTTCAAAAGTTCCAGCTTTTTCAAAGGAATCTTGATAACTGCACAATATTCGACGACGATATGCACAATAAGACGACCTCCGTGGCCTGGTGGTAAGACACTTGTCTGCCGATCCGGAGGTTGCGGGTTCAATCCCCGCTGGAACCCAGATTTTTTTAAATAGGATTCCAGTCTAGTTAACACTTAGGGCCAATAAATACATCTTTCTGGTTGGTTGGAAGAGATTACCACATGCCAATAAACTCACCATGTTAAAAAAAAACATATTTTTAATATTTCAGAATATAACAAAACAACATGTCTTCAATCTGCTCTAGTTGACATACTACTGAGGGTTGAGGTATCAAATTTTAACTGTAACATTGCTTGACCATGCGAGGGTGTGACCGGCATGGTATCTATCCATACACATTATATTTTTTAACTTATTTATTTTCTCAATACAGGCTTAGCACAATTACATTGAAAAATACTTGTTAACTTGAAAACTTGAAAAAAAAATATAAAAATAAAAAATTTACATAAATTAAAAACGTATGTAAATGGCCCTTCCAACAGGCATAGCGGCTGGAAGACCCGTTCTTGCGTATGTTATTGAGAACAGTTCTTGCCGGCGCAGTCTAGTGTAATTGTTAGGAACATTTAACGCTAATATTTGTAGTAATTCTGGACAGCTCGTGCGATACAGCACAACCTGACGGGCTTATTGCCATGTGGAAATATCTTCCAACCAACCAGAAAGATGTTAAAGAGGCCTTAAGTGAAAACCAGATAGGAATCCTTTTTAAAAAATCTAAGTTTCAACAGGAATCGAACCAGCAACCCCCAGGCTGGGAAACAAGCATCTTACCGACTAGGCAATGGAGATCGTCTACGTTTTAACATATTCAGACTGGAAACTTTTGAACCTTAGTTGATAACACTCAAACAGTTTTCCCTAATCTTTTTATTCCTTACTCAATAAGAGTATCATTTGCACGGCACACATTTCAACCACATTTATTCTGCTCTTATACCTCTTCAGCATCCAGGCTTTACTTCCACGCATCAAGGTAAGCACATTACACATCTCTAGGTAAGCACATTACACGCTCATCTCTCCCAGATGCTGCCCTCAAGTCTATACCAACAAGATTAAAACAAATTAAAAAACCAACGGCCCGCAGATGTAAAGCAGCCTTCTCAACGGAGAGTCCCCGGTCTCCCAGTCTGCGTAGAGCTCTCTCAGCGTGGGCTGCGCGCAGCCTCAATGCACCCTCTTCAGCCCGTCGCGCCCGCGCTGCACTCCGGCCCTGCTGGACACAACGAACTGCCCCCTCTGCGCTTGCTGTTAGCTCTTTCATGCGCTCTTTCTGAAAGCACCAACAAGATTTTTTTAATTTTATTGTTTATCATTGAACCCTTAAAAACTTGATAAAAAGTTCCATTGAACAACAGCATTAATCAAAATGTATGGTTGTATACGAACACTACACTCCACCTAAAGCTAAATGTGTTTCTAGCATATATCAAAAGATCTACAAAGGTTTCTTTGTAGCTTGTTTTCCCTTAGTAAGTTTTCTGCGGTTTTCTTACCAAAGTATTTTTCTAAATATATGTAGATGCAGGGAAGTTCTTAATCTTATGGCAGCAGCTACCACCTTCGTGTTCTTACAATCCACTTGGTTTTTTGTTATATTTTTAATCTGTCAATAAAAGTTGATTTGAATCCCGAGCTAGAGCCCCCTTGAAGAGAGTCTATTCCCTTGAGGAGAGTCTATTCTCTTGAGGAGAGTCTATTCTCTTGAAGAGAGTCTATTCACTTAAGGAGAGTCTATTCTCTTCAGGAGAGTATATTTTCTTGAGGAGAGTCTATTTACTTGAGAAGAGTCTATTCTCTTCAGGAGAGTATATTCTCTTGAGGAGAGTCTATTCTCTTGAAGAGAGTCTATTCTCTTCAGGAGAGTATATTCTCTTGAGGAGAGTCTATTCTCTTGAGGAGAGTCTATTCTCTTGAAGAGAGTCTATTCACTTGAGGAGAGTCTATTCTCTTCAGGAGAGTCTATTCTCTTGAAGAGAGTCTATTCACTTGAGGAGTATATTCTCTTCAGGAGAGTCAATTCTCTTGAGGATAGTCTATTCTCTACACAGAGCTATACTTGTATATATTGTCCTTTTATTATTATAATTATTATTAAGGACCATAACAGGCTAACAGGCCTAAAAGAAGAAGTATAATTATTAAGGATTTAAGCAGATAAAGACGAATAATATTACCAAAGAGAAGTGGTGCTGCGAGTGTTCTTGGATAGAGTGCTGCAGTTGACGTTCCTCGCAGGCCAGACGCGTGAGTTGCGTCCCGAGTTGCAGCGCGGCAGCCTCACGCTCTCGCACCGCAGGAGCCAATTGTGCCGCACGCCGCTCCAGGCGTTCCTCCTCCACCAAGTCAACCTTGGTGCCCTCCATGCGGCCCAGGCGGCCCAGCACCTTCTCCAGACTGTAACTCTGCACAAACAGAAAGGTTCAAATATTGACTACAAAAAATGTTCGTAAATCAAAATGTGGTACTCCGAGGAACTTGTTCTGATCTAGTGGCATCAAAGGATAGTTTTGCTGCTTTGGAAGTTTTCTGTGAAAGTATTTATAACTTATTGGGCTGTTTGAGCTCCAGGTCTTAAGCCACTTTATAAGTATATTTATATACATACTAGGTGCGTCCAGAAAGTAAAGAACGATTGCGCACCACGCCCTGCGCCGATCCTCCACCACCGCGATCGTATGCGCGCCAGTTAGCTCCTTCCCTCGCTTCAGTGGGAGCCGAGTTTTGTTGCCGAACGGTTGTGCGTCTTTGTTCTGTAACCTTTCAAAATGGCTGCACCCATCGAAAATCCCGCCAAATGTGAAGTGCATAGTGTTATTACTTTTCTGAATGCACAAAATGTTCGGCCTATCGAAATTTATAGGCAACTTTAAGCGCAGTACATTAATCTTTCCCACAAATTTCACGATCGCTCCTACATGAAACAGTGACAGAGCAACTTGGCTAGAGAAAAGAAAAACCAAATCTCAACACCAGAAAAGTGATGGCAACAGTTTTTTGGGACCGAAAGGGTTTGATCCACGTAGAGTTTATGCCAAGAGGACACACAATAAACTCAGAGGCCTATTGTGAAACTCTTCAACGACTTAGACGCGCCATCCCAAAAACAAGAGACGTGGAATGTTGTCGGGAAAGGTGGTTTTGATTCATGACAATTCGCGGCCTCATGCATCAGCACGAACACAGCGAGGACTTCAACGTCTTAAGTGGGAAATGTTTGGACATCCTCCTTACAGCCCTGACTTGGCACCGAGTGATTTTCACTTATTCCCGAAACTAAAGGAATTTTCGGGTGGAAAACAGTTCGCAAACGATGAAGACCTCAAACAAGAAGTGACATCCTGGCTCAAATCTTTGGCGGTAGAAGAGTATAACATCGGAATTAAAAAATTGGTTCCACTTTACCATAAGTGCCTTGGCAGCTATGGCGACTACATGTACTGGGTACTGTGACTTTGTAAATAAAGTTTTGTGTTGATATCTTTCGTTTTTATTTATAGTTCGGAAATTCTAGGATGAGTTCTGTGACAGCTCACAAATTTGCCCTAATACAACCTTATGTAATGTATTTACCTAAATAACTTGCTATTTATTAGAATTGAGGCTTATATTAAAGTTGATAAAATAATTAAAATTTCTTAACATCGTTACAAGGTTGTATTGGGGCAAATTTATGAGCTGTCACAGGACTCATCCTAGAATTTCCGAACTATAGTAATGCCAAAACGTTCTTTACTTTCTGGACGATCAACATATTTACTGCACTGCGAGTCATTCTCCTTTTCCTGTGCATGAAACTTTAAGTCATCGATACTTTTTTTTTCACACTCCAGTGTGTCACCACCAGAGGACGAGTTCTTTTTGTCAGTTCATTCTTCGTCACCATGTGACGTCGCACTCATAAAAAATAAAGTAGATATAGTACGGATCCTCTAGTGTAGATTGCGCTGAATTGGGACATATTTTGTACCCCATAACAGCGTGGGTGATAGTAGGATCAAACTGAACTGAAATGAAAAAATTAAAATGAATCTTTCGGGCAGGCCAGGGTCTGGATATCCAAGGGGGGTGGATTTTAAATAGGAAACATATTAAGCAGAGGGCTATTATTAAAATTGGTTTGGTTGTTGATGATATTTATATTTAAAGACTCTTACCACTTTGTATAGGATTTCTTTCTGCCCCAATAAATCCTTTTCCAGTTTCGTCTGCTTTAATCCCATCTGACATACTGACACTTTGTAGCCTGGAAGTATAATATCGCGCATTCAAATATGATAATATTCCATCATCACGCTAAGTCAATGGAAGATATAACTATACTACGGTTAACAATCAAACTATGACCTATGTGCCAAATCTGGTTCATGAGACACATTTTTGTGGCAAACAGTGGGATATCACATGGCACAAACTACATTAGTGTGACGTATTATTAATGGAATGGGCAAAATACCTACTATTTATTTATTTATTTAATTAACGACACAACAGTGTCTTTATATACAGATGAACATGTGACAGGTTATAAAGTAATTAAAATTATTGACAAATAATACAAAACTTTATCTTAAACTAACATGAAGATACAAAAAGCAGTAGTAATAATAAATTACAGTCATTGTTTTAAAATTATTCAATAATCTTTGAGAATTTTGTGGGAATTTTATGGATAGATATTGAGATATAGAAAACACATGGCCTCATTAGTAGAACGAGATGCAAGTTGCTTTGCAGAATTAAAATCTTCATACATGTTGATGCAGGGTTACTCAACTCCAGAGGCAAAGTATTGTCCTTAATGTTTTGTTTATATTACGTTATTTATATTAATAAAGGAGAACACAAAGTTAGTAGCTATTTCTAAATATTGTTGTGATATTCTGGCGAATACTATATATACTTATATTAAAAATATCTAAATTGTTGCAAAACTCGTTTCCAAGTCTTTGCATACGAATTATAGAGGAGTTGATTTTATAATTTTTATAATAACACATGTTCCTTCGTAGTTATTATTTTGCTACAAAATTAGTATTTTATTCCATCTCTTTCTGGAAACGTCTCCAGAATTTTACTATTTTACTAATAAACAGTTAAGAAAATTTATCTAATTTTAATAAAAATCTAAAGACAGAAAAATAAATAAATTTAGAATAATTAGTAATGAAAATACTTGTTTATGTCAGACAGAATGTGATCAGCCTTCTTTGGCCATGATGGCACGCCTATTGAACTAACTATAAACGGCCAAGTTTTGGTATTACAATTGAAACATCTCCAAAATAGTTGAAACATCTCCAAAATAATTTAAACATCTCCAAAATAATTTAAACATCTCCAAAATAATTGAAACATCTCCAAAATAATTGAAACATCTCCAAGATAATTGAAACATCTCCAAAATAATTGAAACATCTCCAAGATAATTGAAACATCTCCAAAATAATTTAAACATCTCCAAAAGTTATAAATTTGTCTACCTCTATTCGCAGTGTTAATAGTTTCTGATGAATAACAAGGAAATACCTTTGATCATCATTTTTGCCATGTTTTCCTCTTCCTTCAGTGCTGCCAACTGCTGCTGTGCCCGAAAAATACAATGCTGGATTTTCTCGTTCTCTGCTATCACCTGCTTCATATACTTCTCTTCACTCTGTTTTGGGAAGGCATATTAAAAAAATATCAAATTTTCCAATAAAGCATCTCGCATATATTCACAATACAATAGACATTTTTATACCATCTACAGACCTTTATACTTCCTTAATACATGCATTTTCATATCTGTTTAATAGTCTAGGTCAGTGATGGGTAACCTTTTTAGCTCGGCGTGTCAAAATTCTGAAAAAACCTGGGGCTTGACCCGGGTGCCGTGTCACATCAAGGAATATTAATAATTTTAGCAGCCCTAGTAAATGAAACAGTTTTGTTTTTGAAATATTTATTCATTATTATTGAAAAGCAAAAACAAATAATTATTTACATTGGTGACTTTTTCGATGCTGAATTGCATTTGCTAAATCTTCAATTGAAGGTTGGTACGAGTATTTCGTACATTTTAAACACAAGCAAGCGTCACACACTCCATCAGTCGGTCGGTTTATTTTATTTGTTTTAATATTATTCAACGCAGCGAGAATAAGGTCTTACAAAAGTACGTTGAGGGAAATATTGTGAGTTGCTAGATTTTTACTAGACATTGCTAGATGCCAAAAGTGTTCGGTAATTGGTTCCAAGCATTCAAAATATCTTATGTTGTTTATAGTTAAGGCATAAACGTTGTGGAGGTTTAAAGACATTGTAATTTATTTTTATCAAACACTGTTTATTCCACTTTTTTGTGACGGTATAACCCTACCGGTTTCAAGGTGCACACCTTATCTTCAGGGGAGCACAAACAAGACTAAATATCTTATTCGTAGTGGCACTCTTCTTCATTTTCCAAACAATTTCTTTCTAGATTTATGAGTTTGGACCTCAAGTCGAAGAACTCTTGAGCCCAGATGCTGTCTTGAAATTCTGCGAAAATATACGAGCGAAGAAAACGCATCGCTCGTTCTTGGGCAAAGATCGTCCGTGAACGATGCGTGTCACCTAAAATGTCTTGGCGTGTCACCTCTGACATATGTGTTATAGGTTACCCATCACTGGTCTAGGTGAAGGTTTAATATTTACGTTGAATAATCTAGGAATTATGGACTAATTGGTTTATGCTCAGAAAAATTCATCTATTTAAGTCTCCAGTATTCTCCATAGTACTGTATAGAGTGAAAACATAGACATTGAGAAAGAAGCAAACAAACATAAATGATGCCTTCAAGATGTTGTATTTTTTTTTTATTACTCATTTGTTGTATACAATACAACTGTGGTGGTATGCCTGCAACTCCGCTCCGCTTCCGCTCGGTGCAGCGGACGGCGCCCCCCGCGGCAGTCGAGTTTAAGATGCGACGGTGAATGCACGCGCATTCTTCGATCTACTTCCCGCGCTTCTCTGCCGTGAACTATTACGTTACGAATTAAACAGATAATTAACTTTAATCTATAGTATACGTTATCTTATTGTAAATTGACTTTGTTACTGTTGTGTAAAAAACGTGCATCCTCGAATAAAACTTTAATGGTGATTTAATTGTGTTTTGTTATCTACCTATCGACGGACCCAACTGTGTACGGTAACAGCTACCTACACAACCAATTGGGCTTATTTCCATGTGGCAATCTCCTCATGTTATATTTTTTTTGAAGTAGGAAGAGTCATCACCGAAAAACTGTTCAACATATTGGAAAATAATTAGAAAACATATGTCATGATTCCCAGACATAACATAGTATGGAGATGATGAAAACATATATCATGATTCCCAGACATAACATAGTATGGAGATGATGAAAACATATGTCATGATTCCCAGACATAACATAGTATGGAGATGATGAAAACACATATCATGATTCCCAGACATAACATAGTATGGAGATGATGAAAACACATGTCATGATTCCCAGACATAACATAGTATGGAGATAATGAAAACATATGTCATGATTCCCAGACATAACATAGTATGGAGATGATGAAAACATATGTCATGATTCCCAGACATAACATAGTATGGAGATGATGAAAACATATGTCATGATTCCCAGACATAACATAGTATGGAGATGATGAAAACATATGTCATGATTCCCAGACATAACATAGTATGGAGATGATGAAAACATATGTCATGATTCCCAGACATAACATAGTATGGAGATGATGAAAACATATGTCATGATTCCCAGACATAACATAGTATGGAGATGATGAAAACATATATCATGATTCCCAGACATAACATAGTATGGAGATGATGAAAACATATGTCATGATTCCCAGACATAAAATAGTATGGAGATGATGAAAACATATATCATGATTCCCAGACATAACATAGTATGGAGATGATGAAAACATATGTCATGATTCCCAGACATAACATAGTATGGAGATGATGAAAACATATGTCATGATTCCCAGACATAAAATAGTATAGAGATGATGAAAACATATGTCATGATTCCCAGACATAAAATAGTATAGAGATGATGAAAACATATGTCATGATTTCCAGACATAACATAGTATGGAGATAATGAAAACATATGTCATGATTCCCAGACATAACATAGTATGGAGATGATGAAAACATATGTCATGATTCCCAGACATAACATAGTATGGAGATGATGAAAACATACAATATGTCATGATTCCCAGACATAACATAGTATGGAGATGATGAAAACATATGTCATGATTCCCAGACATAACATAGTATGGAGATGATGAAAACATATGTCATGATTCCCAGACATAACATAGTATGGAGATTATGAAAACATATGTCATGATTCCCAGACATAACATAGTATGGAGATTATGAAAACAATAAAAAGGCAAAATTTATTCCCGAGAGCTTAAACGTCCATTCCAAACTCAAAAGGATTCTACAGCAAGACTGTTTTTTTTTTAATTGAAAGTATTATCACACTGTTTCATAGATCGGCTCGGTAAAACGAAATGAATAATGTTACTGGTAGAAAAAGCAGAGGGATCTCGGAAATAGAACAACGTAACTTCTAATAGTTTTAATAAAATATATGATACTCACACTAAGCATATCCTCCAGCTGTTTTGTCCTTTGGGCAGCTGTTTTGGAGCCATCTTTCACTTCTGCCAACTTCATTTTGTAATGTTCCATCTGTTGTAAAGATATATTGTTTGATTGTTTATTTTACATGACAAATATAAATAATATGTATGAGTATAATTAAAATTAATACAAGCGGCCCGGCCTTCGACTTTCGCACATAATTGGTTCCTGAAAATGCTTGCGAATGTTGAATGTTCGAAAGTAGAGGGATGTAAAAAAAAAACATCAAAATTTGTATTTTAAAATATTTATTTATCAATAATAATATTTATTTATCAATAATATCGTCGTCATACAAGAGAAAGTGACCAAGTGCATTTTTCGCGAAAACGTGATTAATGACTATCTGACACCTTACTAACATAATGGTGGCCTGGAAAAAATAACCCTGCAAGAACTTGGAAGAATAATAATAATATCTTGACTTGTTTAAAATGACTATCTGCATTGATGTTTATTTTTTTACAAGCAAAACTGTATGAAAATTTTCAAAAATATTATTTATTTATTTTGAAAGCAATGAACATTTCTATACACCCGAAAAAAATCACAAATGTGTATACGTTTATTTAAAAAAAAAATTGAAAACAAATGTGTAAAAATGGTTAAATGGCTCTCCTGAACATTTTGCATTTTGTTAGTTGGTCACTTTCTCTTGTATGACGACGATATATTAAAAATATTTATTTATCAATATACATAATTAAGTTAGCGAGGTGTGTTTAAGTGCTTTCAGGTGTTTTCTTTATAAACATGTCAAGAGTTAGTTGAATACCACCCTTTTTTTCTTTTCTTGATAAACAGTTCTATAACATGCTGTGTCTTTCTCAATCGCCCTACGTACTTGAGATATACGTTCTCCATTGGTCTTCCATCACATTCTTCCATGATAGTCAAAAAATTGTCAAGATGCATGAAGGATTCATTCATATTTTTTGATTGTCAAAGTCTTGACGATTTTATCAGCTTCTTCTTCCTTACTTTCATTGTGTATTTCATTTAACTCTTGTTGGTCAATTAAGTATTCATTTGACAGAGGTACTGAGTGAGATTCAATCAACTCATTAACATCTTCGTTGTTGACGTCCAAGTTTAGTTCATTCATTAGGCTAACTATTTCATCTGTGATAGTTTCCGGAGTTTCTTCAGAATTTATAAAATCACTCGTCATTTGTGGGCATAATTGTTTTCAGGAACCTTTCATAGTTGACTTTTTTATTTCAGCCCACGAGTCTCCAATATTGTTTATTGCGTTCCGTATATTATAGTTCTTCAAAAACAATTTTTGCATTATCGACAGAAATCTTGAAAAAAATTCATTTTAAAAAATGTGGCAAATAGCGAATTGTGCTAAAGTAAAATGTGCAAAAGTCGAGGGCCGCCTGTATATGAAAAAACAAATAATTTCAAGTCGACATCTAAAATTTTATAAATGTGGGTTTGTTGTCGATTGTTATTTGTCGTGACCCCAGTAAACTAGGATTTGCCTGTATCTTACTAGGGACATATGAACATGAAAAAAATAGGTTAATACTTTTTACCGACTGTTGATTATTATTTAAGTGCTTTGTGATGTAATATATTACGAGTATGTACCACATGAGTTAGCCCTATTCTCCTCGATAAATTTATCAAAGACATATTCAAGACATCAGGAATGCTGATATAATGTCCAAGTAGATTTTAATTGGTATATGCCCTGTAATGGAAAAATTGTTTCAGTTGTATAAGGTTTTTCGGAGTGTTTTTTTAAATATTTTTATCCACTTTGCACGAATTTCTCCTGTTACACAAAGAGGGTCTGCTTCTACCGTTAGCTTATTCGTTAGGAAGAATATCAGCCAGGATTCTTCTCATACTGCTAGACGGTACCGAGACTATATCAACCGTGTCATTCAGTTGGTTCAATATCTCTATACCACGCGTGACTGAGTGTTTAGCCATGATATTCGCCCTGTAAGTTGGTATGTAGAACAGAGGGTGATTCCTTGCACGGCTATATTTATTGGGTACATATAAACTTAGTGCTTCTAGAATCGCGGGACAGTTAAAGCAACCTTGAAAAACCTTCAGTAGGAATACCGCAATGGATTCTTGCCTTCTTGTTTCGAGGCTTCTATAGTTACACACTGTGAGAAGTTCGACATGGTGAGCATATTTTGAGTAATCGCCCTTTGTTCTGTACCATAGATATCTGAAGATTTTTTTTTGTATTTGTTCTATATTGTTTTTATATTTGAGCTGATGAAGAGCCTAAACTGTAGATGCATATTCTTATTTGGTTCTAATTAGATAATTATATAAGTTTCGAAGGATATCGGTGCTGTTAAATTCTATTGATATTCTCATTATAAAACCGAATAGTTTGTAACAGTCCGATATCAAACAAGAGACATGGTTAACGAACGTGAGTCCAACATCAAAGGTTACGCCCAAATCTTCGAATTCAGAAACTCTGTTTAGTGCCACTCCCTGTATAGTATACTGATGGTGGATTGGTGAAAACGATCGACTATAAGATACACAGACACATTTGTTAATGTTGAACAGAAGATGATTTTGCTCACTCCAGGAGACTAGGGAGTCTAGGTCCTGTTGTAACTTTGCACAGTCGTGAGGTGAATTGATCTTTTTGAAAATTTTCAAGTCATCAGTGAACAATAAACATGTCGAGTGACTTATGGAATTTTGAATATCGTCTATTTATATGAGGAATAGCAGGGGACCTAAATTAGATCATTGTGGTATACCAGATCTAGTATACCGTGTGGTATAGCTTATGATGCCGATGTTTCAAAATGGTTACAATTTTCATCTTCAGGGCTTCTTTATAGCGAACTTCGTCGTAAGGCCATAATCTTATGGAGAAATTGACTAAAAACAAACCCTGAAGATGAAAACTGCAACGTTTTCGAAATGTCGGCATCATAAGCCAAACCACGCGGTACTACACTCCGAAAGACCATATACAACTGATACAAAGAACCGTGAAAGCTTCAAAATATATCTGGAAAAATAGTTTATTCGAATGAACATACACCCGGTGACGATCATAGGAAGCAGGGTGATGGGGGACCTCAATACCTATCGATTTAACCCCCATGTATGTTCCGCGATATTCAGTGGTTATCAAGTAATTTGTATTTTTGTGAAATTTTAATAAAAACCAGAAGTCAAAAGTGATAATAATTGTAATTTAATTGCTGAAAACATGAAAAAAACATCGGCCGACGTTCACAAAACGGGCGCAGAGACCACCTCGTATGGATGCCCACAAGCTACTGAGACGGGGCTCGGAACATTAACAATGTGTATGTTATACCTCGAAGGAAGAAACAACTGCGAACTGAGATTCTATTTTTGCGTTCCCATATACCAAGTAGAGTGAGAGTGAGACGTGAATAGCGTAGCTTCCTCACCAATAGCGGTTTTTTAGAATGAATATACCTACGTCACACACTGGCACACGTTTGATTTCATTGGTGAATTTATTCCTGATTTTCACAAAATATCTCTAATGTGGTCGATAAGTGCTAATTAATAATAATATAATATTTTTCATTCAATGCATAAATGTAGTACTGAGGAATACCTAAAATCTGAACCCAGTATTTATTATATTTATAGAGATATTAAAGTTTTTAGAAGCAATGTATACTAGTTACACATCACAGGGAAGGAAGGGTTCAAAATATGATTTAAAAAATTCACAGTTTAATAAATAAATCAGAAATGTGGAATTAAAATGGATTAATATTATATAATGTTAAACGAGATTATATTATATAAAACATGACACATGACATTACCTGTTGTCTGAGATTGTCTAATGTATCCTCTTTGCTCGCCTTCTCCTTGCCCAGCCTCTTGTTGTCCCCGCGACAGTTGCTCAACTGCGTGGCAGTACTCATCAGCTCTCGCTTTATACACAGCAGCTGTGAAGCGGATGCAAATGGTGGATGAGTTATCAATTTAGTCCGGAGAGCAGACTATACTTGAGAAAATGTAGGATGGTCCCTGTGACATTTGAAATGTCATGTCTCAAAGGGGTGGGGTTAAATCGTTTTTTTACAAATCAAATCGCTTTTTTATAAATCGAAAAATTGTTTATCTCTAAACTGACGTTTTAATTCCTACTTTTCATTATACTGACTTTCTAATGTATTGTATGATTTGTATCTATCTTTAAATAGGCCAAGATCCACTATGAATTTATACTATTATAATTACGAACATTTAATTTTAGGTATAAAAAAATCGAAAATCCAATTATCGTATACCCCATCCCTAGCCAATGCGGACTAACGTAGTGACTTTTGACAAACGTCACCAAATATTATTTGATTTTAACAAACTGCCACATTTTTGCTAATTTGTAACAAGATGTATTAATTTGCCATTATTGTTAGTTTTATGTAATGTATTTACCTAAATAACTTACTATTTATTAGAATAGGGCTTATATCAAAGCTGATAAAATAATTTAAATTACTGAACGTTGTTACAAGGTTGTATTGGGGCAAATTTGTAAACTGTCACAGGGATCATGCTACATTTTCTCAAGTATACCAAAGTATTCCAAAATATTTATTTATTTAAAGTTACTTAAGTTTAACGAAATTGGAAAATGAAAAAGACAACCAAATTCATTAATAAACTAAACTCCATTTTAAATGGTTCTCTTATGGGTGAAAGTATTTGAGAAATACTTGACCTGTTTTTCACTTTTACATAGACCTAGGTATAAAGAAGAAGACCCCGAACCCAAACTTTGCTTCCAGCTCCACAATTTCCCAGGCTGTCCCTGTCCCTGTCTCGACATTCGTACATCTCGTCACGCATGATCTTCTATCATTCACACTTCTCACTTCACCTTCATTCTAAATCTGGTAGACTTTATCAAGCCAGGTTTTTTTCAGTCCACGTCTTCCTCATACAACTTGCACTATTCACTTGTATACTCGCTTAGGCCTCGGCCACACAGGTAGGAGCCTCGCTTGGTACTTTGAGCTACGCTGCGAGTTAGGTGACATATCCTAGCGAACCAACGCACCGCATACTATCGCAATGGCCACACTGCACGCTTCACGCCACGCTACATGACGATTAGTCACCGAGTGAATCTCCTAGAGAACAGACGTGTTGGTTAATTTTATTGTGTCATAAAGTGATTTTACAAGATAGCGGAAGTTTTAATAACAGCTGTGTATAAAAGGGAGCCTTCGTGGAACCCATCGAGCAAATTATACAAAAATGTACCCGTAATAAAATCATTTTGGAATGAAGTTACACAGGAAGTTAATAAAGATAAGGTAAGTTGTAATGAAATTGGTTAGTTTTGAGTGTGGCATCGTTTGTTGACTCAACCGCTCCTAAATGTCAAATGAATTTGAGTGAAGCACTTTGGTGTGGCCAACCATGAAGTCACCTAGTATATGATATTAGTCACGTAACACCTAGCTTAGCACCTAACGAAGCACTTTGGTGTGGCCTCGGCCTTAGTCAATCTTTCATCATTCGTATCTTCATTCTACCTTCTTTCATACAAAGACACTCAATAAATACTTCTTTGTACGCACATCACAGCATTAATGTTATTATTATATGATATTATCCTTCCGCAAAGTTCTAGTTTCACTTCCATACATCTGTGGCGGTCGCACACGCGGTCAATGACCGATGAAATGACCTTTGCATTCCTTAGCAATGCAAAACAAACAAGTACCAAGTCCACGCGCCGGTCACTCAACTCATTGCCGGGAGCGGAGCGCATTCCATGCTAGAGCGAGAACGCACCACATCTGTCGCGCCAGTTCCGTAAATAAATTATCACCTACATACTATACGACATTAATCGTTTTGCGAATGCAGAAACGAGACGACGAGATATCTTGCTCGCATTCCCGCACACGCGCGGGAATAGTATAAATACCTACGTTTACTAAAAAAAACTCTCTCTTTCCGCATTGCGATCGAAAACGTGTTTTATTTATCAACAAATCATCATCATCTCTCCCTCTAGGACACATCTCCTAAACATCTATCATAAGTGTGAACCATCACACCATTATGTATTGTAATTGGTTGAGGTTGAGCAAATATACCCTCAGGGTTCTTGTCTTTCTTCTCACAAAAAGAAATAAGAGTTTAACCTCGCTGTCAGTGTTCTTGACAAGAGTCTGCAGGTCTGCGAGCTTCATCCTCTCCTGTGCGAGGTGCACACGGAGTCCAGTCAGCTCCCGGCCGGCCTCGGCATTGTTGTTATGCTGCGCTGCCAGGAAGTCCTGCTTCTCCTTCAGGTGGTCACTCCTCTCCTTCACATACTCTCGCTGCATCTCCAGATCCTGTAGATTAAAAAAAAATTCCCGATATTAGACCAAATGCTCATATTTTTTTATACATATTTACCATCACATTGTGTGCTTTTTGTTAAAATCACGTCATGTCTGAGTTTCAACGAGACAAGGTTTAAATAAATTATACTAGTAAAAATGTAGCATAATCCCTGTGACGATCGAAATGTCATGTCTCAAAGGGATGGGGTAAAATCGTTTTTTTCTTACAAATCGAATGGTTTTTTAATATACAATAAATCGAAAAGTTGTTTTTCTCTAAACTGATGTTTTAATTCTTAATTTTCATTAAACTGACTTTCTAATGTATTGTATAATTTGTATCTATCTTTAAATAGGCCAAGATCCACTATGGATTAATACTAATTACGAACATTTAATTTTATGTATCGTATACCCCATCCCTAGCCAATGCGGACTAACGTAGTGACTTTTGACAAGCGTCACCAAATATTATTTGATTTTAACAAACTGCCACATTTTTGCTAATTTGTAACAAGATGTATTAATTTGTCATTATTGTTAGTTTTATGTAATGTATTTACCTAAATTATTTGCTATTTATTAGAATCGAGGCTTATATTAAAGTTGATAAAATAATTAAAATTACTGAACCTCGTTACAAGGTTGTATTGGGGCAAATTTGTGAACTGTCACAGGTACCATGCTACATTTTCTCTAGTGTAATACTTTGGATTATCCAGGGTCGCATTGACCAGGTTATAGATTAACCGGAGCATTAAAAAATAATATAAAATTTAAATCTTTAAATAAATATACCACCCAAACTTTTGATATAATAAAGCAACATGACACTAGTCTGACCTAAGCAAAGCTCGCATAACAAACCTGAATCATTCAGCCTGAAGAGAGCTTCGGGATAGGAGGTAGAAACATGTGTTGTGGAGATTAATATAATTAGTGAAATAACAAAGCTATTTATTATTCTTATATGTAGTTCCACAAAGTTAAGGTTTAGATGCAGACTCAGCTGAGACACATGACACGCATGGCAACTGATCAAATGTTCACCATCCCTAAAGTTAACACAACTTTTGCCCAAAGGCAATATTGCTATTTAGCTCCCATGATATACAATGGGGTGCCGAATTCAATAAAGGTAAAGGTAGGAAAACCATTTAGGCAGTTGATCGGAGCGTGGTTGTTATTGCACCAGGAGTTTGAGTACTTGGGCTTGCAAGATGAATGACGTGTGGAAAAGGTTTGTGTGAGCTAATTGAGTGTGGTGTTTTTGTTGTTTTATATTTATATTTATGTTTTTATATATTTTTGTTTTTATTTTTATGATTATGTGCGGTATATTGTGGGATGAATGTTTTTGGTCTGTCTGGAGGGATGAAGTGTGAGGAGTTTGATTTCTGTAATTGAGTGTTATTGTTTGTCAGGTTGACGAGAATGCGCAACGGGGTTGCATCGAAAAGAAGTATCGATTTATTTTTTCATGCTATATATCCTCAGTGAGATACAGGCAAAAGCCTAGTTTACTGGGGACACGACAAATGAAAGGCAACAAACCCAGATCCATTAAATTGTGTGTCCAAATTAAATAACCGGTTGTTTTTTCGCAAATTATGTATATTTCTTGTCATGTGTAAAATATTTTTTTTTTAAATAAATAAATAAAATAAAGGTGAAACCAAATATATTCAAATCATAAATTGAACTAGACCTATCCGATTAAATAGGCCTATCTGATTAAATAGGCCTATCTGATTAAATATGCCTATCTGATTAAATAGGCCTATCTGATTAAATATGCCTATCTGATTAAATAGGCCTATCTGATGAAATATGCCTATCTGATTAAATAGGCCTATGATTAATCTATATAATATTAAATCACCTCTTTCATTTGCTTGATGTCTCTATCCCTTTGTCTCAAGTTTTCCACGGCCCCAGCCCAGGTATCGATCGTTCTTCTTCTCTCCTGCAGAGCTTCTGTTACCTTGGAATAAAAAAAAATATATTATTTCAAGCAATAAAAACCTTGGAACTTGAATACAAATTGATTCGCCATAGACGGAGAACTCTCTAATGATGTTCCAACACCAACCGGAGTAAGACAAGGAGATAGTTTAAGCCCATTTCTATTTTAACTTGGTTATGGATAAAATTATAGAAGAAGTTACCGACCTTAACCTGGGATACAAGATGGGCGACAATATGCTAAACATCATATGCTATGCTGACGGTGTCATCATCATAGCCGAATCAGAGGAAGACCTGCAACAAATGCTACATCGATTCCACACTGCTTCCAAAAAATACAACATGTCTATCTCCATCAGCAAGACTAAATGCATGACTCTAGCCAGAAAGCAAGTTGGATGCAGTGTGGCGATCGACGACACACCGATTGAACAAGTTTCAAAATTTAAATACTTGGGTGCTAGCATAATGTGCAATAATGACCTCTATGGCGAAGTGCTTGAACAATCACAAAAGGCCGCAGCTATTTTCGGATGTTTAAAGAACACTATTTGGAAAAACCAATATTTGAACACTCAAAGCAAGATGAGAATATACAAAACCTGTGTCCGCCCCATAATGACATACAGCATAGAGTCCAGAGCCGACATTGTCAGAACCAAAAATCTCCTTCCATCCAGCCAAACGAAGATACTCAGGAGTATCGCTGGCAAAACCCTTCGCGATAGAGTACGAAACACAGAAATCCAAAGGATTTGCAAAGTTGAAGATATTGTCAGATGGGGACGACAGAGAAGAAGGTTCTGGAACGAGTATGTATCCAGAATGGCGGAACCATGAGCCGTAAGCATGGCCAGGGACAGTATCCCCCAAGCAAGCAGACCTCCAGGACGACCTCCCAAAAGATGGAAAGACAGCTGGCAGTCGACGCCACAAGAGGAAAACAATGATGCAGGACCATAACAGGCTTAAAAGAAGAAGAATCAAAACCTACTTCGACTCACTCATAATGCATGGCACTCACGTTGGATGTCATCCTCAAAGTGACAACACACTTTTAAATTATTTCCTTGCATCAGGGCGCGTTTTAACTTCACTTAAATGGTTTCGAACTACGGGACGTATCGATTCCCCCTGGCAACTGAAATTTCATCCTGTTACAATTTATGTAGCTGCCCAGATGTGGACTGTGAGGAAAGTAGAGTATCTCAAAATAGGTAGAGTAAATTCTGTCTTTAATCATTTTATTTTCTTTATGTAAAGCTCTAATGTAAATTTTTCCCCCAACAATCCAATTCAATTCACCCTTTAAAGCTTCACAAGGGAGCATAGGGAGGCCACCAGTCTTCTCCATTCAGAACGGTTTTGGGCAGTGTTGGTAATCTCCCTCCACGACAAGGCCACGGCGGGAGACAGGAGGAGTTGGAGGCGAGGATTGATGGAGGACAAGGCCCGATATGAGCTGTAGAGCCATCGAAGAAGAAGAAGCAGCGAACCATCTAAATTATAAAAAGAGATCATAATACAGAATAACGTACCAGCTTCGAGATTCTCTCCGCGGTCCTCTCTTCAGACAGCAGGTCTCCACACAACTGGGAGAGAGCACTTTGCTTCTTGTCGTAATCCAACTTCAAACGGCGTCTCTTCTCATCCAATACCTGAAAACAATTGTACAATTGAAATCCGAAGTTCAATAATGAATACATATAGAAAATAATACCTCCTATAGGATCAATACACATTCTTTGCATCATTTAAGGATGAAAGATATCTAAAATAATACCTCCTATAGGATCAATACACATTCTTTGCATCTAAAAGATATCTAAAAAAACTTTATATAGGCACTTACCTAATGCAAGACATCTTATTCCTTTATCCAGGTAACTAGATTACCTTCGTAAATATCATTGATATAAGTCAGCCTTAACATATTGTCGTTTCATGGAACTTCACTATTTTAACTCTTGCTTTTTCGTATACTACTATAGTTCAGAAATTGTAGGATGAGTCCTGTGACAGCTCACAAATTTGCCCCAATACAACCTTGTAACGACGTTCAGTAATTTTAATTATTTTATCAACTTTACTATAAGCCTCGATTCTAATAAATAGCAAGTTATTTAGGTAAATACATTACATAAAACTAACAATAATGACAAATTAATATATCTTGTTACAAATTAGCAAAAATATGCCAGTTTGTTAAAATCAAATAATATTTGGCGACGTTCGTCAAAAGTCACTACGTTAGTCTGCATTGGCTAGGGGATGGGGTATACGATAATTGGATTTTCGATTTTTTTATACCTAAAATTAAATGTTCGTATTTAGTATTAATTCATAGTGGATCTTGGCCTATTTGAAGATAGATACAAATCATACAATACATTAGAAAGTCAGTATAATGAAAATTAGGAATTAAAACGTCAGTTTAGAGAAAAACTATTTTTCGATTCATAAAAAAACTATTCGATTTGTAAAAAAAAACGATTTTATCCCATCCCTTTGAGACATAGCGTTTAAAACGTCGCAGGAGCCATCCTATATTTTCTGAGTGATACACAAAAAATGGCACTTATCGATTCACAAAAAATTAAGCAAAAAAGGAAACTGCAAAAGAAACATTTCTCCACTGAATGATTTTAATTCAATTTTAGTTATTTAACATACGTGAAAAATAAAATGAAAATGGAATATAATAATTTATGATGTATGCAAAAAACACATGCACTGAAATGCACATTCAGGCTTTGACTTGGGCAATTGGGCCTTATTCCTACATTGTGCAACAGGGTGCAAATTACGTTACGCATTGTGCATCTAGCCTCTTTGCCGAAGATTCTCGTTACACTACTGCCAACTCTATGAGACACATATCCCCCTCTTGAGGATTTTGAGTTTGATTCTGGATGGTACCTAAAAAACTAGGTCCTCATCTCGTAAACAGTTGGCTTATAACGTTATGCTACCTTTCGATATGAGGAAGAATTACCAAAATGTACAATAACGGTCAGCAAATTATGTGCCTACTCCGTAGGTTCTAAATCTCAAAGTTCAATTAACGGAGCTTACTCCAAACAGAACATGATACGATATTATGTATACATATTCGTTCGAAAACTTACTTCAACTTTAGCAGTGTCTTCTTTACTGAATTTCTCTATGGTCTCAATATCATCTTCGCCTCTCTTCAGTGCCGACTTCCATTCTCCCAAAGAATTCCGATCTTCTCCGATAGCACTTCGACTGGCCTCGACCTTATGCAGCACCCTAGCTATGTCAGCTGTAAAAATAATTAAGTCTCGAGATGTAATCTCTGCATCTTACAAAGGGCAGAGTCTATCTGTTTACTTAAAACTAAGGAACGGCTGAGCCAATTTGTTTAATTTTGGAAAAGATTTAATATCAATAAATAATGTTAATAAATGATTTTTATTGACAGCAACAAAGTAAAAAATCTCACAATTACGTTTATAAAAAAAAACTATCGAATATGTTTAACATAGATATACTGTATTTCAAATATTTTATTTTATTTAACACTTTTATTGCAAATAAAATCTGGCGGGCTTATTGCCAGGCGGCAATCTCTTCCAACCAATCAGACAAAAGTAAATAAAGTAAGTTACATATTCCCAAAAAACATTCAAATGACTACCCATCCCCACGAAATCCATGAACATATACGTGAGCATACGTTCATAAGTCCCATAAAGATGAACAATCACCTGAACATTCCTTTTCATATAAAGTGAGATATCATAGAAGTGTAAGGTGTGCGTAGAAGAGGTAGACTGAGGAAAACGTGGCTGGAGCAAATGGACAAGATTTTGAAAGAAGGTGAGAAGAAACAATAATCTAATATTGTACATTGAGAGATGAGTGAATATGAAGGAGCAAAACTTGTGCGCTTGGATATAAAGTTTGGCAAATATTCCTTAGTGTACACGTCTCCGCAGCTAAATCATTCAAATGACTATCCATCCTTACGAAATCCATAAATACATACGTGACCATATGCCCACGAACCCCACAAAGACGGAAAATCACCCGAGCATTCTTTTTCATATAAAGTGAGATATTATCAATCAAAAGGAAAGGAAGGGATGGTGGAGAGGAAAGGAAAGGAAAAATCGGGAATGAAACACGTTATTTTACTGACTAGAAATTAAGAGTTTTTCCAGTCGCTTCTTAAAGCATGCCAAGGACGGAGCGAGTCATATATTGGTTTGTAACTGATTCCAGAGTCTCACTGCATGTATGGTAGTGTAGCCTGGAATTGAACGCATGTACATATATATATACCCACCCTGTAACCTTTCTGCTTTCTCATCTATCTCTTTACACTGCTTCTCAAACAGGTCTTCATCCTTGTTCATGCGCCCCCTCTCGTTCATTGCCAATTTGCTCATGTGATCTTCATTTTCCATTTGTTCTTTGTGCACAACGAGCAAATGCTGAAAAGAAAAAGAAACATGTAATTTATTTGTGAACAGTCAGTTCAGTTTAGTTTGAACCCACCAGCCACGCTATTACGGAGGATAAAATAATTAATTCCTCATCCAGCGTGATCTACATCGAAAAGATTGAAACCTTAATTTTTTTCGAAGCGTCACATGGTAACAAAGATGACACACCCGAGTGTGAAAAGAATAGTAGGAATGATCGACTTAAGGTCCAACATCACAGGACAACGAAAATGACTCGCAGCACAATAACTATACTTTTTTTTTTTTTTTTATCCACTTTGCACGGATTTCTCCTGTTACACAAAGAGGGTCTGCTTCTAGCGTTAGCTTATTCGTTAGGAATAATATCAGCCAGGATTCTTCTCATACTGCTAGGCGGTGCCGAGAATATATCAACAGTGTCGTTCAGTTGGTTCAATATCTCTATACCACGCGTGACTGAGTGTTTAGGCATGATGCTCGTCCTGTAAGTTGGTATGTAGAACAGAGGGTGATTCCTTGCACGGCTATATTTATTAGGTACATATAAACTTAGCGCTTCTAGAATCGCGGGACAGTTAAAGCAACCTTGGAAAACCTTTATTGGGAATATCGTAATGGATTCTTGCCTTCTTGTTTCGAGGCTTCTATAGTTACACACCGTGAGAAGTTCGACATGGTGAGCATATTTTGGGTAATCGCCTTTTGTTCTGTACCATAGATATCTGAGGATTTTTTTTTGTATTTGTTCTATATTGTTTTTATATTTGAGCTGATGAGGACCCCAAACCGTAGATGCATATTCTAATTTGGTTCTAATTAGATAATTATATAAGTTTCGGAGGATATCGGTGCTGTTAAATTCTCTTGATATTCTCATTACAAAACCGAGTAGTTTGTAACAATCCGATATCAAACGTGAGACATGGTTAACGAACGTGAGTCCACCATCAAAGGTTACACCCAAATCTTTGAATTCAGAAACTCTGTTTAGTGCCACTCCCTGTATAGTATACTGATGGTGGATTGGTGAAAACGATCGACTATAAGATACACAGACACATGTATTAATGTTGAACAGAAGATGGTTTTGCTCACTCCAGAAGACTAGGGAGTCTAGGTTCTGTTGTAACTGTGCGCAGTCGTGAGGTGAATTGATCTTTTTGAAAATTTTCAAGTTGTCTTCGAACAATAAACATGTCGAGTGACTTATGGAATTTTGAATGTCGATTGTAAGATTTGTCTTTTTGGAGCATATTGATATGTTATCGTTTGATTTTTAAGTTTTTCTGTGTTATATAAAGAATACTTATTTGTACACATTATATTTGTGTTACTCGTATACTTGAGAAAATGTAGCATAGTCCCTGTGACAGTTCACAAATTTGCCCCAAAACAAACCTTGTAACGACGTTCAGTAATTTTCATTATTTTATCAACTTTAATATAAGCCTCGATTCTAATAAATAGCAAGCTATTTAGGTAAATACATTACATAAAACTAACAATAATGACAAATTAATACATCTTGTTACAAATTGGCAAAAATATATTAGTTTGTTAAAATCAAATAATGTTTGGCGACGTTCGTAAAAAGTCACTACGTTAGTCCGCATTGGCTAGGGACGGGGTATACGATAATTAGATTTTAGATTTTTTTATATCTAAAATTAAATGTTCGTAATTAGTATTAATTCATAGTGGATCTTGGCATATTTAAAGATAGATACAAATCATACAATACATTAGAAAGTCAGTATAATGAAAATTTGGAATTAAAACATCAGTTTAGAGAAAAACAATTTTTCAATTTATAAAAAAACTGTTCGATTTGTAAAAAAAAAGACGATTTTACCCCATCCCTTTGAGACATGACATTTCAAATGTCACAGGGATCATCCCACATTTTCTCAAGTATAGTAAATAAATAAATATTCAATTTAAAGTAGAGAGTTTATGTAGCAAACAAGATTACCATGTTCTCCTGATACTCAGCAAACAGATTCTTCCGGTGTCTTTCCAACTCATTTTGCTTTGTGGCTTGGACATCAGTTTCGGCCTTCAATTGGATAAGCTCCCTGTTGCTAAATTGGGAAAAAAGTCAAAGTATAATCTGATATTGAACCTTATCTTTGTTTTTATTTATATAAATAAATAAAATAATAAATAAATAATAGGTTTATTGATAGCAACATAGTATGTACAGATTATATTTAAAAAACACTTCTAAAACACATAAATTGCAGACAATACATTAAATACAGAAGCTATCAAAAGGTCTGGGCTCATCTAATAGCATCCCCTCGGCCAAGATACACCCCACCAATATAGGGCGAACCTAGCCACGGGGACACCAGATGTTTTTCAGCCCACACCCTTGAACACGTAGAACAAGAATATATAAAAAAAATAAACACAGAAAATAAATAGATGACAAAAAAAAAATACATTCAAGAGAGAAGACACTAAAAGGTCCGGGCTCATCCCACAAACATTCCCCCGGCCGAGATACACCCCACCAATGCACCGCAAGGGCATCAGGGGGCTTCCATCCCACACCCCCGCATATCTAGATTAAATAATAAATAGAAAAAAACAAAAACGTATGACAGAAAACAAAATAAAAAGTAAACCCACATATACCACCTCAGGTTAACTGTCAGCAAGAGCGAGAAAAAAAAAAAAAAGAAAAGCCTCGAAGGAGTCCAAATTTTACATAATGCCAATGGGAAGTAAGATAGTTGAGACAACATTGAAATAGTTAGGCAGTAATACATTGAAATAGATAAGCAGTTTTAAAAGAATTAATGAGGAAATGCACAATCCTCGATTCACCACCAGCGAAAAGAGAGAAAAGAAAGAAAATAAGAAAAGAAAAGCAAACAAGAGACCCATTAACCACTGAGAAACCCATTAACCACCCAGAAGATAACGCTTTAGATACAATATAACTATCAATAGTAAGTAACCTCTGTAGCCTAGTTGGTAAGGCTCAACTTCCACCTGGAGGGTTTGGGTTCAATTCAAAACAAATTCCCATCCAGCGAGACCTACACTAGAAGATCGAAATCTTTTTTTTTTTATGAGCGAGACATCACTTATTGATGAAGAAAGAATTACCTAAAGGGGTTACTCCTCCGGTAGCGATGACAAATGTACGGAAAAAGAAAGGCAACTCTTAGTGCAATAAATACTCGTATACTAAAAAAATGGCTTAATGCCTGGAGCTCAAACTATTTAAAATTATTGTTTGAACTCAGACAATTCTTCTTCTTCTCAGTGTCATGTCAGGTCTCCCAACGTTGAATATCACTTGAGAGTAGACATCTTTGTCCCCAGCAGCCCAAAAAAGATCTCCAACGCCCCTTATGCTAGTCTAATCACGTATATTGCGGAGCCAGGAGGTTTGCCTCCTGCCAACACCTCTTCAGCCTTCTATTTTGCCTTGGATGATCAGGTGCAGTAATTTATATTTTGCTCCTCTAAGTACATGACCCAAATAGGACACCTTTCGGATTTTAATATAAGTCAGCAACTCTCTATCAACTTTGGCTCTTTGAAGAACCCTTGTGTTGCTGACCATATCCGTCCAGGGTATCCGTAGCATTCTCCGGTGCATCCACATTTCGAATGCTTCCAGTCCGTTCATACTACTTACGTTGAGGGTCCATGATTCTATAGCGGATTGCTTATGTTTAACTGTTGTGATGATCTTGATCAATATCGGTTTATTTATAGACTCAGGAATGCGGATATATTTCGATAAGTGGACAGCAGGTAAATAAATAACAAAGTCTTGACAGTTGAATGGATGACAATAAAATGTCTGTTTATTTCGCATAGTGCAGACAATTTATACCAGTGAGTGAATACATGGGTTATATATATATCTGCCTCGCTCTATCACATGGACGGGAGGTAGGATAATTATTTACATTTGGAGATGACTGGACAAATCGCGGGCACTATAAAAATAGTTAACATTGTCGCCGTTCTTGACGTGTAACTATCTATGAATACTTGATCGGTCAATGACCCTGTATGTATCAACAATAATTAATTTTATTTATTTATGTTTTAATAATTCACTCGTTATTTTTGACAATTCATTTAGGTAGGTATACAGGCAGGTACAATTCCACTCCGTGCGATAACACTGACAAAACGTAGCATTTGACTAACCGTTGTCAAAGTTTCAAGTTTAGATTATCATCGCAGAATACGCTTCTCATTTTATTAAAAGCCGCACGAGATGATTCAATTCTGCACTTGACTTAGGTTTCTGGATGGAAGTCTTCCACTAGGATACTTCCGAGGTATTTACATTTTTTCACTCTCAGGCCATTAAGCCACTTTATAAATATATTTGTATTCAAGTCCCTTAATGGGATGTTTCCATTTTATATTTTGAATCTGTGTCTGAAATATGTTCCTTCGAAGAGGAAAAGAGCGTGAGGTAGAATTTATCTTCAACTAATAAATTGATAGTTCCGAATCAATCCAATAGGACGAGGTATTATGATAAGAGCTTTTGCCGTTGCAGGTCCTGCAACATGGAATAGCTTGCCTCTTAGTGTTAGAGATATGGCGTGAGCAGCTTTAGAAAGCGCTTAAAGACAATCCTTTTTGAGAGATCTTATTAAATTTTTTGTTTATATGAACACTACATGCGTACAATACACTACACCTAAATCCGAATGCGTTACTATCTCATATGGGGAGACCCACAAAGGTTTCTTTAAACTTCATTCTTAATTTTATCAAGTCTTCTGCGGTTTTCTTACCAAATATATATTTCTCAACATATGCAAAATGTGAACCATATCCAATGGCCGCAGTCCCCACCTTATTTTCCTCACCCTCAACTTTTTTTTAAATATTTTTAGTGTCAATAATTATAGATTCGAATCCCGATTTGGTGTCCCTGGTGAGGAGAATCTGCTATCTAAACGGCGTTATATATGTACAGTACCCAGCGGTACGTAATACACATCGGGCTTAAGAAAGAGACTGTCGGCCATAATCGGCTAACTTCGGCTTTGTAGAGCGTCGTCTCTGTCTCATGATTGACTGACAAATCGCGACGGAACACGTGTATGAATGACAGAGACGACACTCTACAAAGCGGAAGTTAGCCGATTATGGCCGACTGTATTTTTCTTAAGCCCGATGTGTATTACTTACCGCCGGGTACTGTACATGTATATTTTATTATTATAATTATTTACTGCGCTATATAATAATTTACCTTTGCTCAAGAAGCGCTTCTAGCGCCTTGTTTTCTTCATTTGCTACAGGAATAAAGGTGCCATCGCTCCAGCCGAGCTGTTCTAAAACATCGGTCATAAATGACGGCATTGTGAACTATTTATATTGTAATACAACAACCAAAATACATATATCAACAAAATTTACTGAGATCAAGATTATCAAACACGATCGATACGATTCTCGGCCGTATTTGATCTTATTACGAGTTATAAGTAATCATTTTAACCATTGAAACGAATGTTGTTATGAAATTAAACAACTATTGACAAACTGTCGTAAACAATTCAAACATTGTCATGGAAACCGCCAAAATTATTTTCCAACTACCGCTGTATTTTGTCTATAAATACAAAAACACCTTCAAACATTATATAGCAGTAATTTATTTCATTATTGTTTCTCACAAGAAGCTCAATTAAAATGTTTTTTTTTTTAAGTATATTCAAATAAAATATATTTGACGCACGTAGTTAAAACAAGTCGGTAAGACTATAGTATACTAAATAATCGAAAATATCGCGTGCACTGTACTATGTAGCTTGATTGATTCCCTAAATTGTTACTCATGTCGCAACCTTGTTTGCATAAACTTTACAACTATCAAGCAATGATAAAAAAGCTGCCTACAGGCAAACTATCGATGCTCTTTTCACGAGGTGCCTTTGGATTGACCGTGTGGTGACAGTAGCATGCCTACGATATCGCTTTCATCCATATTTTTAGTGTATTAAGTCAGATTGTTTGATTAGTTGCCTGCAGTTTTTTTTTACCATTTGTTAAACGTTGTAGAGTTTGCGCAAGTAAGTTCGCGGCATGGCAGCACTCAGGTGGAAATTTCGCCGTAGTACTGTTTATAAATGGTTATAACACAAATAGTTGTCTTAGATTTTTAAGCTGCTTTTAAATTTAGTACAGCTTTAAAGTCGGATAAAAAAGAATTATCGAGAAATTGTCTCTTCTATTACGTCACATTGACAAGATAAAATTATATTTTTGCAGGCACATACATATTCTTAGATAAAAAATATTTTCAAAACAACATTTCAAAAAACACAGCAATTTTTTGGTAATTAAATAATAAATTTTGAAAATATAATGAAAAGTCAATATATATTTAAAACTATTATTTTCATTCGTATTTATTTTAAATGGTTTGGTTTTCTTACTATTATCAAAAATATTCAATATACACGATATTTTAGTTTCTAACATTGTTTTTTGAATAGTAATGAAATGTCATTCATAAAGTTCGTTTTATTTGAACTGCTGTAAGTAAATAGTATTTTATATTTTTAAGCGACAAAAAAATATAAAATCACCAACAGTATGAAATAGCAAATTTCACACAGTAAATCTTAAAATTCATAATATAGTCTTGAAATCTCGGAAGTGAGCTACCTCAAGCGATGCGCTGTATTTAATTGCCTAATGGAGCGCTGCCCATTTTTCTTCTTTTTCTTTTTAAATAATTGCTATCAACTTCCGACAGTGTTATAAATTGTTTTTATTAAAAAAATGTACAGAACAATAAAAAGTCACCAATCGCGTACCTGCAAGGAATTTAAATCTCTTATTAAATTGATGATAAATATAAATCAATGTGCAAATAAATATAACTTGCAACTTTGAAATGGCTAAACATGTTAAAATAATCTCAGATGAAGTTTATTTTGGTACTTCTATTTTTGGACTACTGTAATGTTTCAAGTTTTTGATCAACTCATTTTAAAGAATTTCAAGGCAAAAATAATATTTATCTCTCTACTATGATTGAATATGTGTCTAGTTTTAGTATTATAATATTAAAAAATAATGCGGAAAGTCAAAATGTGATATATTTATCTAAATTGTATATTTAAAAGTAAAGCAAGTGTTTTTGTCAACATTGAAAATGTGTAACTCATTACTACCGTGTCCTTTATGTTCAGTGCCACGTTTTAATGATTTAGAATCACTAAGGGTCGGTTTAATAAAGGCTGCAACGGAAAATTTAATTTGTCCAATATGCAAGGATGTTTTTATGGGCTTAGATAAATTGACAATACATCTCTTTAGTCACAGGGAAAGTGGTTTATGTACAGAGAAAAAGAAAAATATAACTGAACCAGAAAGACAGTCAGCTGAAAGAAAAAAAAGTGTCGATTTGTTTACAAATAAAACAGAAAGTCAAAATGAAGCTCGAGAAAGTAGCTTTATCAAAAAAAAATCGAAAAATAAAACGAAAGAAAATAATTTCAACGAAACTTCTATCGATATTTTAAATAAATCTAATAATAATAATCAGAATTTTCCTATTTTCAATATGAACGCGTTACCTTTTATCGGAATACCAAAAAATATGCCGTGCGAAATACAAAAAAATTGTCGTACAAGAAACTCAGAAAGGAGACGAAACAAAAACGGCCTATCGGAAAAATGCGATATATGCGGATTTTACTTTTTGGGAAAGAATATTTTGGAAATGCACAAGAAACTAATTCACAATGTGCACAATTCGGAAGTTGTTAACGGCGTGTCGCAATACTGTTGTCATTTATGCTCGAAAGTTTTTAAAATGCGAGGATCTTTAATGGTACACTTACGGATGGTTCATTTTCGAGTTATCCCATCGATAGAAAATGAAGAATCACCAGTCAATTATGAAGAAAATATTACAAAAACTGAAAACTTTAATAACGATGTTATGATACAATCGAATGAAATAAATCTACCAACGAAAGTAGAATATGAAATTGCCAATTCGGAGAAACTTGCAGATTCGAATGAAATTAACATTAACGGCAATAAACAATGGACATGTGATATTTGTAATAAAAATTTCACCACAAAATATTTTCTAAAAAAACACAAACGTTTACACACAGGTTTGTGGTCTATTTTATTTTATAGTAAATATTAAACTTATTGCATGTATCTTGTTCACTTAAGCATATTAACATAAAATGATCAGAAAAAAACTTCCACCTTTGTTTATATCCTTCAGTCAATGTACAGTTCATTTTAATGTAGACTTTATTCTCACCATACACCAATACAATATTTAAGAAAAAAAAATAAGCCTAATTAAGGTTTATATTGTCTTTGGTTTCCTCCTTACCTTTCTTTCAAAATTTTCTTTCACTTGGTCCAACCATATTTCACTTGGTTTCCTTTTATCCCAACTTCCATTCACAACCCCTTCTCACATATTTTTTAGATTTCTTTAGTCACCCCTTTTAATCAATTTGATCAACATGTTCAAACCACCTTAGTGAGTTCTTTATTACCTTAGTCTTTAGATCAAATTCATCTTTAATAACTAAATTTCTTAAATATTCATACATCAATACACTATTAATTTTTCTCAACACATACATTTTCACAAATGTTTATTATCCACTGTTCATGATTTAACATTTCGTTCATTTTAATGGAAAGGTGAACCCTCGAGTATATGGTAAATACACAGCAAAACTAAAAACCCTTCATTCTGTGGATTTAGAGAACTATTGCACTAGACACGGCCTGTGACTAAGTGATATAATTCCTTTATCACGAATTTAATGAATTACTCAATTCCTTTCATTATTCATTTGATATCTAGATTACACTCCCATACATTAATGTTGATACTAAAAGGTTGCTGTTTATCATCATTTTGGCAGCTCTTGCTTGATCCAACTATACTCTTATATAATACAATATATTTTTTTTTTGTGCCTCATTGGCTTAGTTTCCTATTGCAAATCACCATATATATAAACTTTACTTAAGTTTATTTACAATCAAATTTAGTATGCTACTGCTAAATAGCTAAGTGAAAAGCAATAACGGCGCTATTTTACAGCTACTCTTAGACAAAATACTCTACTTGTAACCAGTGCCGCATTTGTATAAATGGAGCCCGTATGCAGTTTGTATCTCACGCCCTCCCCTCCCCTCTTATATGTAATAAAAATTATGTTATCCTTTCTGTTTCGGCGACATTAGATGATGATTTATTATATTTTGTGCCACACAGCAAACCACTACAGTTTACATATTTCTTTGTTCTCCACAAATGCATCTATGATGTGAATGAAGTGCATATTGACTTTTGTCTGATTATATTGATAATATGGCTAGTGCGTTTCGTCTGTTTTATTTTAGCGTGGATCTTAAATAAACAAAAAACTTCATTCTGCAAAAGAGCTCTTTAATGATGTGCATTAAATATAAAATAATGTAAATATTTGGATAAACAGTTACTAACTTTTTGTTAATTATTAGTTTACTAAGCTGTAGCATTAAACAGTTGTGGTTAACATCAGATTTTAAATATGAACAACTCATTAAACATAAAATGAGCTCATTCTTCTACAAAGCATTTATATAAATCGTTCTGGCATATATCTCTTGACCTATTTATAAATATTTGGGTCCCCCTTTGGCTTAGCATTCCTAAGCCAAGGTTTGCCTATCAGCAAGTGCGACTCTACTTGTAGCACAATATTTAACATTATTGCTTTATAGCAGTGATGTTAAGTATCATTTACATAAACTGATGGTTTTTGTAATTTGTTTTATCAAACACTGTTTATTCCACTTTTTGTAACGGTATAACCCTACCGGTTTCAAGGCTTTCACCTCATCATCAGGGGAGCGCAAACAAGAGTGAATTCGGTTCGAACTGGTACTGAGATACACGCTTCTAATGGTAAACATTCGGGCTGGGGACCAGGGGCTGAGGGAGGCATGGGATGACCTCGGCGAGCAGCGGAGAGATTCTTGGTATATGTGTGTTTGCCAGATGTTCACCTCGATGCACTGACTTAGAAATTTCTAGGGTCTCTAATATGTCTAATTTATTTCCGTTACTACTGATATGTAAGAATTTGGCATCTTCTGTATTCTGAAATGGCTAATCATTGGCAGTGACAATGACTAGCCATTTCAGAATAAATTAGAGGATTTGTTAAGGCGGATCTCCGCTCCTCAGTTCCCAGTTCCCAACTTGATTGTTTACCATTAGAAGTGTGTATCTCGGTACCAGTTCGAACAGAATTCAGTCTTGTTTATGCTCTCCTTAAGTTGAGGTGGAAGCGTTGAAACCGGTAGGGTTATACCGTTAAAAAAAGTGAAAATAAACAGTGTTTGATAAAACAAACTACAATGTCTTTAAACCTCCACAACGTTAATGCCTTAACTATAAATAATATATAAACTGATGGTTATGTTAACCACTTAACTAAACTATTTATGCATGTTGCTCTCAAACGAGAGTAGTTTCAGAAGTCACATACAAAAGTTCTTGTTAATATAGTGTTTTCACTATCTTCCACTGAACCCATATGATAAATGTTAATATAGTGTTTTCACTATCTTCCACTGAACCCATATGATAAATGTTAATATAGTGTTTTCACTATCTTCCACTGAACCCATATGATAAATGTTAATATAGTGTTTTCACTATCTTCCACTGAATCCATATGATAAATGAATTTAAATAAGCGCAAGAAACATTTGATCTTTTGCCAGAATTACGAACTATAGAATCATCACAATTGGCCAAGTTTAATACAATACAACTGCCATGTTACATTTATATAATTTCTTTATTTATTCTCTAGTTTATATTTTGTATATGTTATGTACTTTTTTCTTTTGGCTTGGCTTATTTTATATACATGTCTTTCTACAAATTTGAACCTTTTTGTGTGTAGAGATAAAATTCAATTTAATCGTATCCAGTGTTGTTAGGTAACATGCTAGTATTAGCATACGTAATCCTAAGAACAGAGACGGTACAAGGTATTTTAGAATCATGGGCATTGGTTTGAAAACACGACCCCACAATAAGGTTAAATTTTTTTACTGAACACTAATGAATAGATAAAATTGCTGTAATGTTTTTCTCTTATTATAAAATGAGTGATTTTTTTGCATTCTAACAAAAATCAATCCCCCATGGAAATTAGAGACGTGCTGTCACTTAACCTACAATATAAAACTAGAGCATAGTTTCCCAAATTTTTTCGCCCCCTAGACCACTTGCCGATTTTTTGGTTTTTCTTAGACCCCCTGCCTGCCTAATATTGAATTTTCCTAAACTTATTAACTTCAAATGTATTTCTGACAGCTGACACGGTGCTGTTCACCTTGATAAGGTTTTCTGTAGAGTGGACAATTGTAAAAAAATAAAAACATGTACAATTTTTATTCGTACCTTTATTGAAAAGACACAAAATTTAAATAAATATTTGGCTTTGGAACGAAACAAATCAAAACCTAGTAAAATTCTTCCATAAAATCAATACACAAATAATACTGTTAATGAGAGGGGTGAACCTGATGCTCTGATAGCGATGGTTCAATATGTGGCTTCAAATTAGCAAGGTATAGTCTTAAATCTCCACGATCAGTGTTTGCATTCGATTTCTTTTTTTCGTAAGAAGATTGTCAACCGCCCTCAAACCTCTCTCCACAAGGTATGAAGATGGAAAAGCTAACAACAACTTTTTTGTAATAGTCCATAATGCAGGATTAGCAACAGGAATATCTTTCTGAAGCCAGAACTGCTGATACTTCTTTCTGAACTGCACCTTAAGTTCTTCGTTTGTACTTATTCCAATCAGTTCTTCTTGTAATATATACATATATGTACACACAATCTGTGTTAGGTGTAATAAGACATTTACGGAACGCCTACATATTGATGATGATCTGCCTAAATGGGATCCGCTCACGTGGACCCCCATTTACATCTTGTTCACTCCCATTTTCTTTTCTCGCTGACATAGACCCCCTGTAAGTGAAAATCGACCCTTGGGGGTCCATATAGACCACTTTGGGAATCTTTATACTAAAGTCTAAAAGTTTTCCTCTCTGAACAAATTAGAGCATTTATGCATAGCCGGATTTGCTAGATATTTGCCTAGGGCAGAGGTCGGCAAACCGCGGCTCTTTTAATAGGCATTTGCGACTCTTCAATTCCATCTTCACCAAGGCAAGGAACTGTGGAGCAGCAAATTCACAAATCTGACCAGTCGCTTGGATGAGCTCGAAAGAGAGAATTCCAATTTGATCAGCATAAGTGGACAGCTGCGAAACAAATGCCTAAAATAGAAACAATTATATTTGATACATGGAATAGTTTGCCTGGAACATATGACGCAATAAAAGAACTAGCATTTGCCATTCTCACAATCTTTGTCTCTACTTATTTATGTGAACAAACATTATCTTCCATGAATCATATAAAAAATAAGTTAAGAAGTACATTGACTGACGATAATTTACAATCATGCCTAAAATTGAAAAACAAGTAGTTACTTGCCAGACATAGCAGGGCGATGCGAGGCCACCGTTCTATCTAGTAGACTTTACAAAGCCCAAAAAGTGTTTTATTAGTGTTGAGTTATTTCTTGTTTAATAAGTAGTGCACTGAGCTATTGAAGCTTATAACTCCCATATAACATATGATATAATATTCTATTCTTCTAAGTAGCCTACCTCTGTATTGTGAATTTGAGTTTTAAATAAAAATCTTGATTTTATCTCGCTTTTTTTTCGTCATTAATATTTATATAGCTACAGGGAAAATGAATGTTGCGGCTCTACGAAAATGTTGAGATTCAGTTAACTTAATATTTGGCTCTTCTCACTAGAAAGTCTGCCAACCCCTGGCTTAGGGAATGGCAAGCTAAAGAGGATGCTCAAAGATTCATCATTATCATCCTGTTGATTAGCTTATGACTGAAAAATTTGACTCCCATGATAGCTTCTGACAACTCCTCTTCATTCATCTCTGCACTCCGGAGCTCGAAGGGCAGTTATCGAACAATTTGCTTATTGACCAATTCGCTTATCGACCAATTGCTTATCCACCAATTTGCGTATCGACCATTTGCTTGTCGACCAATTCGCTTGTTGACCAATTCGCTTATCGACTAATTTGTTTATTGACTAATTAGTTTATCGACCAATTCGCTTATCGACCAATTCGCTTATTGACCAATTCGCTTATCGACCAATTCGCTTATCGACCAATTCGCTTATCGACCAATTTGCTTATCGACCAAATCGCTTATCGACCCATTCACTTATTGACCAATTCGCTTATCAACCAATTCATTTATTGACCAATTTGCTTATCGACCAATTCGCTTGTCGACCAATTTGCTTGTCGACCAATTCGCTTGTCGACCAATTCGCTTGTCGACCGATTTGCTTATCGACTAATTAGTTTATTGACTAATTAGCTTAACGACCTATTCGTAGAAAAAGAACTCAGTCGTTAAGTAATAGGTGTCTTTATTATACTTCTCACCTTTCCCTGAGTTAAGATGTAACTCATTTTCAAATATAAATATTTATTTTCTCTTTCACAACTCATTCTCTAAATGTATCCAAAACATTTCATGATTCCTTAATTAATTATTTTAATACCTGTCTGTATAGTTGGTTCTAATGTTTCGCAGGTGAGATGCCCTATTCCTGCGTGCAGTGCAACAAGACATTTACGTTTCAGCAGTCATATCACAAGCACCTCTTGTATCATAATGATGACAAGCCGCACACCTGTTCACACTGTGGGCGCTCCTTCAAGGAGCTGTCCACACTGCACAACCACCAGAGAATCCACACAGGGGAGAAGCCCTTCTCCTGCGAGACATGTGGTAAGCTTCACATTCTGTCTACATTATTTTGCGCACTTAATAATCCTAATTCTTCATGTATCGGACGTGTAATGGCATCGGGCGTGTAATGAGACGTGTGCAGTCCCCCTGGTATGTGGTATAATGAAATAGACAATACTGTGTAGATCTGTATACAAATTCACCTGATATTTTGTACATGTAAACCCTTATATTTCTATGTAAATTCTGTAATAAGGTTCTGTATATGTAAAATTGTATTGGAAAATGTATGTTTGTTTGACTCCGATTGCGTTCGCGACCGCAAGGGAAATATGTGACTTGTGGGGCGATGCGTCGGAGTAGGTCAGGGCCCGGTCGGCGTAAGCAGCGCTCAGAACCCCGAAAGTTGTATTTCGCGGGCAATGGGCGCTTGTGATGGCCGACTGACCATTAATATAGAGGGCCCCCTGTTTGCTTAGACATTATTATATTCTTAGTACTACCGATTATACTGTGTTTTAATTGAGACCCGCTACTTCAACGACCTGCCTGAGAGGAATCTCTCCACCCCGTACCTTCTTCTTCTGGATCTTCGCTTGGGAATTCGCGACGTCGATTCTACGAGCGCGGTGCAGCAACCAACATGCCTAGATACAGTCTATTTGTGCCCCGTGCGGTACACTTCATGATATCTTCACGAAAAATTCAAATTTATTTCAGAACACGGATGTATTCTTCATTTCATTTTACACATCATTTGCAGTTCACTTGGTGCAACTGGAATGAACTTATATTTCTTAAGTGGGAATCATCCTTATTAAAGTTTAAGAGAGAATTATTAAAATATTACATCAGTTAGTGCCCTTCGGTCTCCATGAAAGAATTCCATTCTAGTGTTACCATTATTGATTGAGATTAATCATTGATGAGTTTTTTTTACTTAAATTTAAATAATTTTTTTTTTAAATATATATATACAAAGTGTCCCGTGCCTCAACGTCAAGTGGTATCGATAAAAAGGCCAGATTATGGCGGTTCAGAGTTAATAAAAAATCTTGCAAAAGCCTTATACTTTTCAAGTTATAGGCATTTCTTTAAAAATTGTGAAAGTGCGCCAAATGTTTATATGCTGTGACTACAAATCGTCATATTTTATGATTTTAATGGTTGTATCGCAATCCTAGATAGCCCTGCTATTAGTCAGAGTCCGATATAAAACAAAAAAAACCTGCACATTGGAAAAAAAAATTGTTTTTGCCCGATCATAAAAAATAATATTTTTTATCAGCTAACTTGAATTCATCATACTGTAAAAATAATGTACTACGCTAACCTGGCAAGTTACATCGAAAGATGGTTTGTTTAGTCAGGATTTCAAAATGGTACAATATATACCTACTACTTCTTTAAAAATAATTTTAAAAAAATATTTTCTGTCTTTAATGATAACACTTTTATTTATGATAACACTAAAAGTGTCATCATTAAATACCGAAATTTCAGAATGTTTTAAAATATTTAAAAAACCCACGCCTCCATGCATATTTTTTCTAAAACAAGTTCACTCCTAGAAAGATTCAGATGAAAATATGTTTACGAAATTGTCGAGATCAGTTTTGATATTATTTTTTTTAGGGAAATGCTTCCGACAGAGGGTTTCCTATCTGGTCCACAGGAGGATCCATACTGGAGTCATGCCATATAAATGCACCGCTTGTGACAAGAGCTTCAGATACAAGGTGGGTAACAAATCAAATATTACACAAGAATACTTGGAAAATTTCTGTTACGATTATTGCAGTTTTTTAACCAATTTCAATGATGGTGGAAGAAATTAGAGTTATTGTGGTATTTTCTCACAATTATAGAGAAGAAATACGCGTTAAAAAACTTAATGAAATGTTTACATACAAAAAATAATATAAGCAGATCCTAATATTTAGAATGGAAATAAATCTGGGACAAGAGAAACTGTTCCCTTTACTTATCTAAGTTATACAACCTTAAGCTTCATGGACAAGTTTTATCTAAGCTGATTGGTCCCTTACCATTTCTCCCCAGGCTCCCACCACTTCCAGCTTCTTGAGACCCTGCTTCCTCTTATCTCAAATCTTCTGTCTCTGTCTACTAAGTGGTCTGTTTCCGAGTTGCTGTGATCACATAATGGACTCTGTTGAGGTGTCAACTGAGATCTATTAAATGATCTATCCATGCTGATCTTCGTGACCTCATTTCAGTGGTTGTCTTATTAATTATTTTTTTAAAGAATAGATATGACCGAAATCATAGGTATCCTTATGCCATCGAACACTAGGCGGAAAATGTGCCTGTGTCGTCCGAGAAGAGAAGCACAGCGCTGGGTTCAAACCGACGATCTTCCGCACGAAACTCCAGTGCGTTACCGCATGACCAAGCACCTCTTGTTTTTAAGTTTCCACTGTTCGGTAGTCTATTATAGGGCAAGTATCTCTCATAGTATGCAGTTTTTAAAGCTCGGTAACTTTTTATGATCTATGAGTGCCAAGTTTCCTACCCATATGTTACTATGGGTAAAATGATTAAGTTGAATTAGCTAAAGTAAAATTATGTTTATCATGAACTTTCTTTCATAATTAAAATGAGTTTATATAGTATATGTTGTTTATAGTTAAGGCATTAACGTTGTGGAGGTTTAAAGACATTGTCATTTATTTTTATCAAACACTGTTTATTCCACTTTTTTGTGAGTCTTGTTTGCGCTCCCCTGAAGATGAGGTGAAAGCCTTGAAATCGGAAGGGTTATACCGTCACAAAAAAGTGGAATAAATAGTGTTTGATAAAAATAAATTACAATGAGTTTATATATTTAAATGCAAATTAAAAACATGTTTCTTTTGTTGTGTGTAAAAGCATCATACAACTAGTAATGCTGTATGATGCAAAACGCTCAGTGCACACTAAAACACAGGAGCAGAAGTACCATGTAGCACAGATGAGGATGCTGAGGTAGATGGTGAGTGTCACTTGTGTAGACAAAATATGAAATGAATATAATTAAGGCAGTCTCAAAGTGACACCCATAAAGGACAAGCTAAAGGAGAACAGATTGCAGTGATATGAGCACATCTCTATACTAGAGAAAATATAGGATGGTCCCTGGACGTTTGAAATGTCATGTCTCAAAGGGATGGGGTAAAATAGTTTTTTTTTCAAATCGAATCGTTCTTTTATAAATTGAAAAATTGTTTTTCTCTAAACTGACGTTTAAATTCCTAATTTTTCATTATACTGACTTTATAATGTATTGTATGATTTGTATTTATCTTTAAATAGGCCAAGATCCACTATGAATTAATACTACTTACGAATATTTAATTTTAGGTATAAAAAAATCGAAAATCCAATTATCGTATATCCCATCCCTAGCCAATGCAGACTAACGTAGTGACTTTTGACGGATGTCGCCAAATATTATTTGATTTTAACTGCCACATTTTTGCTAATTTGTAACAAGATGTATCAATTTGTCATTATTGTTAGTTTTATGTAATGTACTTACCTAAATAACTTGTTATTTATTAGAATCGAGGCTTATATTAAAGTTGATAAAATAATTAAAATTACTGAACGTCGTTACAAGGTTGTATTGGAGCAAATTTGTGAACTGTCACAGTGACAATGCTACATTTTCTCTAGTATAGAAAACCCAAAGTATCATATATGTTGGTCGAACATTGCTTGGGTTGTAGGTTGATGAGAGATGAAGAAATTCTCCAAGGAAAAGGAAGATGGATGATGTAAAGAATATTCGAGTTTTAGAAATAGCAAAGGATCTTATCCATGACTACAAAAATGGAGAAAGAGGACTCAAAAAGCATACACCACATAATGGGATGGGAAAAAGTATGCTTTTTGTTTTGATAAACACAATTTTGATAGTTCTAAATAATAAAAGATTGTCTTTATTCCAGGTGTCACAAAGAACTCGCAAATAATAAGAGATTGTCTTTATTCCAGGTATCACAAAGAACTCACAAATAATAAGAGATTGTCTTTATTCCAGGTGTCACAAAGAACTCACAAATAATAAGAGATTGTCTTTATTCCAGGTGTCACAAAGAACTCACAAATAATAAGAGATTGTCTTTATTCCAGGTGTCACAAAGAACTCACAAATAATAAGAGATTGTCTTTATTCCAGGTGTCACAAAGAACTCATAAATAATAAGAGATTGTCTTTATTCCAGGTGTCACAAAGAACTCACAAATGTACAGCGCAACCTCCTGGAACAGTAGTCCGACAATCCGGCGACTTGGTGCAAAAACTGATCAAAAATCATATAGAAATAGGAAATAATACTGAAACACATTTACAGATGTCCGAAAATTTCAAATCCATATCTGAAGAGAAATTTGATCAGCATTTTTCTATGACTATGAATTCGTCGAATGAAAACAGTATTTCGTTTTCAACAATGCATCAAAGTGATCAATTTTTAGATAACGTTGGTCATAATTCATTCAGTGGCTCTCGAGACAGTGATGAAAACTTTGTGGACAAGATTAGATTAAACGAGAAGAACATTATCGATGAAATTGTGAACGAATCAATATCGAAAATAGATTTTAGCGAACCTTCTACATCTCACGAATATCATAATGCAGTCACAGATTTGTATTCGATGATGTCTCCAACGAATGACGTTGAAGAAGATTTGCCGTCTCCATCTGAAAAACTTAAAGATTTAAAGCTTTCATCGCCTAAAGAAAATATCGCGGAAGGTGTCGACAAAAATGATTTTGTTAAAAGTGATATTTCAGATATTTTCGAAATGCAACACACTGATATGTTGAACAGTTTTGTTAAAGATAGAAATATTGAGTTTTCGCCAAATAATTTAGAATATCGTAATTCTATTTTTACAAAAAGATAAACTACACAAAAATACGAGGCGTATCCAGAAACTAAGTGTACTGAGGCTCTCACGACCAGATGCTACATTTCCGTGTAGCCTGACCTTTCCCCTCCGCAACGAGACCGGTTCGAGGTCAGTACGTTGAGAAGTGTCGACGCGACAACACGTTTCGTGAAAAATGTCAACCCAATCTCCCGCCAAGTGCGAAATTTTGTAAAAAGGCAAGAGTTTTTTAGGTGCTGCAAACTCCATGGAGATGAATTTCTCCGCTCCATCGTTACTGGAGATGAAACTTGGGTTACACACTACACACCTGAAACCAAAAGGCAGTCTGAACAGTGGCGTCACACCTCTTCACCCTCCGCCAAAAAGTTCAAAACCACAATTTCAGCCAAGAAAATCATGGCATCCGTGTTTTGGGACTGTCAAGGCATAATTTTAATTAAATATATGCCTCAAGTAGAGACCATCAACTCTGCAAGATACTGTGAGACCCTAAAAAAATTGCGAAGGGCGATTCAGAACACAAGGAGAGGCATGCTGACAAAGGGAGTCTGCCTGCTGCATGACAATGCCAGACCACACACGGCCAACGCCACGAAGGAACTGCTCGCCTCGTTTAAATGGGATGTCCTGAACCATCCCGCGCATTCCCTGACCTAGCACCTTTAGATTACTATCTCTTTACCTCCCTGAAGCTGTACATGGGTGGAAAAAGATTTTCAACCGACGAGGAGCTAAAGGAGGAGGTGGAGAAGTGGACGGAGGGGTTGGCGGGAAACTACTTCGAGGAAGGCATCAAAAAGTTGATACCCTGCTTCACCACCTGCATTGAGAGGAATGGCGACTATGTTGAAAAATACTTTACATATGTACTACGGTAACCACGTAATTTTTTTGTTTAAATAAAAAAAATTGTAACCTACAAAAATTCAGTACACTTAGTTTCTGGATATGCCTCGTAATTTAAAAATACAGAATTCATCTTTCGAATATTAGAAAGATATTTCTTCACTTTGTGATTTCATGTTAATTAACCTGATTATTTATAATATTGAGTACAATTTAAGTAAAGGTTTTGAATCCTGAACCATTTCCTATTCAAACATGTACCCATTGACTCCACTTGCACACACCTTCCCCTTACTAGTCAATAATCTCTCCTTACCAGGAACCACTAACAAATATTTTTAAATATGTAATTTAGTTCTTCATCTTTTGACGAAGAAAACAGAGGTGTTTGAAACCGGTAGTAAACTTAATAAATAAAACAGTGGTGAATAAAAAGAAAAAAAATATTTTAATTTATTTTGTTAAAAAAATCTATTAACACGTTGAGTATCGATGCACAAACAACTCACTACGACGGTTGCCGGTGGCAGACTGACCAATAGAAGTGACATACTGATATTACGCGTAAGTGCGTGATTGGCACCCAGCGCTCTCTTCTCATTACGTACAAACGCGTAATCGGCAGTCAACATAAGGTCAGAGTTGTCAAAGCATCTCGCTTAAAAAAACCTTTCCCTTTTATGTATCAATATTTCCTCTATTGTCCACTTTTTACAGTAGAAAATAGAGGACAAATCCCATTAAAAAGAAATTCGTAAGACAGTATTTTTTTTTCCTTAGACTGAAAATGGGAGAAAAATATGGTATAAACCAAGAGTTCCCAAAGTGGTCGATTTGATTTTTCTAGAGGTCGATAGTTTCAATAAAAAAAATTGGGGGTCGACGACAGCAAAAATAGACCCCCTTACTACTGCTATTTGTTTGTTACTTCAAAATATCTATGATTCCTATGTACCTAATTAAGAAGTAAAATAATTCAAAAAAACATTTTTTAAATAAAAAAACATTTCATACCAAACTTATGAACAAAAAAGGCAAAATGTGTCATTAAAAGAGTCTTGTCAGCGCAGATTTCAGTATTAAATGTTGCACAAGATAATGCAATCCATAATCCGTAGTCCTTTTACATTTTTCAATTCTTAACCCTTCCCTTACGGTGTTAAAATTGAAACGCGTGCTCCGGTGTTGGGTAGTGAGTACGCGATCAAAAACTAGCGATTTTAAATCGGAAAAATAAGAACATTCATAGATAATCCCCTTAATTAATTATAATTGAAGTTAAAAATTATAATAATTGAGATTTATTTGCTGAAAACATTAAAAAAACCATCTGGCAGCGCTCACGGAACGGGCGTACGTCTAATCTATTTGCAAGTTCAGAAGATACTGCGGCGCGGAGCGGTACCCCGGCGTGGCTTACGTTTGCGACGATTGAGACAATTGAGCTCCTCGCAATTCAGTCTAGTATGCAAGAGTGAGATGCGAATATAGTGTCGTGCTTCCCGCATACTATTCACCTATCGTCAAGACGAGGCACTCGCAGCGTTTAAATGCGAATTTGTTTTCGATCTTTACAAAACACCTCGATGTAGTCGATAAATTCTGATTATTATTAATATTATTTTTTAAATCAATGCGTAAATATATTATGGAGGAATACCTAAAATCTTAACCTTGTATTTATAATATTTATAGAGATATTGATGGTTATTAGAAGCAACGTGTAGAAGATACCCAACACAGGGAAGGAAAGGTTAATTACAAGTGATAAAAATGAAAAGTTTGATGTCTAGTGAAATATTTAATATCGAGTACTGTACAAACTTATTAATTTGAGTAAGTAAAGTAAATGACTAGGGGTTCGACGGTTTTAAAAATTTTTGGTAAAGGGGTCTGCGGCCGAAAAAAAAAGTTGGCGAACTCTTGGTATAAACAATAGTTTTATCTCTGAATAAAAATTTGTACAAATACACTCAACCAATTAAATTTTTCAACAAATAATGTTATTTTGACTGTACTGATTATTTCTTAGCAGCATTCATAATTGCATTTTCAATACACGTAATTGTTGAAATATATTTACCGAGACTTCATTTCCATAGGATACGTAAGTCTGAAAATCTATTCGCAGCCTCCGAAAATGAAAAAATGTTATACAACTGCGTAATGAAAATACAACTTGAATTTGTTTTTACTCGCGTGTTCAATTATGTATAGAACAATTATAAATTAACCCTTTTAATCCCTGCATACTTTGGCAAGAAAACAGTAGTTTATATTTTATCTCAGTTAATATTTAGTTTTAAAAGCATTCTTCTAAAAGTGAATGATTCACAAAGTAAAAAAATACATATATTCAACATAAAAACTTGTGTGAAAACTTTAAGGCCGATGATCATGAAAAATACGGCGGAGCTTTTCAGAGAGTATCAGGTCCTGGACATAGCCTATTTACATCTCAAATCCATTCTCTGGCACTACCATACGAGAGGAGGGGAAGATGCAGACTCAGCAGAGACACATGACACGCATGGCAACTAATGAAATGTTCACCATCCCTAGAGTTAAAACCTCTTTTGCCCAAAGGCAATATGCTTATTTGGCTCCCATTACATACAATGGCGTGCCGACTTCAATAAAGGTAAAGGTAGGAAAACCATTTAGACAGTCGATCGGAGCGTGGTTGTTATTGCGACAGGATTTTGAGTACTTGGGCTTTCAGGATGAACGAAGAGTGGAAAAGATTTGTGTGAGCTCGTGAGTATGGGTTTCTTCTTCTTGTTTTAATTTTGTATTTGTTGTCTGTGTATTTTTTGTTTTAATTTTAATTTTTATTCTTATGATTGTGTGCGGTATATTGTGGAATGAATATTTTTGGTCTTTTTGGAGTGATGTTGTGTGAGGAGTTGAATTTCGTAAGATTTTTCCAGTTGTAGTTGAGTGTCACTGTAAAGGTCACTGTCAAGTTGATGAGAGCGTGCAACGGGGTTTTGTTTTTGTGTAATCAAAAATCAGAAAGAAGTATCGATTTACTTTTTCATGCTAAATATCCTCAGTGAGATACAGGCAAAAGCCTAGTTTACTGGGGATACGACAAATGAAAGGCAACAAACCCAGATCCATTAAAATTGTATGTCCAAATCAAATTACCTGTTGTTTTTTCGCAAATTGTGTATATTTCTTGTCATGTGTAATAATAAATAAAAATAAATAGATGATCAGCCCCGTGGGATTTTTCCAATACACCAGTTGGGGCTGATGATCGGCCCCATGAGATTAAAAGGGTTAAAATAAGATTTTTTCCTTTTTTACCTTTTCATTTGAGCATCTATATTGATTAGCCGTTCTTTTCATGTTGCTTGTTTTATCCAAGATTTTGAGTTTGGATCCCCTCAGATATATAAGACTTGCGTCCACCCCATCATGATATATGGGTTAGAAGTGAGAGCCGATACCAACAGGACAAAAAACCTTCTCAGAGTGGCAGAAATGAGAATCCTACGCTCCATCGCAGGCAGAACTTTTATAGATCGGATCAGAAATGAGACGATAAAGTCTGTCTGTGGTGTTGAAGACATAGTGAGGTGGGAAAGAAGCAGAAGGCACTTCTGGAGAGATCATGTGGACCGCATGGAGGATACAAGACTGGCAAAAATCGCTAAGACTGAAAACCCTAACAGCAGATTACCGGGAAGGCTGCCGAAAAGGTGAAAGGACAGCTGGACTTCATCATCCCAGGACAGCCCATCGTCATAAACAGGTCATACGACCTAGACCAAGAGGAAGAAGAAGAAGAAGATCTCCTCTGGTGCATTTTCGATCTAAAAATTATCATCGTGCTGAAATTTTCATTATGTTAAAACGGAATTCGTCAAACATATTATTTTAAGTTCGTACAAAAATATTTGTTATTCTGAAAAATTAATTACTTTGGTACGCATTTTAATGAGATTTGAGCTGTATATTTATAAAACATGACTATTGCGGTGACTCCATCATCAGATTAGTAATTTTCAACCTAAAAGAGCATGCTATTCAAACAGCTAAATAAAAGCTAAAAAGCTCCCACTTTACAGCTACTCTAAGAAATAAATTGTGGGCTTTACTTAACCACTATCTCTTTGTTTATTTACTTTTCTATCTGTTCAAAGATTTTTCAACGCAGCTTTCCTAATCATTCTTACCTGAGGACCAACATTGCAACAATTACTAGCGTTAGCTAATATTTTGGGCTGGATTTTTTTAATGATTTATTACTATAAATAAAGATTTTATAACAAATAATTTACCAAACTGCCTCACAATTTTTGGGCAAATGGATCTTACTACTTTAAATAAAATATATATAACAAATTATATACTTAAAACTAAATCGTAAACTATAAAGAAATTACCAAGACTAAAATAAAAAATATAATCTAAATGCAATGTCCAAAATCCACTTAAAATATAAAACATGAATCATACATAGTCAAAAAGAAAGTTAATATTTTTTTCTCTTAAATAAAAACTTATTGTCACACATTAAAGTCTTATTTCTCTAAGGCGAAATAATGTATTCATTTTCTTTCATTTTCTGTGTATGATATTCTTTTGTTTACAGTACACTATTTTCACAAAATATAAAAATATAGGTTTTAAAAATACTTTTGCTAGTTGCTCAAAAAACTCATCGCGATTCCGTTCTAGATTTCTTTAGATGGATTAAAAAATAAGGAAATATGAAGTGGCTTGACAGTACTGATAGGGTTTGTAAAGTTATATCACAAAAAATTATATCTGCTCTCTCCTTTTCGCTATTTATTGAGAATATTAAATATGGGCAATGTATTTAGCTCTGCTTTATTTTAAAAGCAATTATTCAGCAGTTAATATGTCAAATCATTATTTTTATTTAAATTATATTCAAATAATGTTACTTACTGCACAGAAAATCAGCAAGTCAAAATTAAAATATAACAAAAAAGGAACATTATTTTTATATTTCAAATACACAAATATTTGATACATGTATAGATTAATTTGATACATATAAAGAATTTATTAATATCAAAAAGTTTTCTCAAAAATTTAAAGGGTGTAGTAATGTTTTGACAGTTCATTAGTTTATTTAGTTCGTCATTGCTACTTTGAAAAAGTACCACCATTATTAAATGCAATCAAGTTTGATCTGAACCTGTACTTAACTTGACTCATAGTACCACTAAAAAATGTCCGTAAAGGATATATGAAGACTTGTAATGTGTTTTTTTTTAACTATGGGACAATTACAGCCTATATTATAGAAACCTAAAGGGTCAAGTGCTTCATCGAGGCAAGGAGGTGTGTGATGAAAATTGACTTGACAACCTCAAATTGTAACGTGAGAGGGCGAAACATGAAGTACTCCGAACCAGAGCTTAAATTTGTGTTGTTGATGTGGCCGTATCTGTGAATCGAGAATTGGTATCTACAATCATCATGAAAAATGCTGCCAACCCAAAATTTCTTTCAATAATAATTCATACATGTTCAATTAGTCACTTAATATGGTTTATTATTTATAGTAAAGGCATTAACACTGTGGAGGTTTAAAGAAATTGTAATTTGTTTTATCAAACACTGTTTATTCCACTTTTTGTAACAGTATAACCCTACCGATTTCAAGGCTTTCACCTCATCATCAGAGGAGCCCAAAAGTCTTATTTGTGCTCTCCTGATGATGAGTTGAAAGCCTTAAAATCGGTAGGGTTGTACCGTTACACAAAGTGGAATAAACAGTGTTTGATAAAACAAATTACACTGAATAAGGTCTTTTAAATCGAACTGGGGTCAACATTAACAGTGCAACTAAATATACTGGTATTATTTGTGTTATTTTCATAAATTATATGTCTGTCTGTTAATGCACACTGTTGTTTAATATTGATTATTGACAAAACAAGGTATCAGATAATTTGACTATTTTCTATTCTACCTTGTCAAATAACGTGATATGTTTAGGTTTTGTTTTGGGGTTAAGAACATCTCAAAAAACGAGACTAACTATGACATACGTTATACACTTCTTTGCATTGATAGAAAAAGCAGAGGCAATAGGAAAATGTAGATCTAATAAAAGAAAACTAAATAGTTCAATACTGAATTATGTAAATAGTTATTTTTAATTTAGGATATTGTTATACTGAGAATCATGTATAAATAATATATTTATATTTACAAAATCCTTCTAATTATTTATTTATTTTTCAAAACAAATGCTTGTAGAGTTAGTTAACATTAATAATAAAACAAGAACATTTTCAACAAAACAAATAATAGAAAAAAAATGGTGCAATAGTAAATAAATTAATTTATCAGTTAAATAAATTTATTATTTATCAGTTAAAACCATATTAGAAATGTTTTCTAAATACAGAGATTTTTTTTAATCCTTCAGAAGTTTCTGTACAAGCCTCATTGAGCATATTATTTTCCACCAAAAACAGTATTACTAAAAGTATTGTATTGTTTACACGTTCATTGTACGATTGTATTATATAGTGCAATCTGACAGGTTTATTGGTGTATGGCAATCCCTTCCAATCAACCAGAAAGTGAAGCCATGATAGGAATGCTTTTTTTTATTTAAATTTAGTCAAACGGGAATTGAATCTGCAACACCTATATTACATGACAGGTGTCTTTCCAATAACGCTAAGGAGGCTGTCAGACAATGGTTCATGATTTCCATTTTCAAATAAATTAATCGCAGTCTCTGTATCTTATTATATAATTTTAACAGAAGTGCCATAATTTTTTTATGGTCTGTTTTCAGTTTGCTCGTCAAATGTTCTATAACCCATGTTTTAGATTTCAATTCACGAAACAGTGTCTTTATCTTGGATTGGAATTGGATATGGATTCCTTTATGTATATGAGGTAGACAGAGAAAACATAACACAATCTCCTATCCATGCCAACTCTTTTTTTGTGTAAAAATGTATGAATGTTGAATAAGAGTCCTCAACATTAATACATTTTGTAATGAAAAATCTTCTATTATTTATGCTCCTTGTCTGGTCAAGTTTATTTTTTTTTACTTTGTTGTTAATTAGGTCCACACACGTTATTCATACTTTTTATGTGCAAAAAAAGCAGCCGAAAAAAAATTGTTTAAAAAAATCTACGTCCCTTAGTTTGAGAGTTACATTGCGTTTAAAAAAGAAGAGATAGAAGTCAATAGGAGTGAAAGAGACAAAATTACGGAAAGCGTGGGAGGGTTTCAAGTTACTAGTAAAAAATTAATTAATACCCAAGCAAGTACTGATTTTTTTTTCTATGAATAAATTTTTCATATAGCAACACCAGCATTATAATACCAACATTCAACACCACAAAATGGAAAAACAGAAACAAAGAAGTTTCCGATTCTGTTTGCGTGTTGCACTTTTCTCGGAGAAGTGATATCGGAAATTTCTGTTAATTGTAAAGAAATCACTTGCCAAATATTTCAGAAATTTACAGTTATATATGTGTTTTTAGTTGATGCATTTATGTTTTTTATTTTCAGTCGATTTACTCCCTTGTGAAGTGAGACAAAAATATTGGTTTGGTTCGTGACTGGTGCAATAGTGTTAGTAGGTTTATATTATATACCTATTCCTTTGTTTGACTTAAATATTTTAAAGAAATTTATTGTTTGGTTTGCACAAGTTAAGTGTTTATACTACAAAAGAAATGGTAATTATAATTTTATTTGAAATAATTCTCGTATTTCATTTTGTGTGTAATATTTCTGAAAATGATAAGCTGACGATAGTTACATATCGCAAGTTGTTTTTTGTTTACTTAAATTTGATTTTTAATGTATATATTTATTTCTTATTCTACGGTGTAAATTTTTATAAGTTAACTGTGCTGTACAGTTTTTAGAAAAATATGATTTCTTTCACGAACTAAATTTTTCAAAATTATCAAATATTTATAGAACTGGAGAACTATGCAGCAAGGTTTTTTTTTTTGTGTATATCGATCTTATGTAAATATGTTTTAAATTTCTTATATATAAAATACAAAGTTGTATCATAATTATTGATACTTAAAAAACATAAAATTTTCACAAAATACAGCCGTTTCTTTTGCAAGTGCAAGTTTGTATTAAATCCAAATCTTAATTGTGATTTTTTAGAGGCATATTACGAATTGAAACAATTATTTAATAGACTTTTTTACTTATTTTTATTTTCAATTGTTCACCATTATTGGGATTTGAAACACAGTAAAAAAACGGTTCAGTTCTGTAAAATAATTTATCAACAAAAATAATTCCTGTAGCCCTCAATCTCCTTAATATAATACTAAAAATATCACTCTTATAGCGACGTTTAGATTACAAACGTAAGGGCGTTTTGACTCGGTTTTAAGGAACTAACTTGACTGATGCAAAAAATTTAAAGAAAAGCATTATTAGATTGTTCGAACATAATAAAAGGACTCGGCTCTTTAGATAGCAGACTTCGTAAGGGCGTTATTGACAGAACACACTATTATTGACATTAAAAATATTATAAAATAAATTGAGTATAAGGATAGGAAAGTAGTGACCGCGGTCATTAGATTGGGTATTTTCTCGCATTTGCATATATTATTTTCACTTGTTGAGAGGCACATTTTACGTTCCGATATTATAGTACAAGCACTTTACCTCTTACCTTTAAGGTATCTTTGAATCGGTCTTATTATTTTTGTTAAAGCACAGTTTTAATTCATTTTTTTACAGACTACTTTTTTTTAAGGAACTGGATTTCTAAAAAAATCGACAATATTTGTAAATCAAAACTCGATAAGCTGTTTCCCATCTCTACACATTGTTCGAAATTGTAAACATATTGAAACTTTTTCTAAGGAAGATATAATTCGTTATGTTTTTATTAATTTCTAGTTTAATTTTATGTTATAAGAAATGATCATTTTTATTTTACACGCTTTTGAGATAAAAACGGGTTTTAGACTAGAAGAAAGTAAAACGCCTATTGCGCTTTAGGGATGGGCTCTTTAGTTCCTGATCGACTATTTAAAATTAACTACCTTATCGAAAAATGGTTTGTTAGCTGTGTATTTTTTTATATTCCAATGTATTTTGTTTCGTAATCGAAACTGTCTTTATTTTACCATTAATATTTTTTTTATATTTATGACGTTTTTTTTGTTTTGGCGTTAATGGAAACCGATATTTCTAGAAAATGCTAATAAAATTTTCAAGGCTGGTTTCCCAAATGACCGCGAGCTTGGCTTTGGGTCGACCGTGAGCTGACCTAACCATCGTGTCAAATTAGGTTTTTAGGCTGCTTTGTTTTAATAATATGTTGATCGTTATGAAGTTTGCACAATAAGTCTGTGTGGTATAATCGCAATAAAGTGGGATCCGGCTAAAAAGTATAGAAGTATTTTCATTGTTCCCTCAATTCTGAGGACCGTTACCACCATGGTCGTCAACCATCCTCTTCAGTATAGGTGATCTTTTGTCCCATGTAGCGCCTCCTGAAATGACAACCTCGCTCCTTTGTTGGCATGTGGGTGCCCGGCATCAGTTCCTTTTGCCATTCCATAATTGACTGCTCAAGACTGTCGTCTTCTCACGTTGTGTGTTGCCATTACAAACAAACTCTGAACTGAATTGACGTTGGAATGGCGAGGTGATCCTCGACTACGTGCACTGCAACGACGACGATGCCGTGTCATACAGCACAGAAAGACACCTCAATAGCATAGAAAGACGTTTTTCAATAATTATATATCGATTGGTTCTTTGAGTAAAATATTTGAAAATGAATGTAGCGAACTCAAAGGTTATGGTTATAAAAAGAAGTTTGATAAAAAGTGTGTGCGTTGTATGGATTATCTCAGAAAAACTGAAGCAGGTTGATGAGTTCTGTTATCTGGGCAGTATGTTAACGTGGGATGGGGCTAGTTGAAAGATGCATTGTAAAAAGGGTAGCGATAGAAAATAAGGTAAACGGAGCACTTCATGTTATTTTTATTTTGTTTTATTAACGTCACAACAGTGTATTTTATATGCAATATGACAAGTTATAAAAGTACTTAAAATTATTGACAAAAAATACAAAACTTTGTCTTAAACTAACATGGAAATACAAAAGCAGTTGTAATAATATATTACAGTCATGGTTTAAAATTATTTAATATTAACATATATATTTAAGTTTAATATATGTATGTGTACCACAAAATATTACCAAACTTCACCAAGCAGACTTACGTAATTGTCGAAAACTTATTTTATAGTGGTTAAAAACTTAGTTTGGTTTTTAGTGGAACAACGCTTCAATATGTTAGAAGAAAAATTGGATTTTTTTGGGAATTTTATGGATAGATCTTGAGATATGGAAAACACACGGGTTCACTTGTAGAACGAGATGCAAGTTGCTTTGCAGAATCGAAACCTTTCACATGTTGATGCAGGGTTACTCAACTCCAGAGGCAAAGTATTGTCCTTAATGTTTTGTTATGTACAACAACCGCGCATTATCAACAGTAGCAAAAATGATAATACATAATAGTGTGTTGGTGCCCAGCTTGATGTGTGGAAGTTAAACTTGGATTTGGCAGAAGAATGATGAAAGTAAGATTAATGCTGTGGAGATGCGTGTACTAAGGAAAATTTGAAGTGTGTCAATGTATGAAAGAAGGCGGAATGCAGATATCGGAAATGGATGCATGGATCAAATTGATGTTTTAAGTAAGGTGAAGAAAGGAGCTTTAAAATGGTTTGGACATGTGAAGAAAATGAATGATGAAAGAATGACTAATCGAATATACAAGTTAGAAGTGCAAGGTGTGCGTGGAAGAGGCAGACCGAGGAAAACGTCTAACCTTTACATTCTTTCAAAATCTGGACCAAATAGATCAGGTTTTGAATTATGAATAATATAATATTGTGGAGATGGTATGAATTTGGAGGAGTGGAAAGTGCGTCCTTGGAAAGAAGAAATTGGAGATCTGTTCTCTCTGTTTACCTCGCAATGGATACGGCGTGATGATATGTATTGGTTCTTTTGGTCCGCAAGAGCTACCTCCAACATCACATCTTAAAGACTGTATAGTCTTTGTCTATTCCATGCCTTGATTGTACAGGTCACCGAATCGTATAAAAATGGAGAAAACTAGAGTTTGAACCGACCAACCGAGTCTTGTTTCTTTTTTTCGTAGGATTTCTCGATACTTCTAGATCACTTCCATACAAGTCATCGCTCCCTTAGCAGTCCTAGATTCTCACAATATGATATCTCCTCATCACAGAAACTCCTGTCAATGATCACGTAGTCTAGGCATATAAACTCATGCACATGTTCTAAGTCCTGTAGTTCATTATTTTTTTGTGTTGGAACGATCAACGGATATAGTTTGTCATTGGATGTCAATTAAAAGTCGATTAACGAACAAACGACTCTATTTATACTTATCGATAATTAAATACATTTTTGACGTATACAGTTTTCATCTATGGCAGAGGTTTTTTAAAAATGTGTGCCTATACTTGAGAAAATGTAGCATGGCCCATGTGTCATTTGAAATGTCATATCTCAAAGTGATGGGGTAAAATGTTTTTTTTTCTTTTACAAATCGAATCGTTTTTTTATAAATCGATAAATTGTTTTTTCTCGAAACTGACGTTTTAATTCCTAATTTTCATTATACTGACTTTCTAATGTATTGTATGATTTGTATCTATCTTTAAATAGGCCAAGATCCACTATGAATTAATACTACTTACGAACATTAATTTTAGGTATAAAAAAATCGAAAATCCAATTATCGTATCGTAAATTATCCAATTTGAGATGTTCGAAATTTTAAATTTAAATTCTCTGAGAGAGGTAGCTTTCTGGTTAGTTTTGAGAGTGGCATCGTTTGTTGACTACCGCTCCCAAATGTCAAATGAATTTGTGCTAATCACTTTGGTGTGGCCAAGCCTGAAGTCACCTAGTTTATTAGTCATGTAGCACCTAGCTAAGCATTAAGCGAAACACTTTCGGGTGCTCTGCGTCCAACGTGCCCATACCATCTCAATCCTTGGTTTTCTATTTCGTTAGTCTTTATTCATTCGTTCCACACACCCAAACCATTCCAGCGTACCTATCGATTTGAGAATTTCAGCAGGTATTTTTACATTCAATTTATTGTTTTATGATATGGTGTTATGTTTTAGAACATTATTTGACTCCACTTCAAAAAAATATGATTGAATCAAATAAATGATATCATCATTCAAACAGGAAACATGGTAAGTCAGAGAAATCGTAGAAGATGTATGAATGTTGAGGAAACTAAGGATGTATGTCGAGATAGGAAAATCTGGTGCTCTGTCCTGTCTGCTTACCTCGACAGGGAAATGGCGTGATTGTATCTACGAGTATGTTTTGAACTAAAATATTTGATTTGCGTGCAGCTCTACTATCTAGTTCTCGAGCGTCATATAAATAGCGTTTATACAAAATACTAACAACTCTGTGTATTTATTTAAGTTGTAAAAAATGTTGGTCGTAAAGCGCGTTTGTTTTGTCGACGATTCGAGGACATCGTGTCCAATATGAACGGTTTATCTTGGTTTTGCTAAAAGGCGCGATAAAGAACTAGTTTTATCGTGATTCTCTGAACCGTCGTGTGGTATGTGCTACAACGCGGCCGGCAGATAGGACGGCCGTGTGCTAGAGATTTAAATTATGCTACTTTGATTATAAAAATCGTTTTTTTTTTCTCCAAATACGAGTATACTCGTATGTACTCGTATAATGTAAGCCACAAATGATTGTACTTTTTGGACTATGCGTCGCACCTGTTTACTTAAAAAAATCGACATAATTGTTATAATAATAAATTATTATTCAAGAAGATAAAACTTTCACGGCTGAGTTGGTAATAATAATGATAAAATGAAAATTTATATAGCGCCGTTTAGGGAGCAGTATCCCCTCAAGGGCGCTCTGAAACTCTAATTATTTTGAATTTGTAATTTATTTTTAACAAACACTGTTTATTCCACTTTTTTGTGACGGTATAACCCTACCGGTTTCAAGGTTTTCACCTCATCTTCAGGGGAGCGCAAACAAGACTAAATGCTGTTCGAACTGGTACCGATATAGACACTTCAACGGTTGGAGGCTGGGGGGTGAGGAAGGCTAGGGATAATTTCGGCCAAGAGCGGGGAGATTTTGGGGAAATAACTGTTCAACAGATGCTCCGATCGGTATACTGACTTAGAAATTTCTAGGGCCTCTAATCTCTGCCAAATTCTTACATATTAGCGGCAACGGAAATAAATTGGACAGATTAGAGGCCCTAGAAAATCTAAGTCAGTATACCGATCGGAGCATCTGTTGAACAGTTATTTCCCCAAAATCTCCCCGCTCTTGGCCGAAATTATCCCTAGCCTTCCTCACCTCCCAGCCTCCAACCGTTGAAGTGTCTATATCGGTACCAGTTCGAACAGCATTTAGTCTTGTTTGTGCTCCCCTGAAGATGAGGTGTGCACCTTGAAACCGGTAGGGTTATACCGTCACAAAAAAGTGGAATAAACAGTGTTTGATAAAAATAAATTACAATGTCTTTAAACCTCCACAACGTTAATGCCTTAACTATAAACAACAATTATTTTGAGTTCTTTCAGTTCGATCCCACCACCACCTATGCTTTTATGAAGGACAAAATAATTCCCCATCTAGCGCGATCTACACTGGAAGATCCAAATCTTTTAATTTTTTTATGAGCACGAAGTCAGATAGTGACGAAGAAGTTCATTTAAGTCACCTTTTTATCCACTTTGCACGGATTTCTCCTGTTACACAAAGAGGGTTGGCTTCTAGCGTTAGCTTATTCGTTAGGAATAATATCAGCCAGGATTCTTCTCATACTGCTAGGCGGTACCGAGAATATATCAACCGTGTCATTCAGTTGGTTCAATATCTCTATACCACGCGTGACTGAGTGTTTAGCCATGATATTCGTCCTGTAAGTTGGTATGTAGAACAGAGGGTGATTCCTTGCACGGATATATTTATTGGGTACATATAAACTTAGTGCTTCTAGAATCGCGGGACAGTTAAAGGAACCTTGGAAAACCTTTATTAGGAATATCGCAATGGATTCTTGCCTTCTTGTTTCAAGGCTTCTATAGTTACACACCGTGAGAAGTTCGGCATGGTGAGCATATTTTGGGTAATCGCCCTTTGTTCTGTACCATAGATATCTGAGGATTTTTTTTTGTATTTGTTCTATATTGTTTTTGTATTTGAGCTGGTGATGAGCCCAAACCGTAGATGCATATTCTAATTTGGTTCTAATTAGATAATTATATAAGTTTCGGAGGATATCGGTGCTGTTAAATTCCCTTGATATTCTCATTACAAAACCGAGTAGTTTGTAACAGTCCGATATCAAACGTGAGACATGGTTAACGAACGTGAGTCCGACATCGAAGGTTACGCCCAAATGCTTGAATTCAGAAACTCTGTTTAGTGCCACTCCCTGTATAGTATACTGATGGGGGATTGGTGAAAACGATCGACTATAAGATACACAGACACATGTATTAATGTTGAACAGAAGATGATTTTGCTCACTCCAGGAGACTAGGGAGTCTAGGTCCTGTTGTAACTGTGCACAGTCGTGAGGTGAATTGATCTTTTTGAATATTTTCAAGTCGTCAGCGAACAATAAACATGTCGAGTGACTTATGGAATTCTGAATGTCGTCTATTAATATGAGGAATAGTAGGGGACCTAAATTGGATCCTTGTGGTATACCAGATCTTGCGATAAATTCCACAGAAGACTTGTTACGGATTGTTACGTATTGAGATCTTTCTTTTAGGTAAGATGCAAATAATCCAATTAGATTATCGCTGAAGCCAAGTTTGTGCATTTTCTTAAGTAATATATCGTGATCAACTTTGTCGAAAGCTTTCTGAAAGTCTGTATATGTTACGTCCGTTTGTGAAAGTTCGTCTAAGTTTGACGCAATCTGTTGTGTGAGAGAGAGAAGGTTAGTAACAGTCGATCGTTTTGGCAAAAATCCATGCTGGTTTCCAATAAGTCTTGTTGATACTTGGTGGGTCAATTGGTTGCACAGTACAGTTTCGACATTTTTTGGAAGCAAAGAGAGAACAGCTACAGGTCTGTAATTATGAGAGTCTAACGGGTCTCCCGATTTGAAGATAGGGCAGACCCTGGTTGTCTTCCAGCTTACGGGAAATGTATTGGTATTTATACCTGTCTTCTAATTCGGAAAAACTAAGAAAAAACTGTTAAATATCATCCGATATGTGATAGTAATATATATAAATTGAGTATAAGGATACAAAAGGTACAGTCCCCGGCGGTAAGTAATACACATCGGGCTTGAGAAAGAGACTGTCGGCCATAATCGGCTAACTTCGGCTTTGTAAAGCGTCGTCTCTGTCCCTAAAACGCTTGACAACGACTGACAAATCGTGACGGAACACGTGTATGAATGACAGAGTCGACGCTCTACAAAGCCGAAGTTAGCCGATTATGTCCTACAGTCTCTTTCTCAAGTCCGATGTGTATTACTTACCGCCGGGGACTGTACTTTCTAACAGCTGCATATCGTCGCCGATATTGCAGGAACACGTAATTCGATATTTTGGTATAAGTGACTTTCTTTATTTTTTGTCATCTCTTGTATCATTGACACATTTTTGCATTAACACATATATTTATTTTCAACGCGGAACGCATTTATTCGTAACTGCAATACCAAGTGACGTTTTTATTTTATTATATTTTTGCAGAAAAATCGTTTTTTGTCGTCCCTGTAAAATTTGGGCAATCCTAGATACGTGTTCCTGCAGTATCGGCGACGATATTTTATGTTGTATTACACTTCGTTGTATATAGTACATCCTGGCAAGCTTGTCGCTATGTGGTGATGTCTTCCAACCAACCAGAAATATGTCAAGGGCCTTAAGTGAAAACCAGGCAGGAATAATTTCTTAATAAACCTGGTTTCTAACGAGAATCGTACCCACAACCCTCGGGTCAGAAGATAGGCGTCTTACCAACCAGGCCGCAAGATCGTTAGTATGTAGAAAAAACATAGTTGGTAATAAAACTGCAGAAAACCTACCAAGAGAAGACGAACTACTAATACCTTTGTATATCTTCCGATATGTGATAGAAACATATTCGACTTATGGTGTATAATAAATGTTGATAAGTCGTCCCACAAATGGTTGTCTTTAAGTGCTTCCTAAAGCTACACACGCCGCTCATGCATCTAACACCAAGATACAGAACATTCTACGCCACAGCCACCAACAACAGCAAAAGCCTTATCATAATACACTGTTTGATCGATTCGGAATAAATAATTTATTCGATGAAAATGAGATCGAATTCTCTCCGAAGGAAACTCTCTCGAGACGCAGATTCGAATGATACAATGGAGGCATCCCTTTAAGGGGCCTGAAACATGATGGACATATAATATTTAATGCCTACATCCATATAGGCCTCTCCAATTGTTTCCAGGAAATCCTGTCCTTTACGCATTGCTGCCACGTAATCGTTGCTTGCTTACCTAGTTCGTCCAACCAGTGTAAGTGTGCCTTCGGTATATTTAATTAATGTAATCAATCATATTTGGACTTCGAAGTGTTTGTAGTGCTTCAGAGATGTGTTCAGGGTCGTCTACCAGGATTTAATGCACATTTGAGGCAACGTATATGGAAAATGAATGAGTGTATAATGCGAACCGACTACTCATTAATTAAGGTTATTGCAAGTCAATAATTTATGCCACGTCACTAGATAGTGCGGTTAGCTACATGAACTAGATGCGTTTTGTTTGTACTCCCTTTATGATGAGGTGAAAATCTTGAAACCGGTAGGGTTATACCGATATACGAGGGTCATCTAGAAAGTAAGGTTACAAGGGCTCCTGAGGCCGGGGGATTTTTTTTTGTTTTGAAGTTGGCGCACCTGGCGTGTAGGGGGGATCCTAACGGTCAGTTTGTTTGGTCCCGCCTGTTTGTCGGCCATTTTGTTCAGTCACAGTAAATTCTTCCGGTGGAGACGTCGTCGCGCACTCTCGCCACCTCTCGTCCGTGCGAGATCCGCGCGGTCATCCGTTTTTTTGACTTTGCAGAACAATATTGCCGCGAATATCCATCGGAAGCTCGTGGAAGTTTATGGTAGTGATGTGATGAGTCGACAACATGTCACGAAGTGGGTTAGATTGTTCAGAGAAGGCCGTACTGATTGATACTCACGACGAGGCGAGGCAGTGATTTCTGACGAACTTGTACAAAAAATTGAAGAACAAGTGCGAAATGACCGCCGTGTGACGCTTGACGAACCCAGTATTTACTATTGGGTGTACAAATAAGTCACCGCCGTTTGACAAAAGTTGGCGCCACCAGTAAGTTATGGTTAAAATTGTCAGATGTAAAATGTCATTATCGTAAGGTTGGACATTGTCAACAACATGACCTTGAAATATTAGTGAATTTTTATCAGTATAACATATTTTTTTGTGTTCGAAAATGTCAAGTTTTGAGCCGAATAAGCGTCATTTGCGGGAACTTTTGATTTACTTCTTCAATTTGAAGAAATCTGCAGCTGAGGCGCATCGATTGCTTGTAGAAGCATATGGTGAGGCTGCCTTAAGTGAGAGAAGTTGTCGTGAGTGGTTTCAAAAGTTTAAGAACGGTGAATTTGACATCGAAGACAAAGAACGTAGCGGAAGGCCGAAAGTGTACGAAGACGCGGAATTGGAAGTATTATTGGATCAAGATTCGTGCCAAACGCAAGAAGAACTTGCACTTACATTAGGAGTGACTCAACAAGCAATTTCACATAGGTTGAAATCATTGGGAATGATTCAAAAACAAGGAAATTGGGTTCCATATGAACTGACACCGAGAAACGTTGAACGCCGATTTTCCACATGTGAAATGCTGCTTGCCAGGCATAAACGAAAGGGTTTTCTGCACCGTATAGTCACTGGTGATGAAAAATGGATCCACTATGATAATCCAAAAAGGAAGAAATCGTGGGGAACCCCTGGCCATGCTTCAACATCTACAGCTAAGCCAAATATTCATGGAAAAAAACTCTTGTTGTGTATTTGGTGGGATCAGCTTGGTGTCGTGTATTATGAGTTGCTCAAACCGAACGAAACCATTGCTGGGGCTGTCTACCGAGCACAATTGATGAGATTGAGTCGAGCACTCGAGGAAAAGCGCGCCCACTGCTACTCCAGACACGACAAAATTATTCTCCTGCATGATAATGCTCGTCCACATGTTGCGGCGCCGGTCAAAACCTTTTTGGAAACAATCAATTGGGAAGTTTTACCCCACCCGCTGTATTCACCAGACATTGCTCCTTCTGATTTTCACTTGTTTCGATCGATGACGCATGACCTGTCTGAGCAGCACTTCACATCATATGAAGATACCAAAAATTGGGTCGATTCGTGGATAGCCTCAAAAGATGAAGCATTCTTCCGACGCTGTATCCGTATGCTGCCAGAAAGATGGGAAAAGGTAGTGGCAAGCGATGGGCAATACTTCGAATAAAACATGAGGTTCCGTTCTTTCACAATAAATGCCCAATTTTTGATAAAAAACGGCGGAAACTTATTTGTACACCTAATATATTTATAGAGATATTAAAGTTTTTAGAAGCAATGTGTACTAGTTACACATCACAGGGAAGGAAGGGTTAATAAGTTCCGCCTTCTGTGATATATTGACACTCCAGGTTTGATTCAAAACCGTCTCACCAATCCGTGTACTAGTTACGGAAGTCATCTTGATTTATGATGAATCATGACAAATGAACGTAATGTGTTAATAAAAGAGGCCGCTGTGATGTACGGCTATCTAATCAAAATGAATCAACATGCCATTATACATAATCACAAAGCACTCTCAAAAGGGAGACTTGACTTAACCACCCAACCAAAACACTTGTTATTTTATCCCATTCGTGAATACATACTTTATTCACTTTGTTTTTACTACAAATTACTTTATGATATTTCCAGTTCCTGTTCGTTATACTTTCCAGATCATTTTATTTTCGGATTCTTCGTGTTTATATTTCCATGTGTTAAAAATAGGTCTTAAATATAAAATCTCACTCACACTGTTGCCGCTAGCGCTCGTTGGCTTTCGAGTTTCAAATAAATAAATAATAAATACATACTCCGAAATTGTACTTTGCAGTAGGAAATATACCAAGTATATACGAGTGTAGTATTCGCCAGAATACCACAACAATATTTAGAAATAGCTACTAACTTTGTGCTCTCCTTTATTAATATAAATAACCTAGTATAAACCAAACATTAAGGACAATACTTTGCCTCTGGAGTTGAGTAACCCTGCATCAACATGTGGAAGGTTTCGATTCTGCAATGCAACTTGCATCTCGTTCTACAAGTGAGCCCAATTGTTTTCTATATCTCAAGATCTATCCATAACATTCTCGAAAAATCCAATTCTTCTTGTTCTACGTAAGCGTTGTTCCACTAAAAAGAAATCTGAGTTCTTTACCACTATAAAATAAGTCTCCGACAATTACGTAAGTCTGCTTGGTGAAGTTTGGTAATATTTTGTGGTATACATACATGACATATATTGAACTTAAATACACATATAATTATTAAATAATTTTAAAACAATGACTGTAATTTATTATTACTACTGCTTTTTGTATCTTCATGTTAGTTTAAGATAAAGTTTTGTATTATTTGTCAATAATTTGAAGTACTTTTATAACCTGTCACATGGTCATCTGTATATAAAGACACTGTTGTGTCGTTAATAAAATAAAATAAATAAATAAATATGTATGCGTAACTAGCTTTCTATATGTATAACACTTGTGAGTATTAATGTTTAACCTGTACACCGCGTTAAAAATCAAATTCCACGAATCCTGTGAGCGTCACAATTTCGTCGCTTTTTAATTTTAAATTCAAACGCGTATTTTGTTTAGAACCACTGATATTTGATTACACCACCAAGTAAACATGACATTCAAGTAATTTTCTGATAATAAATAATAGTCATTACTCTTAAGGAGACTGGTTAAATAAAGGAGATAAACTAAACATTACGTAAAATACACAAAGGAATGCTACACATCAGATCTCAGGCGTTTGTGCTTCCCGCGAGGAACACGTTAAATATTAATAGAAGAGTCCTTTGTGACTTAGTGGGTGGAACGCTTGACTTTATTACTGATGGAATCGACAGTAAAAAAATACCAATGATAATAATAAAAGGGCAATTTATATAGCGCCGTTTAGAGAGTAGACTTTCCTCAAGAGCAGGGGTCGGCGAACTAGGCCCGCGGGTCAAATCCGGGCCGATGCCTATTTTAATCCGGCCCTCGAGCTAATAATAACCAAAATAATTTTTAATATATTTTATGTTTTATGTGTTTGTTTTGTTAAATTGTTTTAGTTAAATTGTATATGTATTATTTTATTTAGTGCATAGTTAGTTTCAGTTTATTGCAATACTTTAATTAAATAAAATTACTTTCTCGTGAATAAATTTTTTATCTCAAGAAAATATTACTTATCAAAAAAAATATTTAAATATTCAAAAATGAAGTACGTAAAATCGCAATACAGGTCTGCATTAATCGATGACCATTTGCAATAAATTTTGATGATAGGAAATACTAACTTTGAACCCCAGTTTGATGAAATATTATCTCAAAAAAAGCAATTACATTAATCTCATTAGTAGAGATTATTATAATATTATTATGTTACATTTGTTGTTCAATAATACGTAAATTTTGCCTTTTTCTATAATACCTTAATTAGTAAATGTTAATATTTCATTCGTTTTTTGTGTGTCAGCAAAATGTGTATAAATATTATCACCGCCTAATAAAAAACGTTAACCCTTTTTTTGCTATATAAGTAGAATTAACTATATAAATATCCACGAGTTTGCTTCCTGGCCCGCCGAGCCTAAAATTTTACCATCTGGCCCTTAGCGAAAAAAGTTTTCCGACCCCTGCTCAACAGCACTTCATCTCAGGATTCGAACCCACTATTATTGATAAATTTTAAAAATAGTCATCGAGTAGAATACATGGAACTCAGATTTTAAAAAAATGATTTCAGTCTGGTTTTCACTTAAAACCACTTTAACATATGTCTGATTTGTAGGGAATACCGTCGTCCCTAAATATTGTCAACACGCACGGTCAACGACCGACGAACCAACCTTCGGACATGTACAAAGGTCGCATACCAGAACACTAATATTGTTTACACGAAAATAATATTTACGTTACATTCCACGGTGGAAAGAGAACGCATCGCGTTGTCTCACCGTTTTCGCCGATAAATATTCTACCCACTATATTGTTCGCAACGTCTGCAAACACCTCCACGCGCAGGAGTGAGATAAAGTATATATTGCGGGCGCATTCACGCACATCTATAAATACCTACTTATCGACAAATGAAGATTATTATTCACTTGACCATTCATTGCTGTTTACTATTCATTGATTGTTCACTCTCACTTTCCGCATTCCTGAATCGACGTATTTTATTTTAAATACAAAACAATCATAATCATCACGACGCATCAATAAAGCATCCCGCTAAATATTGATTGGAAGAGATCGCCACATGGCAATAAGCCCGCCAGGTTGTACTGTATACAACAAAAGTGTAATACCCAATAAATATAGCCGTGCAAGAAATCACCCTCTGTTCTACATACCAACTTATAGGACGAATATCATGGCTAAACACTCAGTCACACGTGGTATAGAGATATTGAACCAACTGAATGACACTGTTGATATATTCTCGGTACCGTCTAGCAGTATGAGAAGAATCCTGGCTGATATTCTTCCTAACGAATAAGCTAACGCTAGAAGCAGACCCTCTTTGTGTAACAGGAGAAATCCGTGCAAAGTGGATAAAAAAAAAAGCGATATAATGGAGTGACAATTTACGACAGAATACGCAATCAAGTGATAAGAATTAATGTGAACTTAAGACTGATGTGTTAAGTAAGATGAAGAAGAGCACGTTGAGATGGTTTGGACATGTGAAACGAATGAATGAAGAAAGAAAATATATTTGAATCAAGTGAGTGATATTTTGAAAGAAAGAAACGTTAAAAATCATAGAAATCGTAGGGGCTGTATGAAAAAGAGTATGGAAGTAGAAGAGAAATCAAAGTCTGGCGCTCTGTCCTCTCTGCCTACCTCGTCGGGTAAAGACTTGTTGGTATGTTTGTATGTATTATATAAAACTTTTATAAAGGGTCTTTCAAATTGAACGTTTTTTTTAATTAAATTTTTTTAAATTCTTGTATAAAACACACAATTTGCTTTGATTTCAAAAAACTTTTTATTGGTCATTGAAGTATAATGTATGACATTTAAACGTAAAAAAATAATATCGGCCAAATGTCCACCTTTTGCAGCTCCACAGATGTCCACTCTTTTGTCAAAATTTTCGATGACATTTGCGGTTCTAACTCACCAATAACGCGAATAATTTCGTCCTTCAGCTCAGGAATTGATCGGGGGTCATTCTTATAGACCTGGCTTTTCACATAACCCCAGAGAAGGGTGTCAGATCACATGATCTTGGTGGCCAATTAACATCACCGTTTCCGGAGATTACAATACGTAAAATAATTCAACAATTTGAACACGTTGTTGTATTGTATACGACTCCATTTTTATAAATGTCATACATTACCCTTCTCAAATGTCACAAGACCCAGGCAAGTTCGCGACGCCATGGTTGTTTTATCCAAGATTAAAAAAATCCGCTCAGTTTGAAAGACCCTTTATATGTACTCGTACAATATAAAAATCCAAATTGTTATCGTTAGGCCTGGAAGGGATAGGCCTTTTGGGTTTCAAAGGGATGAAATATAAATGCAGACTCCAGTATTGTACCGGGAATTATAGGGGTGCCTATCTTCCTGTATGTATATTTTATTGAACAGCTGATTTGCTTTGTTGTCTGCTGAAATATAATATGGTTCCCCTGCTTTGACAATCGATAACTCGAAATATCTCCCAGCTGAGACAATCGATAACTATAAATAAGATATTCCCCAGCTGAGACAAACGATACCTCGAAGTATTCCCCGACTGAGATAATCAATAACTTTAAATATTACCCGGTTAATGCAATCGATAGCTCGAAATATTCTTCGATTGAGTCAATCGATAACTCGAAATATTCCCCGGTTGATGCAATCGATAGCTCGAAATATTCTTCGACTGAGCGAAATCGATTACTCGAAATATTCGTTAGTTGAAACGATCGATAACTCTAAAATATTACCCAACTAAAAGAGTCGGTAACTCGAAAGATTCCACAGCTGAGACAGTCGATAATTCGAAAAATTCTAAATATTCTTCGACTGAGTCAATCGACAAACCCGTCTCGCAAAGGATAACCGAAAAATACACGGTCTATAGTGTCATCATCCAGATCAACAGGTAATTTAATGTGGACAGTTAATTTATATGGATCAGGATTTGTTACCTTTCATTAGTCGTGTTGATTAACATGTTTAACGCTAAACTCGAAATATTCCCCGGTTGATGCAATCGATAGCTCGAAATATTCTTCGACTGAGTCAATCGATAACTCGAAATATTCCCCGGTTGATACAATCGATAACTCGAAATATTCCCCGGTTGATGCAATCGATAGCTCGAAATATTCTTCGACCGAGTTAATCGATAACTCGAAATATTCCCCGGTTGATGCAATCGATAGCTCGAAATATTCTTCGACCGAGTTAATCGATAACTCGAAATATTCCCCGATTGATGCAATCGATAGCTCGAAATATTCTTCGACCGAGTTATTTGATAACTCGAAATATTCGCCGGTTGAGGCAATCGATGACTCGAAATATTCCCCGGTTGATGCAATCGATAACTCGAAATAATCCCCGATTGATGCAATCGATAGCTCGAAATATTCTTCAACTGAGTCAATCGATAACTCGAAATATTCCCCGGTTAATGCAATCGATAACTCGAAATAATCCCCGGTTGATGCAATCGATAGCTCGAAATATTCTTCGACTGAGTCAATCGATAACTCGAAATATTCCCCGGTTGATGCAATCGATAGCTCGAAATATTCTTCGACCGAGTTAATCGATAACTCGAAATATTCGCCGGTTGAGGCAATCGATAACTCGAAATATTCCCCGGTTGATACAATCGATAACTCGAAATAATCCCCGGTTGATGCAATCGATAGCTCGAAATATTCTTCGACTGAGTCAATCGATAACTCGAAATATTCCCCGTTTGATGGAATCGATAGCTCGAAATATTCTTCGACCGAGTTAATCGATAACTCGAAATATTCGCCGGTTGAGGCAATCGATAACTCGAAATATTCCTTAGTTGAAACGATCGATAACTCTAAAATATTACCCAACTTAAAATCGAGCCGGTAACTCGAAATATTCCACAGCTGAGACAGTCGATAACTCGAAAAAAATATTTCAATAATTTGAGATGAATTTCATTCAGCTCAGTAGATTCTGTGTATTTTATAAAGTTTCAAATTATTACTGTTCGTTTCACTCGCTCGTTTGAAATAAATGAATAATAAATACGGACTCCTGAGTTGTGCTTCGAAGTAGGGGTGTTAAATCGGACAGCTGACTTGCTTTAGTTTTCTGTTGAAATGTAGGGTGGCACATACTCGATGATGGGGTGGGGCGAGTCGAAATATTACATAAATACGCCGTTTCCCTGATAAGGATTCTTTTCTTATCGTGCCAAACCGCTATACTCCTCGTGCTTCCGCCCAGAATTCTGCTACCTAAACAGAACTGGACATCGTGGATTGACGCCAATTGATAACGGTTTTAAACAGATTTTTCGAAAGGATCAGGATTTTAATTTTTTTTGCTTTACACACAAATCAGCTAATTCGTTATTAAATCTCAGAATACTTATCTGCTGGGGTAGGCAAAGATGACATTGCGCCAAACTTTCCTGTCTCGACAAACATCCTTCGCTTCTTCTATGTCCATACACCTACAATTTCTCTTAAATTTCCTTCTTTTAAAAATATTCCTTGATCCAGTCATACTTTCCTTGGTCTTCCACTCATATTTGCACTATATATCTGATTTATTAGCCTTTCTTCATTCATTTTTTCCACGTTCTAAAATAATTTATAATTTTCAAGAATAAACTTGCGTTGTCAACATCATTTTCGTACTTATTTATACATATTAGATAATTTAGTTTTTTTTATATAAGAAGACATTGACTTTCATATCTTGACACTGTTATGGCCTTTTGCAACGAAAACACTTTTAGAATTTCAACTGTGTAGTTTTATTTGTATGAAGGTTGAATTACATTGATGTATAATATTAACAGTATTACATAAATAGTAATAGCTATGATCTTTACATGGTAGTGGCTTTAAGAATAGTGATGCTGCCTCAGATATGACATCCTATTTAAAGCAAAGATAACTATACCACGACCCTTCGTTAGATTATGAAGGAATGTGTCGGGTATGTTATCCTTGCCCTTAAGGTCAAATCGATATCAGTGATTTATCTCTTTCGCAGCTTACCCATTTAGTGATATCTAATCTTTATTGAATTTGGGCAGACGAGATGATAAACTTAAACATAATACATTGAAGTTAAATTGACACTAATGTGATAACGCTAATATTTATTACATAGCTAACAAGGGTTTGCATAACTTATAATATTTATTTGAATGTGGATAAGAACATCGATAAGATAACATTGGTTTTGGTGTTTATATCGTGTTACAGATAGTGCTAATATTTATAGGTTCTTAGATAAGCGGTACATTGGTTGCATAATATATTGGGGGTGAATGAGAGTATAGATAAGATTAACATGCGCTGGCAGTAGACACATGCCAACACATATCCTTAGCCTCCTCCACATCCATACGCTTTCTCATACAACTTCTACGATTTATCTTACTTTCTACGTTTCCTTCTTTCAAAATATCATTCACTTGATCTAACCATACTTTACTTGGTCTTTTAGCGATTGTCCTTGAAGGACGCGCTGATGATTTTGATTGTTTGGTATTTAAATAAAATACGTCAGTTAGCAATGCGGAAGCAGAGAGTGAATGAATCGATGAATGACAAATAGTGATTAATGATCAATGATGCTTTATTTATCGGTAAGTAGGTATTTATACATTTCAGAACGGGGCGCGTGAGTGCGCCCGCAATATATTTTTATCTCCCTCTGTGCGTGCCGAGATGGTCGATCGAAATATTGCAGACGTCGCGAATAATATTGTGGGTAGATAATTTGTTGGCGAAAACGGCGAGACAGCGCGATGCGTTCTCTTTCTACTGTGGAATGTATCGTAAATAGTATTCGTGGGTAAACAATATCAATGTTTTGGTATGCGACCTTTGGACATATCCGAAGGTCGTTTCGTCGGTCGTTGACTTTCGCACATAATTGGTTCCTGAAAATGTGTGCGAACGTTGAATGTTCGAAAGTAGAGGGATGTAAAAAAAACATCTAAAATTGAATTTTAAAATATTTATTTATCTATAATAATATTTATTCATCAATAATATATTAAAAACATTTATTTATCAATATACATAATTTAAGTTAACGAGGCGTGTTTAAGTGCTTTCAGGTGTTTTCTTTATAACCTTGTCAAGAGTTAGTTGAATACCACCCTTTTTTTTATTTTCTTGATAAAGAGTTCTATAACATGCTGTGTCTTTCTCAATCGCCCTACGTACTTGAGATATACGTTCTCCATTGGTCTTCCATCACATTCTTCCATGATAGTCAAAAATTTGTCAAGATGCATAAAGGCTTCATTCATATTTTTGATTGACAAAGTCTTGACGATTTTATCAGCTTCTTCCTCACTTTCATTGTGTATTTCATTTAACTCTTGTTGCTCAATTAAGTATTCATTTGACAGAGGTACTGAGTGAGATTCAATCAACTCATTAACATCTTTGTTGTTGACGTCCAAGTTTAGTTCATTCATTAGGCTAACTGTTTCATCTGTGATAGTTTCCGGAGTTACTTCAGAATTTATAAAATCACTCGTCATTTGTGGGCATAATTGTTTCCACGAACCTTTCATTGTTGACTCTTTTATTTCAGCCCACGAGTCTCCAATATTGTTTATTGCGTTCCGTATATTATAGTTCTTCCAAAAAAAGTGGGAGCGACTGCATGGAAGCGAACAATTTTAGCATTATCGACAAAAATCTTTAAAAAATGTGCGAAATAGCGAATTGTGCGAAAGTAGAATGTGCGAAAGTCGAGGACCGCCTGTATGTTTTACTGGAGATTAATGTAATTGGCGGAATAACAAAGCAATTTCTTAACTATACTTCAATTCTCTCGTTTCTGGCTTAGATTTAATGTGATTTGAAATTCAACGGGGATGTGTGTTAAATGCAGAATTCAGAATTGCACTTTGAGGCGGCAATTTAAGGGGAGTCGAGTGCAGGTACTTTGTATCGAACAGCTGATTTGCTTTGTTGTCTGCACTCGTGTCTGACGACTGAAATCCCGAAAGGAACGTAATGGTGGGGTTAATCGAGTCGGTAATAATCGACATTTGCTACAGCTGAAATAAACGACATGAAAAATCATTCGAAATATTCACTTAAACGCGTTACATATTATGAAAATGCGATTTATATTATTTATGGATATTTCAATTTTCAAAGGAGTAAATAAACATACAAACATATCATCACAACTTCCCTATCGGGGTAGGCAGCGCGAAGAGTGCGCTCGACTTTTTTATCGCGACACATATCTTTCGCCCCTTCTATATCCTCTCCTCCTACGACCTAACATTAACTTCTTTCAAAATATACACTTTATCCAATCATACTAGAAACTGCTGAAATGCGTATGCTAAGATGGCCAGCTGGTGTGTCCCTAAGATACAAAATAAAAAGCTCACGCATTCGTGGAAGCCTAGGTGTTACAGAATCAACAGTAAGATGGAGGAGAGGCGATTGAGATGGTATGGGCACGTTGGACGCAGAGCACCCGATCTCATTGTAAACTAGGCAATCTCCATGGATCTTCCTCGAATAACAACCAGAGGAAGACCAAATAATTCATGGGTGGTGCAAAAAGATAACCTGATGCAGAGGCACGGCCTGGGGGACGTAGTCCGGGACAGAAGAGCATACATCCTGAGGACGAGGAGAGCTGACCCCAACAGCCTTCGCAGACAGTGAGTTGGGATGGAGCCAGGGAGAAGCAAGAAGCATACTCTATTTTGTTTTCCTCTACTACGCCTTCCACTCATATTTTCACTATTTGTTTTGTTAGTCTTTTTTCATTCATCTGTTTTACATGCCAAACCATCTCACAGTGCTCTTCTTCATCTTACTCAATACATCAGCATTTATTTCACACTCATCGCTAATCATTTCATTCTGTCATTCATTGTCATCCCATTTATTCTTCTTAATACAGTGTTTATTTAGCTATGTGCAGTATTTTTCCACGTTTCACTCATAAAAATGAAAGTTGGTACTAAAATACTTCACTTCAGTTGATTTATCAACTTGGCACATTTTGATACTGGCCGGTTCGAGTATATATGTTTTAGTGTCCCATTTTTTTTTGTTTTCTCTCTACCCTAATAACTTAATTCCCCAACTTGCTCTTATATTTCACTGTTCACTTATATGTTATGTCACATTTACTTTTCCGTTCACACTTTTCTGTCACCGTGATTATATTTTGCAACATTCATCTCAGATCTTTCTCTTCACATTGCTCAAACAATTTTCTTATCAAACTCTGTAATTCATCTTCATTCTCTGTTAACACTACCAGGGTTACATAACGCATCCTTGCTATACCCCTTTTGATATATTAAATCATTCCGTTGAAATGAATGGTGGAATTATACAAATAAATATGAGGTTAAACGAATAAAAAATACTAGGAATATTACTTAACCGATCAATCGATATGTCGATAAGTGACAAATAACCTTGGAATGTCTTCTTCTTCTTCAGTTTCAATCCTGGGGATTGGTAAGCAGCAAAACTCTGCATCTCCTCTTCCACTCCGCTCGGTCTTCAGCGGTCCTCTTGAGCTCTGTATAGGAGGTGCAGTCCATATCGTGGCATATTTGCCCCAGATACACCCGGCGAGGGGGCCCTCTGCCAATCGATCCCTCAATCTTTCCCTCCAGTATATTGTGTAGGAGACTTTCATGTCGCAGCATATGCCCCATTCTGCACACCTTTCCGATATGGTGTTTTGACAGGTGCGTGGTTTCTTCGATCCTGCTGAGAACCTCGTCATTTATAATGTGGTCTCTCTCCAGGAAATCCTAAGGATTCGTCTATAGGTCCACATCTTGGAATGTAGTCAAAATTATTTAGTGCTAAGTATAAAATCGGTCTCAGTTTTTTTTATTTTTTTATTTCTATCCAAAATATATTACAATTTCTTAAATTTAAAACGACGCGTAATTCGCTGTCCGTCTTCCGAACGTGTTGACAAATTAGATTTTTATTGAAATAGATTTATTAAATATTTAAGTTATACTTCGGTGAGTCTAGGATGAACCGTGCGACGTTTGTCACAAAGGGATGGGGTAAAATCGTATTTTTTTACAAATCGAATAGTTTTTTTACAAATCGAACAATTGTTTTTCTCTAAACTGACGTTTTAATTCCTAATTTCCATTATACTGACTTTCTAATGTATTGTATGATTTGTATGTATCTTTAAATAGGCCAAGATCCACTATGAATTAATACTAATTACGAACATTTAATTAAAATCGATTTACGAAATCGATTTTTGAAAATCCAATTATCGAATACCCCATCCGTAGCCAATGCAGACTAACGTAGTGACTTTTCACAAACGTCACCAAATATTATTTGATTATAACAAACTGCCACATTTTTGCTAATTTGTGACAAGATGTATTAATTTGTCATTATTGTTAGTTTTATGTAATGTATTTACCTAAATAACTTGCTATTTATTAGAATCGAGGCTTATATTAAAGTTGATAAAATAATTAAAATTACTGAACATCGTTACAAGGTTGTATTGGGGCAAATTTGTGAGCTGTCATACGGCTCATCCTAGATTGTCCGAACTATAACGTTTTGTATTCGACGCGTTATTTTATTCCGTACAAATCATCCTATTGTCCAATCTTCCGTGTCTATTGGCATTTCGCTTCTATAACTCTTGGTTTTATTTTACCAATGTACGTTTGCAATCATTTCGACTTTGTTCATGACCTTGCGTAGTAATGTAAAGCCCGCACAGCTGAAGTTTTATTTGTTACCAAGCTGTGTGTGTGTGTTCAATATTATTGGGTGTTAACATAAGTTGTGTCCGTTTTTTTTTTTTCAATTTAAAAATGAGCACCAAAAGTAAAACAAAATAGTAACGGTTATACGTCATTCGAAAGAAAATTATCTGCTCTACAAGATATTGTGTTTGCTTTTACGTTACACATATTATTTTATTTGATTACAAGCCTTCAAAACGAAATGTCAAATAGACGAAAGTGAGCATTTTCGACACCTCCTTCTGTTCGCGTTCAATAGAGGGAATAAAGCTGCCAAAACTGCTCGCGATATTATCAGCATCTTCATCGTACACTTCGCAAATATCGCGAGCAGCTTTGGCAGCTTTATTCCCTCGATTGAACGCGAACAGAAGGAGGTGTCGAAAATGCTCACTTTCGTCTACTTGACTTTCCATTTTGAAGACTTATAATCAAATAAAATAATATATGTAAGGTAAAAGCAAACATAACATATTGTAGAGCAGAAAATTTTCTTTCGAATGACGTATAGCCTTTACCATTTTGTTTTACTTTTGGTGCTCATTTTTTAATTTGAAAATAACGGACACAATTTATGTTATAGTTAGGAAATTCTAGGATGAGTCCTGTGACATCTCACAAATTTGCCCCATGTTTTCATCAATTAATTTTTTTCATAAATAAAGCTGCCAAAGCTGCTCGCGATATTTGTGAAGTGTACGGTGAAGATGCTACGAATAAAAGGACAGCTCGTCGATGGTTTTTGCGTTTCAAAGACAGTAATTTCGACCTGAAAGACATGGAGCGTTCCGGACGACCAGTGGACTTCGATGAGGACCGTTTAAACCATATTATTCAAGAAGATCCCCTTCAAACCACCGTAGAATTGGCTGAGCAGATGAATTGTTGTCACATGACGTTATACCGCCATCTTAAATCAATAGGAAAAGTCCAGAAGTTCGGAGCTTGGATTCTATATGTTTTGAGTGAAAACAACAAAAATCAACGTTCGACAATTGATGTCAAATAAAATAATATATGTAACGTTAAAGCAAACACAATATCTTGTAAAGCAGAAAATTTTCTTTCGAATGACGTATAACCTTTACCATTTTGTTTTACTTTTGGTGCTCATTTTTAAACTGAAAAAAAAAACGGACACAACTTATGTTAACACCTATTATATACAGTATGTACCTACGTGTTATTTAATTTATTTTCGTATCGTATTTATTTTATTCGTTGCGTATCGTGTATCAGCGACTCTACAACTTTTTCCATACCTAGGTTGTGATTAAGTTCAATTCATTATATATTCAAATTAATTATGATGCGGTTGGAATTGGCAATCATTTTCCGTGTGTTTAGTGTCAGGAGACTTCTCCTGGGATTTTCCACGGTTGTTAATCCTCTTCTATTCTACTTGTAATTTCAGGATCTGATATACTCGTAAGTCCGTGGAGACTTTCTTTCTTGTTTTATTGTGATTCTCACCCATCAAGATAATTCATGGGCATAAAGAATAGAGGCGAATTTTAGAGACTAGATAAAATATTTATTTTTTGAGAAATAGAGCAGTTTTATTTAAGATAACCTTGAGAATACAACAGAGCTTTATTGAGGAAAAATTGGAGAATAAAGCACAACTTTATTTAGTAACATTTAGAAAATATAGCAGAGCTTTATTTAAGGGGGTATTCTCATTTCATGGGCCGAAAAATCGACGATTTTCTTACAGTGAACGAATTATTTTTTTATATTGCTATTTTTTAGACATATTTATTTATCTTTTAAGAATATTTTCATAAAATTTCATGATATTTTTTTGTTTTGTTATATTACGTCGGAAGTAAGGCCGCCCGTAAATTGATGGAGGGTCCATTGTGCGCGTAATTGTGGCTGTTGTACAAGTCTGAAAATTAAAAAAATATATTTTTTTTACTCAGAAGGCATGTGGCTGTGGCGGGCACTAGAATAATTAAAATATACTAATTAGAGAAAAAATGGCGGCTTGTTGAAATTAAAAATCCATTTCTTTTGTCTTTAGAGGAGTGAAAAAAATCGAAAAAATGAATCGATTGAAATAATTCTAGTAGCGGCTATAGAGAAAGGTATAGCAAAGAGAATAAGTACTTATTCATTAAAAATCGGTTAGTTAGTTTTGGAGTTATTACGGGGATTAGTTTAAAAAAATATATTTTTCAAGAAACGCGTTTAAAGTTTCAAGTGCGATTTTTACACGAATTAAAGTAAATATTTTCAACTTACTGTTAATCAGCAATTCTAGGGCCATATAAACTTGTTTAAAAATCCCGAGAAACTACATATCAATTCATCATTCCAAGAAATCCAATTGGATGAGAATTCTCGGAAAATAAGGCTGCTGCCATAATAATAGACGACCCGTAAGCTGCGAAGCTCAGGTCATTTTTTGACCGGCGCGCTCGACTATAAATCCTCATAATTTTTCGAATTTTCATTATAAAAAAATAAAATGAAAAAAAAAATTCGATTAAAAAAAAAATACAAGTGAAAATACCCCCTTAATTACGTTTGGAGAGTATAGTAAAGTTTTATTCAGGATAATTTGGAGAATATCGCAAATATTTATTCGGGAAAATTTGGAGTATATCTGAACTTTTCATACATGACAATTTGAAGAGCATAGCAAAGCTTTATTTAGAAAATATGTAGTAGAGCTTTTTTCGTGGATATTTGAGAAATTCGAGTATATTAGATCTTTATAGAGTAAAATATGGAGAATATAGCAGAGCTTTATTTACTTAAATATAGCAGAGTTTTATTTAGTTAAATATAGCAGAGTTTTATTTAGTTAAATTTGGAGAATATAGCAGAGCTTTATTTAGTAAAATTTGCAGTATATAACAGAGCTTTATTCAAGATAATTGGAGAATATGTAGAGCTTTATTTAGTTTTAATTTGGGATCTTAGATCTTTTTGAGAATTTATACAAAGTATTGATTAATTTAATGCTGCGTTTTTGTGTTAATTACTTGTACGTATTCACGTTATATGTTACGTAGTACAAACATTTTAGCTGAGATGTTTTAGTTCTATCAAGCCATGTGCATTGCCCTTTATTGATGATAAGCGATTCGATCAAGTTGGGGAAGTGTTGAGATTGGATTGCGTTGTCCGAAATGACATACGCGGAAGTGACAAGGGTACCGGTATGTCCACTTGAATATGCATTAAAAATGTTCAGCGCGCTCGGCTCGCTTCAACACAACACAGGTAATGTCATGGCCGCGGTTGTGCAAGACCTGCGCGCCTAACGTTCCCAACTCCGATACTCTTGATACTCTCAGACTTCATAGAGCAGCGAGTGGTAGCCGTGGAAGAGGCAGGCGGAAAAAAGTGTGGTTGGACCAATGAATTCAATTTTGAAAATTGAGGAAAGATTCGCAAACATGACTTCCAAAAATGTTAAATATTTGTATAGATTAAATATGTGTAAGAATACTGACAAATAGTACGAGGATTTTTATTTAAGCGAAAATTAAAAAAAAATAAAAATAAAAATAAATAAAAAAATCTTTTCAAATTAAACGGCCAAGTTTGCCAATACTACCGGAGCGATCTCCAATACGCACAGGACGGAAACGCTAATTCATATAGGGCAGACAGAGATGTACAGCAAACCGTGAGAATGCGATATTTCATATTCGCTCAGCGTCTCGAGGTACGTTGGTGCTCAGCGCACCAGCGCACCTCGGGACCAGCCGCCGCTGTTTGCTAGTCTTTCTTCATTCATTCGTCAATACATCAGCTGTAAGTTCACATTCATCCCTAATCACCTAATCATATATTGTCACCGCATGTACACGTATTCTTCTCAGTGCACGCATTTCTACAACATTTATTCGGCTCCTATAAATACTTGTATTTTTCCATGTCAAAATCTGTCATACAATCGAACCTTCGTTCGTTTTTTGCTAGGTCTCGTAGTCGAGCATCCCCTCGCCATTCCAATGTCAATTCAGTTGGAAAGGGAAGCTGTGCCGCCGTTGCACACCAGCAAACTCACCGATCACACCGGTGTACTGGATTCGATTAGCACACCGATCGCGTCTATTTTATTACGTAAAAAATCGATTGCGACAGTAAACTAGCTGGCCACCCCTGTTATACACTATCGGGATTCGAACTTGAAACCCCCGGGTGGAAAGTTAAACGTCTTAATTGTTTACACTACCCTGGTTGTACCATACATGTTGAATATTAGACTCACCATTATTCTTTACATTGTGTTCGAGTATTGTGACTTACACATTTCCGAATTGATTAATACAAGTATTTTCGTCGTTATTCGATTCATATTAGATCGAATAGTATTCAAGTCCAGGGTGGGGGGCTTTGTTTTCCGTTTCTACGGAATTGTTCTCGTTAAGAATATCTCTAATTTTCCTCATCCGAACATATGTTACTCGGATTCCTGGAAGACGAGATTGCTGCTTGTTTAATGCGGTGCGCGCACATTCTTTTCAAATTAGTTTGTGTTTAGATTTAGCGTAGTTGGTTCAGAACATTGGCTGCTTCAATTTCGTTTTTTTTTTGTATAAGAACATAACAATTTTTTTTATAAGAACACAAGACGAATTACAGTATCCGGCGGTAAGTAATACACATCGGGCTTAAGAAAGAGACTGTCGGCCATAATCGGCTAAACTTCGGCTTTGTAGAGCGTTGTCTCTGTCGCACGATGCGCTAATAGTCCGGTATTCAAGTCTCAGGATTACGCGGATGATGATACTGTTCTTTAAATGTAGTGTTCCAAAATGCAAAGGTATCCTTCTAAATGCATCATTCAAGTCTCAAATTGGATGTCTAAAAATAAATTGAAACTAAATCCTAGTAAAATGGAATTTCTCTGAGCGGGCTTCGCCTCGGTAGACATCTTGATGGGGATTTTCCCAAAATATTGCATCAAATTTCTTGTGTCTAACTGTATATTAAACTATACGAGTATTTCGATCGACAGATAAGTTATACGAATTATTCTTCTTTTATAATATTAGTGAGTAAAATTTCTATGTCTTCCACAAAAGAAATAAAAACTCTTATTTATTAATTAATTAATTTATTTATTTATTATTACACATGACAAGAAATATACACAATTTGCGAAAAAACAACAGGTAATTTGATTTGGACATACAATTTTAATGAATCTGGGTTTGTCGCCTTTCATTTGTCGTATCCCCAGTAAACTAGGCTTTTGCCTGTATCTCACTGAGGATATTTAGCATGAAAAAATAAATCGATACTTCTTTCCGATTTATGATTACACAAAAACAAAACCCCGTTGCACGCTCTCATCAACCTGACAAACAGTGACACTCAGCTACGACTGGAAATTGTATCGCATCTGGATTATTTTAACTCTTTTACAAATTAAAATGATAGGCCTGCTTCGCTTTACAAAAGATTGTCAAAGAGTTTGATAATTAAGTTTAACTATTCGCCATTGTACGAATTTTAAATAATATCCCTACTGTACAGGCAACTACACTTGCCCATACATACATTCATGCGTATGGCATAGTCAAGCGCTTTATAAAATCAGATTTGAATCCCTCAACCATCTTTTGGCTTCGGTCGTCAGTTGGTTTATATTCTCCGTCACTCCGTCATGGAACCTGTGTTTAGGGCATTCTCTTATAATGTGGTGTAGGGTCTGAGCCGCAGCACCGCAGTCACAACTGGGGCCATCGATGTAGCCCCATCTGTGGCGCTCGGCTGCAGTCTTTTCTAACACGGTTCAGTGTTGCCCACACTTTGCGGTCCAGCACAAAGCCGGCGACCCTCTTAGATGGTTCCGCAATTAGGTGTTTATTTTTTGTGTCCCCATTTTTCCATTCCTCTATCCAGGCCTGTTCGACCGTGAAACTATTGCTCTCTAAGGCCTGTGCTCTGGCCCATAGAAGAAACCCTACAACACCACATCCTCGCTTGGACCGAGAAGTTATATAAAAAGTCAACAAAATCACAGCAATCCCTTAGTCGCTGACCTGGGGGCTTACGAGAGTAAATCCGACCTACCCTTCCGTTATAAGCACAGGCTCCCGAAGCATTATCTGTTGCCTGACTAGTCCACCTACAGTATTAGTTGGGAGGACCAAGGTCTGAGTGAATGTGATGGAATACAAGTAGCCTGAACGAGTGGACTTGTTCTTGCTAAATAATTAGTTGTAAGAATTTTTATCTAGTTATAAGAAGTATGTAGGTGTTAATTATTTCTATAAGCTTGTAAATTATACTTCTTCTTCTTCATCTTATTTTAGACCTGTTGGTCTGTTATGGTCTTGCATCACTGTTTGCCTCTTGTGACGTCGACTGCCAGCTGTCTTTCCATCTTTTGGGAGGTCGTCCTGGAGGTCTGCTTGCTTGGGGGATACTGTCCCTGGCCATTCTTACGGCTCATTCATAAATTATAACATATAAATAAGATTAGTTAAGTAATAAATATGTATGCTCAACATGATTACCTCTTCTTCAGTGATTGTCGATCGTGAATCAACAACTGGGCGGCGTGGCGTGTCTACGTCCGCTGCCAAAACGCCAAACACTGAACTCCACGCGTTACACTCGGACTACCGCGCACCGTCCGTCCGCTCGAGGGAGGGGAAATGCAACGGCCATTTGTAAAAATCCTCTATCATGAGGTATGGCCTAACTTCTGCCCGCGGGCCACACCCCACACCAGATCTCCCCGAAAGCAACATTGACGATTTATTCTGTTAGATTTCCGTTACAGTAGTAAAAAAGCATCAAACACGGAAGAAACAACTTGCTTTTTTCTATTTTCAAGACGACGCGAAAAACCCACTGAAACAATTTGAGTTCACAATTTAAAAAAATTGTTAAACCATTACCTTTCATAATAATATACATTCAGCACGTTTAGAAAATAGTTAGCGACGAAACTTAAATAAATATGTATACTCTAAAAATGGGGCAGCAGTCCGAAAAATTTGGGAAACTAATAAACGTTACGTTCGTTCGTATTTTTCTATGTGTTTTAAGTGCTGACTTATTTATTTATATATTTAATACTTCATTATGATACAGTTTGGCTGATTTATTGCCTGGTGTCAATCTCTTACAACCAACTAGAGTATATTCCGGTTCGAGTATTTAAATATTTTACTGTCCCATTCACTTTGTTTCTTATCGCTACACACCGTTCGATATCCCGCTTAATTTTTCCATCATCTGAGAAAATATTACCGAAATAGCAGAATCCCTCAACTTGCTCCAATCTTGAACCTTTCACCTATATGTCGCAATAAAAATAAAAGTGAAATATTATCCATTAAAGGAAAAATAAAGGGATGCTGGAGAGGAAATGACAATGAAAGACGTTCCATTATGTATTTATTTATTTAACACTTTTATTGCAAATTAATTTGGCGGGCGTATTGCCAGGTGACAATCTCTTCCAACCAACCAGACAAAAGTAAAGATGCAATTTACATGGTCGCAAACACATTTAAATGACTATCCATCTCTACGAAATCTATGAACACGTACGCCCACAAACCCCACAAATATGAACAATCACCCGTACGTTATTTTTCATATAAAGCCAGACATCATCAATCAAAGGAAAAGGAAGGGATGGCGGAGTAAATTAATCTACGAGTATAATACAAACATTAGCCAAAGGTTATACCTATGTACGAATTTATATCTTGAGAAATAATCTTATTTATATATTCAAACTAACCTTATTTTAATTTCCTACATGTAATTTTATTTTTAGTAATTACAATATTTAATTTCTTTGAAATGGTTATACTCAAGAAATGTAGCATGGTCCCTGTGACGTTTCAAATGTCATTTCTCAAAGGGATGGGGTAAAATCGTTTTTATTTACAAATCGAATCGTTTTTTTATAAATCGAAAAATTGTTTTTCTCTAAACTGACGTTTTCATTCCTAATTTTCATTATACTGACTTTCTAATGTATTGCATGATTTGTATCTATCTTTAAATAGGCCAAGGTCCACTATGGATTAATACTAATTACGAACATTTAATTTTATGTATAAAAAAAACGAAAATTCAATTATCGTATACCCCATCCCTAGCCAATGCGGACTAACGTAGTGACTCTTGACGAACGTCGTCAAATATTATTTGATTTTAACAATCTGACATATTTTTGCTAATTTGTAACACGATGTATTAATTTGTCATTATTGTTAGTTTTATGCAATGTATTCACCTAAATAACTTGCTATTTATTAGAATCGAGGCTTATATTAAAGTTGATAAAATAATTAAAATTACTGAACATCGTTACAAGGTTGTATTGGGGCAAATTTGTGAGCTGTCATACGGCTCATCCTAGATTGTCCGAACTATAACGTTTTGTATTCGACGCGTTATTTTATTCCGTACAAATCATCCTATTGTCCAATCTTCCGTGTCTATTGGCATTTCGCTTCTATAACTCTTGGTTTTATTTTACCAATGTATGTTTGCAATCATTTCGACTTTGTTCATGACCTTGCGTAGTAATGTAAAGCCCGCACAGCTGAAGTTTTATTTGTTATCAAGCTGTGTGTGTGTGTTCAATATTATTGGGTGTTAACATAAGTTGTGTCCGTTTTTTTTTTTCAATTTAAAAATGAGCACCAAAAGTAAAACAAAATAGTAACGGTTATACGTCATTCGAAAGAAAATTATCTGCTCTACAAGATATTGTGTTTACATATTTTTGCTAATTTGTAACAAGGTGTATTAATTTGTCATTATTGTTAGTTTTATGCAATTTATTTACCTAAATAACTTGCTATTTATAAGAATCGAGGCTTATATTAAAGTTGATAAAATAATTAAAATTACTAAACGTAGTTACAAGGTTGTATTGGGGCAAATTTGTGAAACGTCACAGGGACCATGTTACATTTTCTTTAGTATAACACCTACATATTTACTTATAACTACATAACAATGCTTACAATTAATAAATACTAATTATTTAGCACGTAACATATTGTACATGTCTACTCGTTCAGGCTACTTGTATTTCATCACATTCACTCGGCACTAACTTGTTATTCAAAATAAAATACCGAATTTATAAAAAAAGTTTGGCCATATCTGGTCTGTACTCGTATCTGTACGGGCTCAGCGCCCTCGACTCAGCTGGTCCTATCAGCTGGTCTGGCAGACATTAGACAATGTGTCGCAGCAGAACCGTGTGCCTCTGTCATATCTCTCTCTCTCTGTCTCGGCCTCTGCCTCTCCTTGTCCTGCATTATATATCGATTCCTGGACGCGACGCGCTGTTGCACTGTTGTTTATCAAGACTTGCCTTTTGTTATTTTGTTTTTATTTCCCTTCTGCGTCAGCTGCTTGGGCAAACGATATATCTCATCTGTAGAGCCAAGTGTTCTCTCTCTCTCAGTTCTATTTGATCCTTACTCTTTATTTAGTCCTTATTGAATACGACGCGCTCTTGCACCGTTTTCCTTTGTTATGTTTTTGATTTTCCTCAAGCCGAATGTGCTAAAACCGTATATTGAAAAATCTCTTTTTTTTTATAGTTCATCTAATGAAATGATTGTTTCAAAACAATCCAATAGACATGGTACTATGACACGAATTTTGTCGTTACTGGTACTGCGGATTAGAATTAATGATCTGGCCTATTAATGTTGAAGATATGGGTGGCGTATGCAGTTTTAGGAAGCACTTGAAGACAGCCCTTTTACGGAGGCTTATCAAAATTTATATTGTATGAACACTACACTACACTCGAATTTGTCACTAACACATATCGGAAGATCTAAAAACGTTTCTTTGCAGTTCGTCTTTCTGCGGTAAATTTTCCGCGGCTTTCTTACCAAACATGTTTTTTTTAACATATGCAGATGCGGGAAAATATCTTATGACCGCAGCCACTACCTTCCTTCCGTACACTCAACTTATATATAATATATTTATGTTTGAATATTTTTTTTCTGTCAATAATAACGCGTCTTTGAGGAGAGTTTAGTCTCTGAACGGCGCTGTATAAATTGTCCTTTTACTATATGATTATTCTCGTATTATCAGGCTAGATAAAGGATAAGTCAATACTCTTAATTGTATTGTATTTCACTTTCATTGTTTACAGTACAACCTTGCGGGTTTATTGCCATGTTGCAATGTATTTCAGCCAAACAGAGAGATTTTCTTACATATTTGAAAAATAAATCGATTACAGAGGAAATCGAACTTGCAACCCCTGTCTTACCAACTAAGCCACGTATGTCATAATCTCTTTAGTATTGAACAATAAAAAAAAAACTCGATGACCATGGACAGCCCCTCCGATAGTGATGGAAGTAGAACCCTTTGTATATGAACGCATCGCACATATTTTATACCCATTTTTTTTCTATTCCCTCATTATTTATCTCAAAATATTCCTCGTCCCAAACTTCTTTTGCTTTTTACACCATTATCCCTTATTTGAAGGACTTTTCCACATATAGATCGATGGTTAAAATTTTGAAGTAAATTGTCTTTTTTTTTAAAATTAATATTGTTATATTGACACATAATTGCATGGTGACTGTGATTTGGTAACTCAAATCAACAAAGTGTGGGTGGGTTGCATTTAAAAAAAAAATTAAAATACAATCTGGCGAGCTTATCGCCAGATGACAATCTCTTCCAACCAACCGGACAAAAGTGAATAATACTAGTTACATGGTCGCAAAAAATATACAAATGATTATTTGTATTTTTTTAATTTATGGACATATACATATAAAAGTATAAATGGGATATCATAAATCAAAGGAAAAGGGAGGGATGGTGTAGAGAAAAGCTTAAAACAGTAATGAAACACGTTGTATTACTGACTAGAAATTAAGAGGTTTTTCGGTCGCTTCTTAAAGCATACCAAGAACGTTGTTGTATAAAAAAATATAATGTATGGAAAAAAACTCTCCACTGGGTGTCAAAGTGTGGTTTGTCCCTTTCGACTGGGTCATATATAAGTATTCCTGTGACGGGTAGACTAACTGAGTCGCATCGCTCAGTTCAGTGGCTGAAATGTGTCGAGTGTGTTAAGGGCTCCCTCGGTTTCCTTTCCTCGCGATAAATATAACTGTATGCATATAAACACGCCAGTGGCGTGTCAATGCACTTTCACATGGGGCACACATTTTTTGTAGCGGTTTATCTTTTTCTTATTGCATTGGGTTATTCAGAAAGTAGTTTTATATTTTTCGTAGATGTCGTTAAGACAACATTTTCGTTGCTAACTTCAGTCAAAACGTGATGAATGTACGCTTTTATTAAATAATAAATGGAAAAAAAATACTTTATTTTTTTGGAAACTTCACATAGACCCCGGGATGTCTTTATCCATTTTGGTTTTGTGTTTTAAAACTGTTTTGAATCACTAGAACATCACTCATTTTATCTAAAATCAAAACCTTTTGCCGTCAAATGTTTAGAAAATTTCTTGTTAATTGACAAATTACGCAAATTATTATTTATTATTTCATAACTCTTTATGGCATGGAAATATAATCTTTGCCAGTTTCGTACTTTACTCCCAATGCGGACAGCCCTCTCGGGGGGAATAACAACCTATCTACGACAACTTGAAAACTCCTTTCCTATCGCATCAGATGACTTTTTCCTACCTTAACAAAAACACCACCCAGTGAGGAGACAGACGATGCTTATATAAAAACAAAAATCAACCATTCAACACGAAAAAAAAGGATATTCATAGCTCCAATGAAAACGTCATCTTGTCCCATTTGATAGGCACTCCGTCACTGGTGTAAATTTTATATTGTGTTGATTTTTTTTTATCATTAGTGTGAATAAAGTGTAATTTCTAGTTCTTTCTTTTTATTTAAGAAATTAATCTATAACACAAACATTTACCTAAGGTATCGCGGTATCAAAGGTTGCGCTGCGCGCCTTTGCCAAAGGCGCGCAACCTATATACTAATTATATAGGCACGCCTTAGCCTATATACAAATTTATATTTTAAGAACTAATCTAATTTATATAGCATAACTATAAACTAACTTCATCTTAATTTCCCACGTGTCATTTTATTTTAAATAAACTTAATATTTAATTTCACAGAAATAATTAACATCTACATACTATTTATAACTAGATAACAATTTTTACAACTAATTATTAACCACGTACATGTCCACTCGTTCATGCTATTTGCATTCCATCACATTCACTCAGACCTTGGTCCTCTCAGCTAATACTGTAACATAGGTGGGCTTGCAGGCAAAATGTGATGCTTTTCGGTAGCCTGTGCTTATAACGGAAATGAAGGTCGGACTTACTCTCGTAAGTTCCCAGGGCAGCAATTAGAGGATTTTTGCTTTTAAAGAACTTCACGGCCCATGCAAGGATGTGACGTTGGAGGGCTTTTTCACGCTGTTCGGCGTGATGTCGGGAGAGGTTTGTTCTGGGATAGGTGGGTGAAATAAATCTTGAATGTCTTGTTATGCACTCGTTGGATCACAGTTTAGGTAATCCGTGTTGCTCACGCTATCCTAAACGAGTGCAGCATATGTCAAGACGGGACGAATGAGGGTTTCATAGAAAATAAACTTATTTTTGGATGAAAGGAAGATTTCTAGTTCCTAATAATCAAATAAAAAAATGTTTTTGTTATGCCCTGTTAGCACAACACAATCGGCGATTGAAAAAAAAATTATTGCAGTTAAAATTTTTATCGTAAAACTAGAGATCATCTTTATGATAAAATATTGAGTATAATATCACGTTTTTTTTTAAATCATAAATAATTGGGCCTGAGTACGTATTGGCTTCGAATATTTGGGCTCTCAAATAATTAAATAATTAAAGTTTAACGTGTTCCTCGCGGGAAGCACAAACGCCTGTGATCTGATCTGTAGCATTCCTTTGTGTATTTTACGTAATGTTTAGTTTATCTCCTTTATTTAATTAGTCTCCTTAAGAGTAATGATTATTATTTATTGTCAGAAAATTACTTAAATGTCACGTTTACTTGGTTTTCTAATCAAATATGAGTGGTTCTAAACAAAATACGCGTTTAAACTTAGAAATTAAAAAACGCCGAAATTGTGCCGCGTACAGGATTCGTGGAATTTGATTTTTAACGCGGTGTACAGGTTCAACACATTTATTTATTTATTATTTATTTATTATTACACATGACAAGAAATATACACAATTTGAGAAAAAACAACAGGTAATTTGATTTGGACATATAATTTTAATGGATCTGGGTTTGTTGCCTTTCATTTGTCGTATCCCCAGTAAACTAGGATTTTGCCTGTATCTCACTGAGGATATTTAGCATGAAAAAATAAATCGATACTTCTTTCCGATTTTTGATAACACAAAAAAACCCCGTTGCACGCTCTCATCAACCTGACAAACAGTGACACTCAACTACAACTGGAAACATCTTGCGAAACTCAACTCCTCACACATTATCACTCCAGAAAGACCAAAAATATTCATCCCACAATATACCGCACACAATCATAAGAATAAAAATCAAAACAAATTCAAAACAAAAAAAAAAAGAAGAAAAAAAGAAAAACACACAGAAACACAAATACAAAAACACCCAAAATTAAAACAACAAGAAGAGACCCACACTCACGAGCTCACATAAATCCTATGTAATATGTTTTTATCAAACACTGTTTATTCCACTTTTTATAACGGTATAACCCTACCGATTTCAAGGCTTTCACCTCGTCTTCAGGGGAGTATAAGTCTTGTTTGTGCTCCCTGATAATGGGGTGAAAACCTTGAAACCGTTAGGGTTATACCGTTATAAAAAGTGGAATAAATATCGTTTGATAAAAACAAATTACAATAAAAAGTAATTGTTAAACATATCGATTAAAAATCTATGTATGGGTAAAATATTATTTGGAATAAATTTTTATTGCACTCCTTTATTCCCGTCACTGCACTCGCATCCTCAGTCAGGGATAGGTGGCAGAGAGCGGCTATAGCAGTGCATCGCGCGCAGTGGTCGTTGCACGCGATCATATGATTCCGGCCCCAGTACACGTGGCACCTCTGGGGTCGATGGCCTTCCCTCTGCACTCCTCCCCCAGCCCTCGGGGGAGGGGTGCTATAGAGGGGCTACGGACGCCAGTATCGAATGGATCTTTGTTATTTAGTGGAAAGGGCTACTCGGGTTTATATGCGAGCCCTTTAGAATGTGAACTTGTATCGATATAATGTTGTCGGCGGCCGTGGTCTAACGGTTTAGCAAGGTTTTACTTGTAGAGCGTTTTTGATCTGCATTTATTGTTTTTTTTCTAGCTTATTATAAATTCTAATAGCCCTACTAAGCAACTCTAAAATAGCGCTTAGTAAAATAACTCTCAACGAAAGTCCTAAAGATGTAGCACATCTGATTAATCCAGGAAGTCGAACCGAGTGAATCGCAAAAGAGGATCTGTATTATAATGTTTGATGCATTGGTATACAAAGGATTCTGCTCTAACCAGTTCAGAGGGGCAAGTCTAAAGTGAAATCCAGATTGGAACTCTCAAAAATCTTGGTACCAACAGTAATCGAACACGCAATTGGGTTGGAAAACAGGTGTGTTATTATGAGACCACCAAGGTTGTCTAAAAGTATGTCAAATCTTTGTTGATATGAATAAATTAGGGTTATGTAGAGAAAATACGAGTTGCAGAATAAATGTTAAAATTACCCCGTTCTGCTTTTGCAAATGTATCAACCTTACGGACCCTGAACCTCTTTAAACCTGGCGTACATTATAATGGACACAGAGTTCATATGCACTTTGTAAACAATTTTTCGGTATATTTCTGTTCCCAATGATAACGAATGAAATGTAGAATACTGTATTATCGACGATCTATCTAAACCAAGAGTTACCAAATTTTTTTCGGCCGCAGACCCCTTTATCAAAAACTTTTAAAACCGTCGACCCTCTAGTCATTTCACAAGTTTGGTATGTAATGTGTTTTTATCAAAAAACTGTTTTTTTTTTAAAGTTATGTTACTTCTTAATTAGGTACCTATTGGAATCATAGATAATTTGAAGTAACAAACAAAAAGCAGAAGTCTTCTTCTCCCTGGCTCCTTCCCAACTCACTGTCTGCGAAGACTGTTGGGGTCAGCTCTCCTCGTCCTCAGGTTGTATGCTCTTCTGTCCCGGACTACGTCCCCCAGGTCGTGCCTCTGCATCAGGTTATCTTTTTGCACCACCCATGAATTCTTTGGTCTTCCTCTGGTTGTTATTCGAGGAAGATCCATGGAGATTGCCTGGTTCACAATGTGATCGGGTGCTCTGCGTTCAACGTGTCCATACCATCTCAATCGCCTCTCCTCCATCTTGCTGTTGATGTCTGTAATACCTAGGCTTCCACGAAAGCGTGAGCTTTTTATTTTGTCTCTTAGGGACACACCAGCTGACCATCTTAGCATGCGCATTTCAGCAGTTTCTAGTTGCCTAGAGTAAGAGTTATACATCGTCCAGCATTCGGAGCCATAGAGGAGTGCGGGTCTGGCAATCGTTTGGTATACTTTTCCTTTTAACTTTACTGGCATTTTCGGATCACATACTCGTAGAACTCCCGTCATTGATCTTAACTTCATCCATCCCACAATAATTATATGTGTTACATCTGCTGCACATCCTCCATCACTATGGATGAGTGACCCAAGATACTTAAAGGAGTCACAATTTGGCTCCTTTAAGTATCTAAACAAATAGCAGTAGTAAGGGGGTCTATTTTTGGTGTCGTCGACTCCCAAATTTTTTTTATTGAAACTAATCGACCCCTAGAAAAATGAAATCGATCACTTTGCGAACTCTTGATTTAAACTAATACGACATAATGTTGTATTTAGTGTAAATAATACACTCACAAGTAAAAATATTGTTTTAAAACAAGAATTAATTCAGGTCTGAAGAGATTAAAATACACATTTTTGAGAATACTCGTATATATTTTATTTCTCTATCTTTACAGCAGAAGCTATGGGAACATGTGGTTTCATTTCAGATAACACATTTTCGTTAGAAATCTACATTCCCATGCTGCACTAATCCCAAAGGGAAATAAGATAATGTAAAAAGAATTGGTTGTGGTAATCTCAAAAAGCACACATGTTGAGCGATATTTTTCTAATCTTATGGGTCCTGCTGAAAAAGATTTTACTATGTTGAATTTAAGAACAAAAGTCTATCCATTACACAATATACTATTGGGAATCTAACGAAAAACGTCTGGATGAAGATAAGCGTTTTTCTATAAAGGTAACGGAGGTCGGCGAAGGAGTGGCAACGCAGCTTTTTAAGAATCTATGCGAGTATAGTTCGGAAATTCTAGGATGAGTCCTGTGACAGCTCACAAATTTGCCCCAATACAACCTTGTAACGATATTCAGTAATTTTAATTATTTTATCAACTTTAATATAAGCCTCGATTCTAATAAATAGCAAGTTATTTAGGTAAATACATTACATAAGGTTGTATTGGGGCAAATTTGTGAGCTGTCACAGGACTCATCCTAGAATTTCCGAACTATAGTATATTTGGTACAAGAAGTTTGGGAAGGCCTAGAAAAATATTCCGAGTATCTTATCCGAGTATCCGGGTAGTAAAGTTTGGACCATTTGGATATTTTATGGAAACATTAAGAAAAAAAAAGAAAATAAAAAGTATTGAAAATGAACAAGTTATGACTTTTTAAAACCCTTCAGTCTTTCAATGGCCACCCTTTATAATTGGATCAAGTGAAAAAGGAAATGCGAAAAGTCAGAGAAATCGTATAAGTTGTGTTAAAAGATGTATGGATGTAGAAGAGGCGAAATATGTGTGCATGATAGGAAAGTTTGACGCTATATCCTCTATGCCTACCCCAACAATGACATTGCGTGATGGTATATATGTATAGGTATGGGAAAAATATGTTAATGTAAGTTATCTAATGCAGTGGTCTCCAAAGTGGGGTACGCGAGTCGATACTTGGGGGTAAGCCAAGTGACAGAAAATTTATTAACACATTCACTGCGATATGTATTTATAGAATAGTGTAGAGGTACTGAAAAAAATCATATTTTCGAAACCTTAAAATCTTACGGTATTTTCGAAACCTTAAAATCTTACGGAAACCTTAAAATCTTAAAATATTCGGTACCATACAAACAAAGAGAATCGAATGACGCGCAACGGGCGTCATCAGCGTCTCTACAAAAAATGTGTTGACGCCCCAGGGGCGTCTTTAGCAGCGAACGTGTTAAAGAACAACAAATGTTAACTTGTATTTTTAAATTACACGATCATAAACATCAAATAGACGAAGAATTGACAGCGGCAACACTTTCGGGTGCTCGTAGAAGAGGCAAACAGCAAATATTTGTAAGTTAAGTGTAGATATAGCGCTTTTCGCATACTGTTGTTAGTCGGGCGGTAGTTCAGGGGTTTGCACTATAAATTTCTTCTGTATGAGGGGTAACCGATCAAAAATTTTTGGAGACCACTGATCTAATGTATGTACAAGTATGATATATTTTGATCTTTTAGTGTAGATCGCGCTGAACGGGGACTACTTTTGTCCCCCCAAAACAGCGTGGATGTTAGTGGGATCGAACTGAACTGAACTGTACTCGTGTAATGATATAGTAGATGTACATTACACGAGTACAGTTCAGTTCGTTCAGGTTTTTTTGTAAGATATAACAGGCTGAAATGTATTATGATTCATTTTAAACTAAGTGAATAAACAAACAAAACAGATAGATAAAAATATGAAGTAAGCGGTTCTACAGAGGGTTTACAGAACCATCTCATATTTAGAGAAATAATTTAGTAATTGTGAAACTGACAGGTGTTTAGTAATTGTAAAAACATGTGATAAGAAAGAAACGTAGTTTAGAAGAAAACTCTCCTCAGAGGCGCTCTAACTCGGGACTTGGAATACATTTTCATTAAACAAATCATGTAGGGGCAGCTATAGCAGCGTCCTAGCGAATCATGTACAACACAACCCTGCGGGAACCCATAATCTCCGAGTTAAAAGACATGCGTGTTACCAACTAAGCCACGAAGGTTGTTAAGTAAGATTTATTTTTTTCAATATAATCACTTAAGTTTGTGGCGAGATTGTGTATTTTATCACACTAAAAATACTGTATTTTATAAATAATAATATCCTGTTTTATTTATTTGTACGAGTATCAACGCATTTTTTTATGTAGTGTAGGCAAATAAGGACGACATTATCCAATAAATCAGGTAGAGAGAGGTTTAAACAGAAAAGCAAATAAAACCTTTTTTTTTATTTCAGGCATATCAAAGTCAAACCTGACGTCCCAGGGGAAACACCAAGGTTCCAAATGGCATAGAAATGGTGTTAGGAAATAAAGTGATTAGGAATATGTTTAAATAATTTACGTAACGACACTTTTCCATTCCGCCTGAAGGCAGCCTCGGGATAGGAGGTAGTGATACTCGTACGTGTAGCTGGGATTAATGTAATTAGTGGAATAACTTCCTCTTCTTAGCGTCCTCTCCACATCGGAGGAGAGTAATCATAATGAACTTTGTCTGCAGCTGTTCTGAACAATGTCTTCATAACACATGATACCACTCTCTTAAGTTCATCAGTCAGGAGTTCTGTTCTTTGCCCAATAGTTCGTTTTCCTTGTATCTTATCCTGCTATGTGTCTTATATGATTTCATATTAGTTTAAGGACCTAGACTCCCTTGTCTCCTGGAGTGAGCAAAATCATCTTCTGTTCAACATTAATAAATGTGTCTGTGTATCATATAGTCGATCGTTTTCACCAATCCACCATCAGTATAATATACAGGGAGTGGCACTAAACAGAGTTTCTGAATTCAAGGATTTGGGCGTAACCTTCGATGTCGGACTCACGTTCGTTAACCATGTCTCACGTTTGATATCAGACTGTTACAAACTACTCGGTTTTATAATGAGAATATCAGGAGAATTTAACAGCACCGATATCCTCCGAAACTTATACAATTATCTAATTAGAACCAAATTAGAATATGCATCTACGGTTTGGGCTCCTCATCAGCTCAAATATGAAAACAATATAGAACAAATACAAAAAAAATTCCTCAGATATCTATGGTACAGAACAAAGGGCGATTACCCAAAATATGCTCACCATGTCGAACTTCTCACGGTGTATAACTATAGAAGCCTTGAAACAAGAAGGCAAGAATCCATTGCGATATTCCTAATAAAGGTTTTCCAAGGTTCATTTAACTGTCCCGCGATTCTAGAAGCACTAAGTTTATACGTACCCAATAAATATATCCGTGCAAGGAATCACCCACTGTTCTACATACCAACTTACAGGGCGAATATCATGGCTAAACGCGTGGTATAGAGATATTGAACCAACTGAATGACACGGTTGATATATTCTCGGTACCGCCTAGCAGTATGAGAAGAGTCCTGGCTGATATTATTCCTAACGAATAAGCTAACGCTAACGTAACAGGAGAAAGTTGACAATGAATATAATATATGTTATAATTATAGAAAGCATTCCCGAGCACGATAACTTCTCTTATCGCAAATATTTATTGCAAGTCGTATACTTCGAACTGTAATATTTTTATATATGAAGAGTTAAACTGATAAACCACTCAAGAGTCAAAAAGTACGTAAAGAGTTATAAGACAAAAACTGTGCGGTATTTGAGTAAATTGCTTGTGGATATGTGCCCAGTGACATCTTTGGTTGTAAAACAGAATCACTTTTAGTTTGAATTCACATATATGCCATTTATGGGTATATTGTCGCTTGTTGATAAACGTTTTTCCATAATAAAAAAAATCAAAATATGGTTGTTATGTGATTTATGAGTTTAACTCTTCATTTGTTGTTTTTCTGTTAGTTTTCATATTAGCTGTATGCAAATGTATTCTCACTGTTTTTTCTCAAGCTTAACATACATATTTAGCGAATGTCCTTGAAGGACGTGCTGATGATTTTGATTGTTTGGTATTTAAATAAAATACGTCAGTCAGCAATGCGGAAAGAGAGAGCGAATAAATCAATGAATAATAAATAGTGATTAATGATGCTTTATTTATCGGTAAGTGGGTATTTATACATTTCAGAATGGGCGCGGGAGTGCGCCCGCAATATATTTTTATCTCGCTTCTGTGCGTGCTGAGATGGTCGATTGAAATATTGCAGACATCGCAAATAATATTGTGGGTAGACAATTTGTTGGCGAAAACGGCGAGACAGCGCGATGCGTTCTCTTTCTACTGTGGAATGTATCGTAAATAGTATTTGTGGGTAAACAATTTCAATGTTTTGGTATGTGACCTTTGGACATATCCAAAGGTCGTTTCGTCGGTCGTTGACCGTGTGTGATGACAATATTTCAGCGACGACAGTAGTTCCTACACACACATACCATCACGCCGTTAAGCAGAGAGGAGAGAACATTAATCTTCCCTATATCGACATATACTGTCTGTCCAATGCGAAAGGGGACTGATTTTATTTTCGCGTAACCACCAGCGCCATCTGTGGATGAATAAATGAGTTAACCCGCGACACATTTCGAATATCTTCCGTAAAAGTTTCAAAGCGCTGGCATCGCTGATTCATTCGTGATGTGATGACGTAACAATTGACAGTACCTTCTGAGACTCGGTCGGAAAAGGAACAATGCAGCAACGTGCCAACATTAAATTTGGTTTTAAATTAGGTAAAAGTGCTAAAGTATCTTTTGAAATGATTCAAACTGTTAATGGTAGTGAAGCAATGAGTTGTAAGAACGTTTTTTTAAGTGGTATGCAAGATTTCGTGATGGTAGAGAGATAATTGAAGATAAGTTGGAGTGTGCTGATAGCAAAACCAGTGATAGCTAATTTTCGCAAAAAAAATTGTTATCATATGACGATGATACCGTTACTAAATACAATAAAGTTATAAACCCAAATCTAATCTCGCTACCTTCAGTGAGGAATTGCTGGCGTGGAGCCAAGACCATTAACCAAACCTCATTTTGTGCATACGACCCAGAAACCTTATCTGAAGCCAGTGCTGTAACGAGGGGCTGCAGGGGGACATATGTATCTTTCGTACACCCCCGAATTCTAGACGGAAAAAATGCCTGTGTCTTTCGAGGGGAGTAGCACAGCGCGGGGTTCGAACCGGCGATTTTCCGTACCAAAGTCCATTGCGTTACCGCGCGGTCATTTATTTATTTATTTATTATTACACATGACAAGAAATATACACAATTTGCGAAAAAACAACAGGTAATTTGATTTGAACGTACAATTTTAATGGATCTGGATTTGTTGCCTTTCATTTGTCGTAACCCCAGTAAACTAGGCTTTTGCCTGTATCTTACTGAGGATATTTAGCATGAAAAAATAAATCGATACTTCTTTCCGATTTTTGATTACACAAAAACAAAACCCCGTTGCACGCTCTCATCAACCTGACAAACAGTGACACTCAATTACAACTGGAAACATCTCGCGAAATTCAACTCCTCACACATCATCACTCCAGAAATACCAAAAATATTCATCCCACAATATACCGCACACAATCATAAGAATAACAATTAAAATTAAAACAAAATACACAGAAACACAAATACAAAAACAACCAAAATTAAAACAACAAGAATAAACCCACACTCACGAGCTCACACAAATATTTTCCACTCGTCATTCATCCTAAAAGTCCAAGTACTCAAAATCCTGTCGCAATAACAACCAACGTCGATCGGAGGATCGACTGTCTAAATGGTTTTCCTACCTTTACCTTTATTGAAGTCGGCACGCCATTGTATGTAATGGGAGCCAAACAAGCATATTGCCTTTGGGCAAAAGAGGTTTTAACTCTAGGGATGGTGAACATTTCATTAGTTGCCATGCGTGTCATGTGTGTCTGCTGTATAACACTTCATAAATACTGTATAACACTGCTTACATGTCAATGTTAAATTATATATTTATGTTGTTTTTTTTTTCTCAATCTTTGTATCAAAAAGGTCATTTGACCGTTGAAATAAAATAAAATCAATATGTGTTTTGCGTGCTGGACCACGTCCAAAATGGTAATGATGTAGGTTTAAACCTTCCCTTACGGTGATAAAAATGAAACGCGTGTTCCGGTGTTGGGTAGTGCGTACGCGATAAAAAATTAGCGATTTTAAATCGGAAAAATAAGAACATTCATAGATAATCCCCTTAATTAATTATAATTGAAGTTAAAAATTATAATAATTGAGATTTATTTGCTGAAAACATTAAAAAACCATCTGGCGTAGATCTAGTCTCGTTGCCAGCTCAACAGCTACTGCGGCGCGGCAGGGTTGGTGGCTAACTCGGGCGTGGCTTACACTTGCGAGGTTGAGACAATTGCGCTCCTCGCTATTCAGTGACGTATGCAAAAATGAGATGCGAATATAGTGTCGCGCTTCCCGCATACTTTTCACCTATCGTCAAGACCCAAGATCGAGGCACTCACAGCGTTTAAATGCGAATTTGTTTCCGATATTCACGAAATACTTACGATGTAGTCGATATATTCTGATTATTATTAATATTATTTTTTAAATCAATGCGTAAATATATTATGGAGGAATACCTTAAATCTTAACCTTGTATTTATTATTAGGTCCTTACATATGAAATTGGCGTTTTGTTTGGGAGGAACATAAAGTTGATTTTTTTTTAATATAATATATTTATTTAATCAAAGTATGTACCATTGCTATCTATGCACTTTTGCCATCTCATAGGTAGTTCATCGATCCCTTTACTAAAAAAACCATTCGGACGGGAATCAATAAAATCTTTGAAGTCGGTTTGGACTGCCCCATCGGAGTTGAATTTTTTCCCTTGCAAGAAGTTATCCAAATTTCGAAAAAAATAGTAATCTGTCGGGGCAAGGTCCGGAGAGTACGGTGGATGTCTTAGACATTCCAATTGAAGCTCTTCTAATTTGGTAGCCGTCTGTTGTGCAGTGTGTGGTCTAGCGTTATCATGAAGCAGCAGTGGCCTAGAGCGATTAACCAGCCTCGGTTGTTTAGCAGCTAGCTTTTCCATCATGGTTTGCAGTTGCTGACAATAGACATCTGCCGTAATCGTCTGGCCAGATTTAAGAAAGCTGTAGTGAACGACACCAGCACTAGTCCACCAAACGCTCACAAGTAACTTTTTTGGAGTCAATTTTCGCTTGGGGCATGGTTTGGCTGGTTCGGCAGGGTTCAGCCATTGCGATGAGCGCTTCCGATTATCATACAGGATCCACTTTTAATGATTATCATACAGGATCCAATGTAATGCAACGCAGCAGTCAACGCGCGTTTGTTGATTTGCTTCACTCAATTCGTGAGGTACCCACCTTTCAAGCTTTTTCACCTTCCCAATTTGCTTCAAGTGGATTAAAACAGTTTTATCACTAACACCGCAGCCTGCAGCTAACTCGGACGTGGTTTGCGATGGATCCGCTTCCACAATAGCCTTCAATTCTTCATTATCAACTTTGGTCTCCGGCCGTCCACGGGGCTTGTTCTGCAGGTCGAAATTTCCAGAACGAAAACGTTGGAACCAAAAACGCACTGTGTTTTCTTTTGCGGCACCGTCGCCATACACATCATTAATCCTTCGAGCCGTTTCTGCAGCACTGGTGCCACGGTGGAACTCGTACTCGTAAATAACGCGATATTTCAAGTTTTCCATTTTGTAAACTGAGTGACGCAAAGAAAAAAAACAATTGAGGAAAAAACAAATGAATTATAATTTTCGAAACACAAATACTTGAGTAAATAGCTGTATAAATTTGAATTTGGAATTCCTAACCAAAGAGAAGATATTTGAGATCAAAGTTGCCAGTACGGCAAAACGCCAATTTCATATGTAAGGACCTAATATATTTATAGAGATATTGATGGTTATTAGAAGCAACGTGTAGAAGATACCCAACACAGAGAAGGAAAGGTTAATACTGTATTATTACATTTTCATCTCGTCTTCATCAGAATCTTATCGTCCATGTTGCAACACGTGTATCTTTCTGATAACATGCACGCTCTCGTTTCATTTATTGCGTTCAGTTCGATATATCGAGCTGGCTCGCTGTGTAAAGCGTGAAATGAGATTACCTAGCTGTGTTATGCGAGATTCAGGGTCGGCGCGAGGAACATTGTCACCTTACTATATACAGAAGTATAAAGAAAACACTTCTATACTTATCTATCCAAATACACAACTTTCGTATCTTTCGCATTCATACATCTCATCATATACATACTTCATTTATGCATTCTCGATATACCATGTACTCGTATATCCAAAGCATCTTAATGATCCTTTCTTTATTTTACTAAAATATCCCCTTTATCTGCGCATTAATTTCTGATATTACACTTTATTATTTATTATATTTAACACTTTTATTGCAATACAATCTGGCGGGCTTATTGCCAGGCGGCAATCTCTTCCAACCAACCAGACAAAAGTAAATGAAGCAAGTTACATAGTCGCATAAATCATTCAAATGACTATCCATCCCCACGAAATCCATAAACACATACGTGAGCACATGCCCACGAACCCCACATAGACGGACAGTCACCCGAACATTATTTTTCATATAAAGTGAGATATCATCAATCAAAAGGAAATGAAGGGATGGTGGAGAGGAAATGAAAAGAAAAATCAGGAATGAAACACGTTATTTTACTGACTAGAAATTAAGAGCTTTTCAGTCGCTTCTTAAAGCATGCCAAGGACGGAGCGAGTCTTATATTGGTTTGTAACTGATTCCAGAGTCTCACTGCAGTAGTTGTATCATATAAAGTACAACTTGGCGGGCTTATTGCCATGTGTCAATATTTTTTTTATTTATTTATTTTCTCAATACAGGCTTAGCCCAATTACTCGTACATTGAAAAATACAAAAAATGTTAACTTTAAAAAAAAATTATATAAAATATTTTTTTTATATAAAATAAAATGTATGTATGTGCATACATATATACACACAAACATACACATACATGCACACATATATTCAAAGTCACTTAAATACGTTGATGAGAGCTTTCTAACTTGCTCAATCTTAGAAGAAAATTTACTTTTGCTTTTGGTAATGTGCTATGAAATATGTCAATATCCGAAGCAGTCCTGCTCAGAAGAGTTAAGGCCCTTCCAACAGGCATAGCGGCTGGAAGACCCGTTCTTGCGTATGTTATTGAGAACAGCTTTTGCCGGCGCGGCGCAGTCTAGTGTAATTGTTAGGAACATTTAACGCTATTCTTTGTAGTAATGCTGGACACCTCGTGTATTACAGTACAACCTGGTGGGTTTATTGCCATATGGTAATAACTTCCAACCAACCAGAAACAGGTTTCAGAGGCCTAAAGCGAAATCCAGATTAGTATCCTTTTAAAAAAAATCGGATCCCACGAGAATCGAAAACTAAACCTCCGAGTTGGAAGACAAGCGTCTTACCAACTAAGCCACGGAGGTCGTCATATGTTCAAATCCCCAAGTTTTCCTTAGTGCACATGTCTCGAGAATGTATTTTACTTATCTGAACTAATCCAAACGTGTATGGACAGATACCACGCCCAATGCATGGTCAGACGATGTGACATTTAAATCGTGATAGCATGTCAACTAGAGTCGTTAGAAGACCTGTTATAACAAAAATTAAATATCACCTTGTTATCAAGTTTCTTTCAAATGGGAAAATCTCGGCTGAAATTAACGACGTTAGCATCTAAACGTCGTTTATCTAATTTATTTAGGGGTTTTAACATTATTCTGATAAAGAAACTTTACAGCTGCGTGATATATAATTTTTAACATTTCATAATATACCGAAACAACGCGTCTTCTATTTATTGCCTGACCATGTTATGGGCGTGGTATCTGTCCATACTTTACTAAGCAGTACACACAGGATGCTTCCAAAGATAGCTCAAGATCGCTTTGCTTTCAGTCTTTATCGTTTATGAATCACGACATTTTTAAGTAGCAATGAAAAACATAAAAGTACAGTTTTCTCAAAACTTTTGCCATTAGCTGCGTTTTTGCTTATGAGGGCAGTACAGGGGATATAAATAGGTCCCCATCCAGCGCGATCTTCACTAGAAGATCGAAATCTTCTTTATTTTTTGTCAGCGCGACGTCACGTACTGACGAAGAATAAACTGACAAAGGGACTCCTCCGCGGCGACATACCTGAGTGTGGCAAGAACAGTAGTGACGACGGACTTAAGGTCCGACGTCACGGGAGAAGGGAAATGACTCGCAGAACGGTAAATATACTTACAAACTGGCTTAAGCCCTGGAATTCAAACAGCCCAACAAGTTGCCGATGAATGAACCGATGTAATGAAATACAATACAACACAAACTGCTGGAATTATTAGGTGGTTTTTTCCAACCACCCAGATTTTTATGATGGTTACATCGCAACATTAGAATTGGCCGCCTGCATATAGTGTACACGCTGCGCGTGTGAAAGCGGCGGCACTGGCCAAAGTCGTATTACAAACAATTTACTTTCCTTTCGCCGAACACGAGTATTTCATCTTTCGCCAGTTCGACAAATAATTGACTTATCGCATTTCACGTTGGAAACACGTTGTGACTTGCGTCATCGCTGTGCGTACCCTGGGCTAGGGTGGCCTTTACAGCGAGTCGACTCCGGTGATGCCGATTGCGGAGGTGAATTTTAAACTATAGTTCGGAATTTCTTAGGATGAATCCTGTGACAGCTCACAAATTTGCCCCAATACAACCTTGTGTAATGTATTTACCTAAATAACTTGCTATTTCTAAGAATTGAGGCTTATATTCAAGTTAATAAAATAATTAAAATGACAACATCGTTACAAGGTTGTATTGGGGCAAATTTATGAGCTGTCACAGGACTCATCCTAGAATTTTCGAACTATAATTATCGCATTTCGAGATAAACGACTGCTAGACACGATTCAAAAACGTATCGCGAAAGATCAAAAAATTAAAAAATTATAATTTGAAATATTGAAAAACTAAAATACATCATTCCTGTATACACAAAATATTGTATAATTATATTCCGCTTTCGTTGTATACAATACAAACTGGCCATGTAGCAATCTCTTCCAACCAATCAGAAAGATGTTAAGAGGCTTTAAGGGAAAAATAGACGTGAAACCCTTTTTTATTTATTTTTTTAAGAATCGGGATTTCAACGGGAATTGTACCTGTAACCTTCGGGTTGCAGACAGGTCTCTTAGGCTAGAAGGCCACGGAGGTCAGTTAAAAATATCATACATACATACCCTCACACAATTTCCATATTAGGGTACGCGGAAGACACAGTGCTAATATTTTCTATCGCGCCATAAACTCCTTTTAAACCGTCATTCTAACATACTTGGTCCAAACATACTTTTCTCCATCGTCCTCAAACATGACTGTTATCAGGTATGTTAATATGAAACCGGAATTTTCTCATAGATGGCTCTAGTTGTCAATGTAGTAACTGTCAAACCGCGTCATTGGCGCCTTTTTCTTGTGTTTATATTTGTCAAATACTTTAAACTCACAACCATACAAGTTTAATACAACTACATATGTTTTCATAGCGTTGAACATGTCCGTTTTTGTGCCTGAAAACTACGATTTGCGGACAGCATTGATTTTCTGCTACCATTTGAAGAAAACTGCTGCAGAATCGCATCGAATACTTGTCGAAGCTTAAAGAATCCTAAGCGTAAAATATCATGGGTAACTCCAAGCGAACCAGCGACATCGATTGTTATGGACGGAAGACAATGCTCTGTGTTCGGTGGGATCAGAAATGTGCTATCTACGAGTATTATGAGCTGCTTAAACCTGGAGAGACCGTTAATACTGAACGCTACCGACAACAAATGATGGATTCGAACCAAGCATTGCGTGAAAAACGACCAGAATATCAAAAGAGGCAACACAAAGTGATTTTGCTTCATGATAATGCACCATCGCACACAGCAAAACCGGTCAAGGAAACGATTGAGGAGTTTAGTTGGCAAATACTTTCGCATGCGGCTTACTCACCAGACTTGACTCCATCCGATTACTACTTATTTGCATCGATGGGACACGCACTTTCTGAGTAACGCTTCGCTTCTTACGAAAATGGCTCGATGATTGGTTTGCCTCAAAAGAGCAACACTTTTTGGCGTGGCATCCACAAATTTACAAAAATGGCTCGATGATTGGTTTGCCTCAAAAGAGCAAAAGTTTTTTTTTTGGCGTGGCATCCACAAACTGCCAGAGATATGGGGGAAATGTGTAGCTAGCGATGGGCAATACTTTGAATAAAATATTTTTTACCATTTTCATACAATAAATGTGTATTTTCTATAAAAAAAATCCGGTGTCATATTTACAGACCTGATTTGCGTTATACAGATGTTTCTTGTTCAGCCTCACTTCACCCCATCTACAACGTAAGTCCTAGTCACCTTTCAGTTTAAGCTCATATTCACCCTTAATTCCATTTATCGTCCTTTCTCACATCTTTTTTTCAGTTCACGTATTTCTATCACGATTGCTCGGTTCGGTTAATCGTTTTTCAAATGTGTTGAACTAATAAACCGAGTTTTTCACGTATAAATTTTGCCTTAAAAATGAATTAGTCCATAAAAAAAAACTGCCGAATGTTTCATAAAATATTTCAGAACATGTAAAAATCTGGATTTGGTCCATTTTGCATTTCATGTATACAATACGTCCTTATTTATTTATTTTAACACTCTATTATATAACAGTTTGGTGTGCTTGTTACTGCGTCGCAAACTCTTCCAACCAACCAGACAAAAATAAATGTAAGAAGTTTATTGGTCCGCTTTTAAAAATATTTAGCAAAAATAATTCAAATTATTAAATATTCGCCTATATTGGTTCGCTTCTAACTTCTAAGTTAAGTACTGAAAACGGATTAATTTTAATATTTGTTTCTTTGTATTCAAGTCCCTTGTGGGATGTTTCCATCGTATCTTTCGAATCTGTGTCTGGGGGATGTTTTTTCGGAAAAAAATAGAACTTAGAGGTCAACTTCTTTTTCATTTAATACATGAGTTATTCCAAATCAATCCAATAGGGCGAGGTATTATGCTAGAGCTTTTGCCATTGCTGGTCCTTTGGTGTGGAATGGTCTGCCTCCTAATGCCATGAGTGGCATGTGCAGCTTTAGGAAGCACTTAAAGACAATTTTTTTGGGAGATTTTATCAAAACTTATAAATGGTTCGAATCCTGAGTAAATGCGCCTCTTAAAATAGTTTGCTCTCTAAACCAGTGTTCCCCAACCGGTGGTCCGCGGCCCGGTGCCGGGCCGCAAACAGTATGCCAAATTTCAAGAAATTCGCCATACAAAAATATTAAATATAGGATTTTCATCCATGTCCTCAATAAAATCGAAACAAAGGAATAGACTGGACGTGAATGCAGCACTTCGTCTGTCAGAGACAGCACTGCAGCCAAGAATATCCAATATATTAGCAAAGATCAACAGCAGGTTTCGCATTAGTTTGTTGAAAAAACCCCATGGTTTTTGTTCAATTTTAATTGTATCAGACAATGTTACAATTAAAATTGTTTAACTGTTATATGTATATTTGTCAATTATAGTTACATATGTCCATCTGTCACAATATAAGATTAAAAAAATATTAAATAAAAAAAAAAAATTATTTCAGTATTAGTGGTCCGCGAAAAAAATTTCCTTTTTTTACCGGTCCACAGGTCTAAAAAGGTTGGGGAACACTGCTCTAAACGACGCTATATTGTCCGTTTATTATTATTATTATTATTTGTGCATAACATAAGGTGTCCTATATGGGTCATGTACTTTGAGGAGCAAAGTACAAATTACTGCACCTGATCATCCAAGGCAAAATAGAGGGTCGAAGAGGTGTTGGCAGGAGGCAAATCTCCTGGCTCCGCAATATACGTGATTGGACTGATATAAGGAGCGTTGGGGATCTTTTTCGGGCTGCCGGGGACAAAGATTCCTACTCTCAGGTGATATTCAACATTGGGGGAACCTGACATGATACCGGGAAGAAGAAGAAGTGCATAATTCACCATATTCAGGAACTGTATGAGAAGATGTTTGCAAAATAATATACTAGGCTAGTCAAAAAGTTTTGAAAGCGACATCTATGGAGCAAAGAAAACCAAAATTTCTACGCCATTTTAATATTTCATAAGAACGTACTCAAAATTTCATTTCGATCTGTCAATTCATTCTTTGTTTACAAGCCATTTGAAGTTGACGTGTCAGTGTATTTTTTAACAATGGAAAAATCCGAATATCGTGCAGTGATTAAATTCTTTGTTTTGGAAAGTTTATCGGCTACTGAGATCCCTGCAAAGATGGTGAAAGTATTAAAGGAGTCTTCTCCTTCATTTCCAACAGTTCACCGATGGGTTTCGGAGTTTAAGCGTGGCCGTACAAGCGTTGAAGACGATCCACGCTCAGGACGTCCAAAAAGTGCATCAACACCAGAAATCATAGCGAAAATACAGGATATGGTTTTGGAAGATCATCGATCGACTGTGGATGTGATAGCTGACACCATAGGCATCTCACATGGAACAACATGGCATATTTTGGCTGGAGTTTTGGGTTTCAAAAAACTGTGTGCACAATGGGTGCCGCATTAGCTAACAATGCAACAAAAACACGTTCGAATACGACTTTCTGAGCAACATTTGGAGCAATTTCGAAAGGATAAAAAGGATTTTCTGCATCGATTCATCACTATGGATGAGACTTGGGTCTACCACCATGATCCTGAATCAAAACAAGAGGCTAAGGAGTGGTGTGAACCAGGCACTTTGGCTCCGAAGCGAGTTCGTGTCCAGAAATCGGCCAAGAAGGTGTTAGCGTCAGTTTTTTGGGATGCAAAAGGAATTTTATTGATAGATTATCTCCAAACTGGTAAGACAATCAACTCTGATTATTATTGTGACCTTTTGGACCAGTTGGATGAAAAAAATTGTGAAAAAAGACCCGGTTTGCAGAAGAAAAAAAACATTTTTCATCAAGACAATGCACCTGCTCACACAGCTCAAAAAACCATCGCGAAAATCAGTGAATTGGGGTACGAATTGTTGCAGCATCCACCCTATTCGCCAGATTTAGCTCCCTCTGACTTCTGGCTGTTCTCACACCTCAAAAAATTCCTTCGTGGAAAGCATTTTTCATCAAACGAAGAGGTTATAGCCGTCGTAGAGGAGTATTTTGCAGGCCTTCCAGAAAGTCACTTCCGTGATTGGACAACAAAGTTGGAAGATCGTTGGACCAAGTGTATTGATCTTATGGGAGACTATACTGAGCAATAAAAGTGATTTCCCCCCAAAAAAAATGTATTTTCATTTCCGCTTTCAAAACTTTTTGACTAACCTAGTACATATTAAAAATATAACTGAGATATCATCAATCAAAGGAAAAAGAAATCTAATATGTACGAGTAGATGGAACTGGCCAAATTGTCCACTTTGCATATTTGCTGCGCTGGACCATATTGTGATCGACTGCGCCCAACGTAAGCGCTGCCTGAAAGATTTAGGGTGCGGTGAACTGGTTGGTAAACCTAACTGCCCAGACATGAAAGGTTCCACACAAAAGAAATACAATATAAACATTAATTTTACGGTTGACTACGTAGAACTATGGGGACCGAAGAATTGTACTCTGTACTCGGATACCCTGTAGCTAGCTGTAGACACGTGATATGGACCTTTGTTTTTGGTTCGAATCGGCTGCAAAGTCACTACATACTTGAAATACCGGTCTTTGGTTGTTCGTCTTGTACAACTTGTGTGTGCCGTTTTGTGTGGCCATTTTAAAATACAGAAAATCAACGATGTCGACCAGTTTAGATTCTCGAAAATCGTGGCGGTTTTACATTGAATTATTTTCAAAATGTGGACATAAATTTATTGTTTCTGTATACATACCATCATGTCATTTCCCCGTCGAGGTACGCAGAGAGGATAAAATGACATACTCTCATATCTCGACATACATCCTTAACCTCTACATTTGTACAACTTCTACGATATCTCAAACCTTCCTTTTTCTTCTTTCAAAATATTATTCAATTGATACAAACATTATTTCCTTGGTATTCCTCTCACATGCCATCTACTCATATTTGCGCTATATATTTATTTTGTTAGTTTTCCTTCATTCATTCGTTCCGAATGTCCAAACCATCTCAACTTACTCTTCTTCATCTAACTTAAGTTCACATTTATCTTTTATCACTTCATTCCGTATTCTGTCATACATTGTGGGTGGGATTGTCCGTCTTTGTGGGGTTTGTGGGCATATGCTCACGTGTGTGTCTATTGATTTCGTGGGGATGGATAGTCATTTGAATGATTTATGCGACCATGATGTAACTTGCTTCATTTACTTTTGTCTGGTATGTGATGTATACATGTGTTATTGAGTGTCACTGTTTGTCAGGTTGATGAGAATGTACTACGGGGTTTTATGTAATCAAAAATCGGAAAGAAGTATCGATTTATTTTTTAATGCTATATGTCCTCAGTGAGATACAGGCAAAAGTCCAGTTTACTGGGGACACGACAAATGAAAGGCAACAAACCCAGATCCATTCAAATTGTGTGTCCAAATTAAATTACCTGTTGTTTTTTCACAAATGATGTTATTTTACACATTACAAGAAATATACATCATTTTATTTCTTGTCATGTGCATTTAGACAGTAAACTCTCTTTAAAGACTCTCGAATTCGAGATTTCAAACTCTCTAACTCGAGAACCCATTATCATATTATTGACGTGTTAAAAAAAAACAAAAAAATATATAAAGTTGAGTGTAAGAATAAGGAAGGTGACTGCAGTGTTTAGATTAGATACTCCCCCGCATCTGTATACACATATGTTTCGAGAAACATATTTAGTGAGAAAACCACAGAAAAATACAAAAATAAACATTCTAGATCTTCCGATATGTGATAGTTACACATTTGCCTTTAAGTGTAGTGTAGGCACGTGTGTAGTGTTATATTAATCATAATTTTTGATAAGATTGACAAATAAGTTTGTCTTTAAGTGATTCCTAATATTGCACACGCCACCCATATCTCTAATACTTCTCACCGTCCCAAGAGAGGCCGAAATTAGTGGTATATAATATTTTGTTTCGCAACGAACTTGCCCATATTTTATATGATTTCGCGAATTGAATACAATAAGATAACCCCTGTTTTCCGGGCGTTTCGCTTCAGTGCTGCATTGTCCTCGGCAGTCATTAGCCCCTGCTTCGTGCTTTATCCTTCGGAATATGTTCTGTTGGCAGTGGTAATGTGTGAGGGTATGCGAGGAAGATAGACATAACACCATGACCGTTGCGGAGGGTCGCCAGTGAGCCGTATTGACTTTAATATACATACTTAACTCTTTTGTGATAAAGATAATCGACCATGTTGTATGTGTTTGTATTGCTAGTGTTTGGATTCAACATATTGTTTTCTAGTGATAAAATAAATATGGCAAAAAGCTGAGTGATAAGGGGCGAGCTATATAAGATAGTGAATGAATATGGTGTAAGCTAATTTAATATGCAATATTGCGTCATTACATGCTGAAAGTTGAGCATTAATTAAATAGAACGGTACCTTGACTGCGTGGTTTAATATTTCAAAAGGGGTAAAGCAAGGATGCGTTATGTAACCCTGGTTGTTAAATATTTACAGAGATTCACGTGCGATGGATTTTTTTGTTGAGATTTTAAAATAGTACTACTGAGACTGATTTTATATTTAATAATAATTTCGTCTACACTCGTATGTTAAGTTGTAGTTATTTGTCACTTATCAACATACCGATACATCGGTATAGTAATGTTTCGACTATTTTTATTCGTCTATCTTCACATTTAATTGTATTAGTATGCCCTCAATTTCGACCGAATGGTTTAATATATCAAAATAGGTAAAGCAAGGATGCGTTATGTAACCCTGGTTGTTTAATATTTATGTGTGAAAGAACTACAGAGGTCAATGGATTTCATACAAATGTCGAATTGGAATGTGCACGGATTGCTGTATGCTGATGACTGATGACATGGTAGTTGTGCAGCACTGGTACAAAGGCTGTAAAATAGGTGGATGGTAGCCGCTCGATACTCGTAGATTCCGGTTTACTTCTTGCGTTTTCGATGAAAAGTAGCAGGGTGAAGACATTCCTCTTTAGCAGGTAGAAGTTTGTCGTAAATAAAACACAGTAGACGTTCCAGAAACTTAGAATGTATTTTGCTCATTTTGCGTTCCTTATGTGCAGCCCATCGCTCATAGTAGGCCCCTTTATTCGCCCGTGTATGCCGTCGCGGCTTACTAGATACAGTGTATACCGCGCGCTTTCTGCATGCTTGGGCTGTTTTATTATTTATAGTGACTATTGCGAAGGCCACGCATATGAAACATTTCATTACAATAGGTGCAATGATTACAGTTTTTTTTCTCTGCAATGTTTACACAGCAATTACAAATAAAATCATATATTTTAAGTGACGCATACGTCCGATACGGTAGTGTTAGGATAGAATGAGAATGACTTACAGAGTCTGAATAGTAAATTGTATGAAATATGTAAAGAGAAAGATCTGAGAAAATGTTGCGAAATCAAAAGTTATGGTGATAGAAAAGTGAGTGTAAAGGGAAAAGTAAATACGATATATGAGTGCGTTCTGCTATTTAGGTAGTATTTTTTCAATTTATGGAAGAATTACGAAGGATATCGAACGGCGTGTAGCGTTAGGAAACAATCAAGAGGTCAAAACACTTAAAACGTGTATACTAGAACCAGGCAGTATTAAAATCTGCCAAGATAATAGTACACAAAAGTATTTTAGTAACAATTTATGGGAGGGAAATTGGGAAGTGGAACAAAACTGAAAAGAGCCGTAGAAATGCGTACACTTTGGGTTGGGAATGTAAAACAAATTAATGAAGAAATATAATATTAACTTTTCCCTTCCTGTGCTAAAAAAATCCGCCCGTTCCGGTGCTGTGTATTCAATATACATGTAAAAATGAGCGATTTAAAATCGGAAAAATAAGAATATTCATAGCCAATCGCTTAAATGAATTAAATTTGAAGTCAAAAGTAATAATAATTGAAATTTAATTGCTGAAAACATGATAAAAAACATCGGGCATAGCAACCACCTCGAACGAAAGTCCGCTGGCTACTAAGCGAGCGAACTGAGATTCTATTTCTTGCGTTCCCATATACCGAAGTAGAGTGAGACGTGAATAGCGTCGCTTCCTCACCCATAGCGGTTTTTTAGAATGAATATACCTACGTCACATACTGGCACACGTTTGATTGTATTGGTGAATTTATTCCCGATTTTCACAAAATATATCTGATGTGGCCGATAAGTGCTAATTATTATTAAAAATATTTTATCATTCAATGCGTAAATGTATTATGGAGGAATAACTAAAATCTGAATCCTGTATTTATTATATTTATAGAGATATTAAAGTTTTTAGAAGCAATGTGTACTAGTTCACATCACAGGACAGGAAGGGTTAACAAAACAAATGTACAAGTGAGTGTGGTAGAGGAAAACCATAAAAATATGATGTGAATGATAGTTATTTGGAAAGAAGGAAACGTAAAAAGTTAGCAAAGTCGTTGGAGTTGTATGGATGTAGAAGAGGGGGAGGATGTGTCGAGATAGGAAAGTCTGGCTCTGTGTTATCTGTCTACCCCGATTGGAAAATTGTCCGTATGTATTTATATAGTGTCGTTTTTTATTGAATTTTTGCATGTCATGTAATTCCATTGAGATGCGTAATAATTTTTAAGATGTTAAAATCCATACAATAGAGATAGAGGCGAATGGCGAGTCCGATATTGATCAAACAATCCGATATGGAACAACTCAATAAAGACGAAAATAAACTTTGATAGTTACAGCTTATAGCCAAGCACGGCACACGTCCTTCGTAATGTCCACAGTTATTTCATCAAATTCCCTATGTCGACATTTTAACCATGTTTTCATTATCTCTCACCCAAAACCAATTCTATGACACTTTTGTTGTTTACAATTGTACAACCCGGCGGATTTATTGCTATGTGGCAATCGATTCCAACCAACCAAAAAGGTGGTAAAAATGCCTTAAATGTAAATCAGACTGGAGTCCCTTATTCGTATTATTTCTGTCCCAAACCATATTCCATGACAATTTTATTGTTTACAGTACAACCCGACAGGTTTTTTGCTATGTGATAATCTCTTCCAACCTATCAGAAGGGTGTTAAAGATACCTCAAGTGAAAACCTTATTGGAATCCCTTTTTTTAAACAGTGTACCGTCGTCGTTGTGGATCTCGTACTCGAGGATCTCCTCGCAATTCCAACGTCAATTCAGTTGAAAAGCGAAGTTGTGCTGTGGAGTTTTTTTTAACTTAGTGAGCTGTTGTACACCAGCAAACGCACTCATGTCCAAACCAACTTAAAGCTCCTTTCTTTATTTTACTTAAAATGTCCATTTTATCCATGCATGTCTTCATTCCACGTCTTTCAAACATGGACCCTGAAATATTTTTAATAAAATATCAGCTTCTTTCTGAACATGGACTAGCGCTACGCTCAAACAGAGATTGTTTATGTGTTCTTTCCATTTCATCGCACTTCTTTATTTACGTAGGCATTAACTATCCACGCAGTGAGACTCTGGAATCAGTTACAAACCAAAGTTAGACTCGCTCCGTCCTTGGCATGCTTTAAGAAGCGACTGAAAAAACGTCTTAATTTCTAGTCAGTAATATAAAGTGTTTCATTCATGATTTTTCTTTCCTTTCCCTTCCACCGTCCCTTCCTTTTCCTTTGATTGGCGATATCTCACTTTATATGAAAAGGAATGTTCGGGTGATTGTCCGTCTTGTTCGTGGGCATATGCTCACGTATCTTCTTCTCCCTGGCTCCATCCCAACTCATTGTCTGCGAAGACTGTTGGGGTCAGCTCTCCTCGTCCTCAGGCTGTATGCTCTTCTGTCCCGGACTACGTCCCCTAGGCCGTGCCTTTGCATCAGGTTATCTTTTTGCACCACCCATGAATTCTTTGGTCTTCCTCTGGTTATTATTCGAGGAAGATCCATGGAGATTGCCTGATTCACAATGCGATCGGGTGCTCTGCGTTCAACGTGCCCATACCATCTCAATCGCCTCTCCTCCATCTTGCTGTTGATGTCTGTAACACCTAGGCTTCCACGAATGCGTGAGCTTTTTATTTTGTCTCTTAGGGACACACCAGCTGACCATCTTAGCATGCGCATTTCAGCAGTTTCTAGTTGCCTAGAGTAAGAGTTATACATCGTCCAGCATTAGGAGCCATAGAGGAGTGCGGGTCTGACAATCGTTTGGTATATAGTACTTTTCCTTTTAAGTTTACTGGCATTTTCGGATTACATAGAACTCCCGTCATTGATCTAAACTTCATCCATCCCACACTAATTATATGTGTTACATCTGCTGCACATCCTCCATCGCTATGGATGAGTGACCCAAGATACTTAAAGGAGTCACAATTTGGTAATGTTTCTCCATCCATTTGCATTACGGGAGTGACAGCATTTGTTGTTCTCGAATGGTAGATATTCTTTCTGTTCAGTCTCAATCCATTGTCCTCCAAGATTCTTCTTCACCTTTCCAGACTATTTTGCAGATCTTCATGTTTTTCACTTATTAATATTGTACGATATCGTCTGCAAATAGTAGGATCTTTAGGAGACAGTTCATTTCCTGGTTAGTTAAATAGTCCATGACTAAGATGAACAGTAGCGGACTGAGTACCGATCCTTGGTGTACCCCCACCTTTACGTATGTGTTCATGAATTTCGTGGGGATGGATAGGCATTTGAATATTTTATGCGACCATGTAACTTGCTTAATTTATTTTTGTCTGGTTGGTTGGAATAGATTGCATCCTAGCAATAATCACTCCAGATAGTATTTGCTATGAAAGGGTTAAATAAATAAATAAATATTTTAATACTTTTGTATAATAACAAATGATTTGATACAAATTTACAAAATTATGTTTAAAATCCTTCGAACTACTTAATGCCCGTCGAAAGTTAAAGCCATTCGGTGTTTAGAATTCGCCAAAATTCGTTTGTTTATAATCTCTGTGTTATTTTATTTATTTAAGTGGGTCGATAGAAAAACTAATACTCTAATCTAGGTCACAGCTCAAAAAGGTTTAGAAACACTGTTCTAGTGTGTTCTATACTTCAGAAATCGTAGCACGGTTCCTGTGACAGTTGCCAAATTTGCCCCAATACAACCTTGTAACGACGTTCAGTAATTTTAATTATTTTATTAACTTTAATATGAGCCTCGATTCTAATAAATAGCAAGTTATTTAGGTAAATACATTACATAAAACTAACAACAATGACAAATTAATACATCTTGTTACAAATTAGCAAAATACGTCAGTTTGTTAAAATCAAATAAATTTGGCGATGTTCGTCAAAAGTCACTACGTTAGTCCGCATTGCGTAGGGATGGGTTATATAATAGTTGGATTTTCGATTTTTTTATACATAAAATTAAATGTTCGTAATTAGTATTAATTCATAGTGGATCTTGGCCTATTTAAAGATAGGCACAAATCATACAATACATTTAAAAGTCAGTATAATGAAAATTAGGAATTATAACGTCAGTTTAGACAAAAACAATTTTTCGAGTTATAAAAAAACTATTCGATTTGTAAAAAAAAAACGATTTTATCTCATCCCTTTGAGACACGTCGTTTAAAACGTCACAGGAATCATCCTACGTTTTCTGAAGTATAGTATAGGGGTGAGAGTACATTCTCAGAGTTTTGTGAAATGTTGCAAAGTAACGGATAAATGCCCATAACCCACGACGAGTATTATACAAAGTGGCTGATCAGGATACCTGACGTTGGTGCCATCGGAGATGACTTTACAAGCCAATTTGTGCTAGACGTATCCTGTTGCATATAGGCAAGGTGCTTCAGTGCCTGCAGCTTGTCTGCGGCTTCTTTCTCTATTGGGTCCCTGATAACTAACTATCTACAGTTCCACGCCATTTGGTTCTATACGACCTTGATCAAAAAGTTTTAGGACCGGCCACCGTGTGCTGCTGTCAGTCACCCGATTGGAATTCTTTTTTTTTGTTAGGTTACCACGTCTATTATTGACACTTCCCTCCAAATTTCAGCGTCTTAGCTTGACATTTGTAAAAGTTAAGCTGTACTGAGTACATCTACCTTTGTGCGTGTTTTCGATTTTTTACAAGTTTGAAAATGGCATCAACTGTGCATCAACGAGTTTGCATTAAATTTTGTGTGAAAAACGGATTTAACGGTCCGCAGACTTTGGAAATGTTGGAGAAGTGTTTTTTGGTGGCACGAACGCTTCAGAAGTGGTCGTGAGTCGGTCGAAGATGACGAACGCAGTGGCAGTCGAAAACTGATGAAAACATCAATAAAATCAAAGAAATGTTGGCCGAAAACCGCAAATTGACCATCAGAGAGCTGGCAGAGGACTTGAACATCGCTTATGGATCCGCTCAAGACAATTTGGTTAGTGATTTGGGCCTCAGACGTGTCGCTGCAATACTGGTGCCGAAAGACCTCAATTTCATGCAAAAAAAGGACCGCGTTGAAATCGCGAAAGACATGATTTCCATGAGTTTTGACCAAAAACAACACGAATACTATCCAGCAGCCTTTGAATTCACCTGATCTGGCTCCCTGCGACTTCTTCCTGTTCAACCGACTTAAAAAACCGCTTTGCGGAACGCGTTACAGCACCCGAGATGATGTCATGAAAAAATCGAAGACGGCTCTGATGGACATACCAAAAATTGAGTACCAGCGGTGTTTCGAAGATTGGATCAAGCGTTGGCGTAAGTGCGTTGCAGTCAATGGGGAGTACTTTGAAGGGGACCATATCGATTTTGATGAATAAACTTGTATTTTCGATTTTATGAATAAAGTCCTAAAACTTTTTGATCAAGATAGTATGTTGCTTCTAGCTCCCAGTTGTGCTGATCATTAAGGCTGAGGCCACACCAAAGTGCTTCGTTAGAGGCTAAGCTAGGTTTTACGTGACTCATATTGGCCACACCAAAGTGCTACGCACAAATTCATTTGACAGTTGGGAGCGGTTGAGTCAACACACGATGCCACTCTCAAAACTAACCAGTTTCATTACAACTTACGAGTACCATCTTTATTTATCATACTTCCTGTGCAACTTCATTCCAAAGTCATTTTATTACAGGTACATTTTTGTATAATTTGCTCGATGGGTTCCTCAAAGGCTCCCTTTTATACACAGCTGTTATTAAAACTTCCGCCATCTTGTAAAATCACGATGACACAATAAAATTAATCGACACGCTGTTCGCTAGGAGATTCACTTGGTGACTAATGGTCATGCAACGTGGCGCGAAGCGTGCAGTGTGGCCATTGCGATAGTATTCGGTGCGTTGGTTCGCTAAGATATGTCGCCTAACTCGCAGCATAGCTCTAAGCATCAAGCGAGGCTCCTACCTGTGTGTCCGAGGTCTAATATTTTTAAGCGTTTCAGGAGGTACGTCCTTGTATCTGTTTCGCTGACCACTGCGCCTCGTTCCGCTCTCCGTCAGCGCACGTGTCCAGACCAACGCAGGTGCAATGTAACGGATACACCCTTGTTAAAGTGATTTATGGTCACTTAACGGTAGTGCAGAAGTAGAAATTGGAAGTGTTGCGAAAGACAATGAATTGCCATCGGCAATGCCTGGTACCATGGTCTTGTGCGGAGTTGGTATGTAACGGTACTGTCAGGCTGTGTGAAATGCCAGTTAATGGGTAATGTTATTAGCCGATTTCGCTTTCTCGTTGTGACGTGCCATTGTTACCGATGCGATAAGTCTTAGATAACAGCCACGTGGCTTACCTGTTATCAATTTCACCTTTCCTACTACCCAACATGGATAATTAAATTAATTACGTACATACATACCATCACGCCATTTCCCTATCGGGGTAGGTCTATAGGATAGAGCGCCATACTTTCTTATCTCGACACGCATCATAAGCCTCCGTATAAATGCTCTTACACATTCCTACAATTGTCTTATTTTCTAAGTTTCCTTCTATCAGAATATCAATCACTTGATCCAACCACACATTTCTTGGGCTTCCTCTCACATTTGCACAGTATATTTGTTTTGTGACTCTTTCTTTGTTACTCGTTTCACATGTCCAAACCATCTCAGCTTGCTCTTCTCTTCATCTTACTCAACACATCGGCCTTAATTTTTCATTCATCCCAAATCAGTTCATTGCATATTCGGTCATACATTATCACCCCGTGTATTCGTGATATGTTTGTTCATTGAAGGAATCACTGAAGCATGTTACGTACAAAGGAGTTGGGAATAAATGGAATGTGTAATAATAAATGAGTGAAACCTGTAATGTACAAAGGACTTCGGAATAAATAGAATGTGTAATAATAAATGAGTGAAACCTATAATTTACGAAGGAGTTTGGAATAAATGGAATGTGTAATAATAAATGAGTGAAACCTGTTATGTACGAAGGAGTTGGGAATAAATGGAACGTGTTAAATTACTTTACTGGGATTTCCACAAAGTAAACGCCGTAACATTTAATAAATAAATGGATATCTCGCCTAATTTTAGGTACTGAAAGCCAAGCATAACCCGTGACCTAATTGGTAAGACGCATGTCTTTCAACTCGTGGGTTAGGCGCTGTGTTCCCAAATTTTTAAAAGGTTTTCACTTAAGGCTTGTTTAAACATTTTTTGTGGTTGGAAGAGATTTTTAGATGGCAATAAATCTGCCAGGTTGTGTATTCGATAGGTTATCCCTCGTGCTCGAGTACGATTGTCACCCATCCTGTAGATATAATACGCCTATACATGTATTGGTTTAGTGTGTCCAAACTGTTGCGCTTCAGCAATCACACATTCTTGACATAGATCCGATGGCAAGGAGATAAAACTTCCAGGTTTAACGTGCTGCAGCCTTTCGTTAGGTAGTTTATATAGCGATATTTTAATATTGCTTCATATCACTCGAATAATTAATTATAAGTAATATATAACCTAACAGATAAACACAAATTGAGTTGTAAAATGGTCTAAGAGTAAAACTAGTTCGTAATTGAACCTGGGGCGCCCTCTTGCTTAGCGGGAATGCTAACCGTTAAACCACGGCCGCCGATAAAGTGTTATATAATACGCACCTAATGGATAAATAGTGAGTTAAAGTCGTGGATAGAAGCCGTAATTCGTACAATAAAGTGAATTTATTATACATACCATACTTGAGAGAATACACTTTGAAAAATGCATAGTTTTAGCCCTACAACGAGGTCCTTGGTTCAACACTTCCTTCTACGGCCCAAACGAGGAAGACAGACCGAGTAAAAGGTAAATAAATCGACGTTGCTGTCGGTCGGGAGGGTGGAATGACCTTCCACCGAAGGTTGTATGCTTGTAGGGCTGCCAGGTGTCAAAATTCCGTTCACGACATTTATTTTTTAGGACAAACGGCCACTTTTTAGTGTGTTTAAACTAATGAACCTTTTTTTAATATATGCAAATTGTATGGTACCTAAATAATGTATGCGTGAGTTTGGAATTATCGCGATGTCGGCAGGGCAGGGTACACGCACTGTACGAAAGGTCAGAATAATGACTGCTGGACATGTTCAAATTTCGCATACAATTTTGTGTACATTTTTGTAGAACCAAACCACGTAATATTTTATTTATTTCAACGGTCAAGTGTCCTTTTTGATACAAATATTTAAAAACAACAACATATAGATTTCAACATTGACATGTAAGCAGTGTTATATTGTTGTTTACAGTTAAGGCATTAACGTTGTGGAGGTTTAAAGACATTGTAATTTATTTTTATCAAACACTGTTTATTCCACTTTTTTGTGACGGTATAACCCTACCGGTTTCAAGGTGCACACCTCATCTTCAGGGGAGCACAAACAAGACTAAATGCTGTTCGAACTGGTACCGATATACACGCTTCAACGGTTGGTGGCTAAGGGGTAAGGGAGGCATGGGACAAATCCGCCTTAACAAATCCTCTAATTTATTCTGAAATGGCTAATCATTGTCACCGTGAAAACCATACTTTTTCTATCGATGATGCCAAATTCTTACATATCAGTAGTAGCGGAAATAAATTGGACAGATTAGAGGCCCTAGAAATTTCTAAGTCAGTACATCGATCCGAACATCTGTTGAACAGTTATATCTCAAAAATCTCTCCGCTCTTGGCCGAAATCGTCCCATGCCTCCCTCACCCCTCAGCCCCCAACCGTTGAAGCGTGTATATCGGTACCAGTTCGAACAGCATTTAGTCTTGTTTGTGCTCTCCTGAGGATGAGGTGAAAGCCTTGAAACCGATAGGGTTATACCGTCACAAAAAAGTGGAATAAACAGTGTTTGATAAAAATAAATTACAAGTGTCATATTGTGTTGTATTATTACACTTTCGTTGTGTACAGTACAACTTTCTACGTTTCCTACTTTCAAAATAACGTTCACTTGATCTGATTTTTCTTTTCCTTGGTATTCCTCTACGACGCCTTCCATTCACATTTGCAGTACTTACAATATTTATTTTGTTAGTCTGTCTTCATTAATTCGTATCGCTTCAAGCTGTTCGATATCCCTCTTAACTCTTCCATCATCTCAGAAATATCATATACTACCCAAATATCGGAATTAATCAATACTAAAGAAAATGAAGCGTGGTCCATGTGACGTTTCACAAATTTTCCCCAATACAACCTTGTAACGACGTTCAGTAATTTTAATTATTTTATCAACTTTAACATAAACCTCGATTCTAATAAATAGCAAGTTATTTAGGTAAATACATTACATAAAACTAACAATAATGACAAATTAATACATCTTGTTACAAATTAGCAAAAATACATCAGTTTGTTAAAATCAAATAAATTTGGCGATGTTCGTCAAAAGTCACTACGTTTGTCTGCATTGGCTAGGGATGGGGTATATAATAGTTGGATTTTTTATATTTTTATACATAAAATTAAATGTTCGTAATTAGTATTAATTCATAGTAGATCTTGGCCTATTTAAAGATAGACACAAATCATACAATACATTAGAAAGTCAATATAATGAAAATTAGGTATTAAAACGTCAGTTTAGTGAAAAACAGTTTTTCGATTTATGAAAAAACGATTCGATTTGTAAAATAAAACGATTTTACCCCATCCCTTTGAGACATGACATTTCAAACGTCACAGGGACCATGCTATATTTTCTTGAGTATAGTTACTCCAATCTTTTATCTTTTTTTAAGTATTTACATATTTCGTACAAGACAAACGATCTATATTACCCGTCTCACTAGGCTCATTGCCTGTTCTGAGATAGTTGACTTTCCTCCGCAAATTCTGATAACTCAACTTAAATGCTTCATACCCGATTCAAACACAATGAATCCGCTTATAAAAATCCATATTACGTGATTTATTTGGATAAGTAATAATTTAATTCTTTGGCTCATCAATTTTACAGCCTGGTGGGCAGGCAGACAGCCCGTAGCAAGGTGGATGGCCTTAGTTTCTCGAAGGGAAACAATGGACAGCTGTTCGTCATGTGGGCCCTTGTTTGTAGGTCACATCAGGTACACACATCCTACACCGAACTCTGTTGAATAGAAACACAAAACAGCTTGCACACATAAAGGTTTAAGACACAATATAGTGGTGTATTGTTTCGGTTTCGATTTACGGCTTAGATACATCCTGTGCCTTATTTTTTGCAACCCTGTTATGGTTTGGTTGTAGGTTCGGTCAGGGGTTTAAAACCTTCTAAATCCATTTCCATTTTTGTTGCTACTCAAATTAGGTGATATTAACCTTTCCCTTCCTGTGCTAAAAAAATCCGCGCGTCTCGATGCTGTGTATTCAATACACATGTAAAAATGAGCGATTTAAAATCGGAAAAATAAGAATATTCATAGCCAATCGCTTAAATTAATTTAATTTGAAGTCAAAAGTGATAATAATTGAAATTTAATTGCTGAAAACATGAAGAAAAAAAAACATCGGGCATAGCGACCACCTCGAACGAAAGTCCGCTGGCTACTAAGTGAGCGAACTGAGATTCTATTCCTTGCGTTCCCATATACCGAAGTAGAGTGAGACGTGAATAGCGTCGCTTCCTCACCCATAGCGGTTTTTTAGAATGAATATACCTACGTCACTAATTGGCACACGTTTGATTGTATTGGTGAATTTATTCCCGATTTTCACAAAATATCTCTGATGTGGCCGATAAGTGCTAATTATTATTAATATTATTTTTTTATTCAGTTCGTAAATGTATTACGGAGGAACACCTGAAATCTGAATCCTGTATTTATTATATTTATAGAGATATTAAAGTATTTAGAAGCAATGAAGATACACAATGTTAAGAATTGAGCTTCATAGCACTAACTGGTTTGTAGATGTCATGTTGAAAACGTTGCGATATTTTCTAAACGTAATATACAACGACCGCGCTATAAAAAATAGCAATAATGACAATACGTAATAGTGAGGTGGTGCTCACCTTGACACATCTGTGTGAAACTTGGACTTTGCAGAATGACAAAGGTAAGATTTACGCTGTAGATAATTTGTTCGAAATGTCAGTGTATGAGAGAAAGCGCGATGAAAACATCAAATTTATTTATGGTTTATTAAAAGTTTTATAGTAAATAATTTTTCAAACTTTCACCGTTTTTATGCAGCGGCTCTTCCCACTTGAAATGTTGAATGCATGAATAAAATATATCTTATTAGTAATATGAATAATATGTGTGCGACCTATCCTCACATATGGCATCGAAGCGAGGGTGGACACTGTCAGGACAAAAAGTATGTTATTAAGGACAACGGAAATGAGAACTCTGCGCCCTATTGCTGGGAAGACTGCGTGATCATGTAAGGAACACCACAATCCGAGAGGTCTGTGAGGTCCAAGATGTGGTCAGATGGGCACGACAGCGTCGACGATACTGGTACCAACATGTACAGAGAATGAATTCCACAAGAATTCCATACATATCTCTGCATGGGGTGCCGGACGGACGGCGTCCGCCAGGGAGACCCCCGAAACGATGGAGAGATAGCTGGAGCTCAGCATCACAGGACAATCCTGCAGTAACATACTCTTGAGAGTCTACAGAAAGTTTAAGAAGAAGAAGTAATATGAAGAAAGGATATGTAAGGTAGGGTGTACATGTAGAGAGAATGGGTGACGAAAAAATTTCTAAGCGAGTGTATAAGTCAGAAGTGCTAAGTGCATGAAAGAGGTAGACTGAGAAAAATGTGGTTGAATCAAGTGGACCGGAGTTTGAAAGAATATTATGTGCAAAGTATGAATATATATATGTACATCACTCTTTGTGTAACGGGAGAAATCCGTGCAAAGTGGATTAAAAAAATCATACCAATTTATAGAACGAATGTCATGGCTAAACACTCAGTCACGCATGTTATATAGCAGGGGTCGGCAAACTACAGCGCGCCACGTCGTTTTGTATGAACCGCGAGTTAGGAATGGATTTTATAATATCCAATTCTTTTAAATTTCAACGTCCGACCGTCAATTTGAAACGTATATACGTGGCGCTCCTATAGCTTCGCATTCGGTGGCATCTGCGGTGGCGCCACGCAGTTATAATTCGGCAGCGTTTTCAGTGCCACGTGTATCGCTGTTCTTTTTCAAAGGTGAAATATGTAAATTCTCATTTCTAATCAATTTTTGAAAAAAATAATCTTAATTTTTCTGTAGGCCTACATACATAAATGTACTCAAGTTTGCCTCTTGGTCTAAATAGTAAAACAAAATATTTACTACGAGTATTTGGCCCTTTACAAAAAATATTTGCTGATTACTGGAATAGAGATATTGAACCAACTGAGTGACTGTGGATATATTCTCGGTACCGCCTAGCAGTATGAGAAGAATCCTGGCTGATATTATTCCTAACGAATAAACTAACGGTAGAAGTAAACCCTCTTTGTGTAACAGGAGAAATCCGTGGAAATGATAAATAAATTAAAACAAGAAGATTGTGCATGACTACGTGTATGAATGTAGCGGAGGCGAAAATGTTACGTTTGGGTAGTTAAATTTGTAGGTCTGTTCTTTCTGCCTAACCCGCTAGGGCTGATATGTATCTGTGTATGTTTATTTTCCAAAGAAAATATTCTGTGAGTATGTGCGCCCGCGGTTTCCTGCCACTGGTTCCGTCGAAGGTCTCCTTTGTTCGGGTCATGGACCACGCTTTGGAGAGCGCACTCTCGTCGGAGATTTATACCTGCGAAACTGTGCGAAATCCTAATGAAATAGAGCTGAGCCTTTTGCGATGTAGGAATCTGACCGCGGCCAGGGAGACGGGTCCAATACGGTGGAATATGCTTTATGTTCAACAAAATGGTTTCGTGAAATTCGATGGTTTATACAAATTTTTCTACCTACATTTTGGACCGAAATCATAGTCCGACCAAAATAAATACTTATTTATTTTTTATGATTATTATATGCGGCACATTATGTGATGAACTTTTTAGTCTATCTGGGGTGAGGGGGTTGATTCGCGTGATATATACATATTGTACAATCAAAAATTGGAAAAAAATATCAATTTATTTTTTCATGTCATATGTCCTCAGTAATAAGATACACTCAAAATCTTAGTTTACTGGGGACACGATAAATGAAAAGCGATAAATCCAAATCCATTAAAATTGCGTGTCGACATTAAATTACCTATTGCTTTTTCACAAATTACATGTATATTTATAAGATTTCTTGTCATTTGTAAATAAATAAAATTAATGTAATGGGTCTTTCAAATTGAGCGGTTTTTTTTAATTCCATTATTTTAAATTCTTTAATAAAACACACAATTTTTTTTTATTTAAAAAAAATTCATTGGTCATTGAAGTATAATGTATGACATTTAAACACAAAAAAATAATATCCGCCAAATGTCCACGTCTTGCAGCTCCACAGATGTCCACTCTTTTGTCAAAATTTTCGATGACATTTTGACATAATTGCGGTTCTAACTCACCAATAACGCGAATAATTTCGTCCTTCAGCTCAGGAATTGATCGGGGGTCATTCTTATAGACCTGGCTTTTCACGTAACCCCAGATATAATAGTCCAACGGTGTCAGATCACATGATCTTGGTGGCCAATTAACATCACCGTTTCCGGAGATTACAATACATAAAATAATTCAACAATTTGAACGCGTTGTTGTATTGTATACGACTCCATTTTTATAAATGTCATGCATTACACTTCTCAAATGTCACAAGACCCTGGCAAGTTCGCGACGCCATCTGTGTTTTATCCAAGAATTAAAAAAAAAACGCCCAATTTGAAAGACCCTTTGTAACATTTTAATTTCGAGATTTGTATTATTCATTTGTGGTATCGCTTTTAGATTATTGCAATTCTATTTATTTCGATAATAATTTAATAAAAGGACAATTTATATAGCGCCGTTTGCTCTCTTCAAGGGCGCACCAACTTAGGATTCGAACACACTATTATTGACAGATTAAAAATATTATAAAATAAATATATACATATATGTTGAGAGTAAGGATATCAAGGTAGTGGCTAGCGCGTATTATGAGCAGACTGGGAACTCTTTGTTATTTTATTTCGCCGGGAATAAAACCCGTAACAAGCTGGTTGGAAGACAAGCGTCTTACTAAAATGCCCACGGAGGTTTCGTATTTTTAAAATATGCAACTTTGAGAAACCTCAACGATATTTTAAACAAAAACTTTTGCTTGAACACGTTAAATTCGATCAATAAAACTTCGCTCTTTTCAAAACCTGTGCCGAGTGTCTGTCGGAAAATTGACGAGGGTCGTCTGCGGTGGCGCAATTAGCTAGCGCAACCCCGGGTCAGAGGATGGTTGTGGGATTGTAACCCCATTTAGATGTATAAATAGAAAAAGTACCCAACCCATAAAACACGTTTATTCCTTTATCTTCAATTTCGGGAGAGCATAAATCAATCCTGTATGTGCAAAAATATCATCACGATCACGCCATATCCATATTGGGTAGACATAGAGAATATATCTCCACTTGACTCTATAATAGTGTTCTCTATTTACCCAACTCGTATATTGTCCCTTATTGGTTCACCCCGCAGAATGTTTTGTTCCATAGTAAAGTGGTTGCAGCTAATTATTTGTACAACTCTTGCGTAAAATATTAGGTAATCAATATGAACATTGTATGAATTTTGATATGACTTGAATTTTTACACAAGTAAAGTGAGAAGTTGTTGTTATCGGGAGGAATTAACTGAATTGTGTTGTTTTGCATACATTTCAATGTTAAATTCTATTTGTTGTTTTTTAATGCGAATGCGTTAGAATGCTGTCTTGGTGCTGCAATGTTTGATAAGAAATGATTTTATAGAAGATAACTGTTTGTTGGAGGTGGATGTTATAAGAAGAATGAAGAAATATAGAGTTGCGAAAGATAGCCCTGAAATTAATTGAGAGCGTAGAAGATGTGGACCGAGCAGAGTGGTATGAGATACCGAGTAGTAGGAGAAATTAAAACTGAGGGAAATGTAAGAAGTATGAAAAACAGTAGAGCGTGTATGACGTGATGTATGGATGTGGACAAGGCACGTGAGCTGTGTTTATGAATAGAAAGGCGTGAAAAGGTCGACAGGAAATAAGATAAATGGAGCACTGAATGTTATATACGACAACCGCGCAATATAAACAGTAGCAAATATAAGTATGTTGGTGTCCACCTTTATATATGAAAGTGAAACTTGGATTTGACTGAAGGATAATAGTGAAATTAATACTGTGGAGATGCGTCCATTAAGGAAAATTTGTGGAGTGACAATGTTTGAAAGAAGGCGGAATGAAGATATCAGAAATGAATGCATGGAATCGTGAAGAGATGACGAAAGAATGACTTAGCGAATAAAAGTGTGAATAATACAAGACTATGCATGACGAAATTTGTATTTGTTTGTTGTGTGCTTGAATATAAAAGTTTGTAGATCTGTTCTCTGTGACTACCTCGCTGCAAGGTGTACGATATGTATGTAAAGACGGGGAGATTTTCCCTTTTTACCTGCTCCAAAAGGGAGAAAGAATGTAGGTACATGTGTGTGAATATACAATAGTTACCACTTGAAATTGAAATGTCTCGGAAAAGTTAAATATTAGTTACTGTACGCCAGAAAACCAACGATATAAGCGTTGCTATATCCAATGGGCGGTACTTCACCAAAAGCGATGGCGCTATTCGTGGAAAACGGTCGACAGTCACCTTTTATCGACCTATTCTTGTTTTCCAATCATTTTAATACCTGAACCATGCTCGACATTGAACAGTTGCGTTTACACAACTGTTCAAGTGATAATTTATTATAGGTTTGCACACGCATATTTGCAAATTACCCATTCTGGCAACTGTTACTTCTATGGTGTAGGTGCACCTACTTATACTGTGCCAGTTATCAATATTCTCCTTCGGTAGACACAACCTTCTTCCATCTATTTATTACATCGATACAATATATTCTCCTTCGGTAGACACAACCTTCTTCCATCTATTTATTACATCGATACAATATATTCTCCTTCGGTAGACACAACCTTCTTCCAATAAATTACAATCTTCTTCCATCTATTTATTACATCGATACAATATATCCTCCTTCGGTAGACACAACCTTCTTCCATCTATTTATTACATCGATACAATATATTCTCCTTCGGTAGACACAACCTTCTTCCATCTATTAATTACATCGATACAATATATTCTCCTTCGGTAGACACAACCTTCTTCCATCTATTTATTACATCGATACAATATATTCTCCTTCGGTAGACACAACCTTCTTCCATAAATTTATTACATCGATACAATCTATTCTCCTTCGGTAGACACAACCTTCTTCCATCTATTTATTACATCGATACAATATATTCTCCTTCGGTAGACACAACCTTCTTCCATATATTTATTACATCGATACAATCTATTCTCCTTCGGTAGACACAACCTTCTTCCATCTATTTATTACATCGATACAATATATTCTCCTTCGGTAGACACAACCTTCTTCCATATATTTATTACATCGATACAATCTATTCTCCTTCGGTAGACACAACCTTCTTCCATCTATTTATTACATCGATACAATATATTCTCCTTCGGTAGACACAACCTTCTTCCATATATTTATTACATCGATACAATATATTCTCCTTCGGTAGACACAACCTTCTTCCATATATTTATTACATCGATACAATATATTCTCCTTCGGTAGACACAACCTTCTTCCATATATTTATTACATCGATACAATATATTCTCCTTCGGTAGACACAACCTTCTTCCATCTATTTATTACATCGATACAATATATTCTCCTTCGGTAGACACAACCTTCTTCCATATATTTATTACATCGATACAATATATTCTCCTTCGGTAGACACAACCTTCTTCCATTTATTTAACAAATTTTTAAAACCGTCAGAATACTATAAAATTTAGTAGATTTGGATGCAAAATATTTTCCTCGGTGCCTTTTTTCACTTCTTCTAAAGTGTGAATTGTTTCAGATAAATAGCGCTGCATAGATCTAAATAAATGATAATCTTAAGGAGCCAAGTCGGGATTATATGGTGGGTGAAGAATAGTTTTCCATCCAGGCTCCTTTATTTTATTTTATTTTCAGTCATCTTCGATCTATGGAGTCGGGCGTTGTCGTGTTGCAATAAAATTAAATGTCGATTGAAAAAAACAGGTATCTTTAGCCTTATTGCTGCATTGAGTTGGGCACATTATACTTCACTCGTAATTGTTTTACCGTAAGGAAGGACTTCGTGATAAATTATGCCTTTTGCATCCCACCATACACTCAAAAGCGCTTTTTTTACAGTAAGACCCGGTCGAGGGGTCGGTTTTGCTACCTGCCACTTTGAAAGCCATTGGAGTTTACGTCGTTGGTTCGAATATATCACCCACTTTTCGTCTCTGGTCACTACCATAATTGGTCTAAAAACGGAGTGTTTGTCTCTTTTTCGAAATCTTCACATATGCGCTTGCGTACCGCTTTGGTCTCATCCGTTAGATTGTGCGGTATCCATACGCCCTGCTTGACAATCTTGTCGATTTTTTTCAGATGTTCTTGCACACTAGATTTTGAGTATCCAAGCTTGTCAGCTTATTGTCGTATAGTCAGTGTTGGATTTAATTTCTGTACGCAATACGCCATCATCCACTTTCACTAATTTTTCACTTCGAGGATTGTTTTTTTGATTAAAATCACCACTTTTAAATGTTTAAACCACCTTTGGCTTTGCCGAACTGTTAAACATTCTCCAAATGTGTCGCAAATGTTTTAGTTGCAGTTGTTTCATTATTTTTTCGACAGTATTCGTACAACATGTAATTTCGTATAAATTGTCAGATATGTTATTATATATGTTATAACTCCATTTTAACCCACATCTTATAGGACCAAAGGAACACAACTGATGGTCAAAAATGACTGTGGCGGTCGTCGCACACTCGGAACACTGTGGGCGTTCATACACACGGTCAATGACCGATGAAGTGACCTTTGCATTCCTCGACAAATCTAAATAAACAAGTCCAAAGTTCACACGCCGGCCATTCATCCCATAGCCCGGAGCGGACCGCATTCCATACTAGAGCGAGAACGCACCACGCTGTCTCGCCAGTTCCGTAAATAAATTGTCACCTACATACGACATTAATCGTTTTGCTAATGCAGAAACGAGACGAAGGATATCTTGCTCGCATTCTCGCACACACGCGGAAATAGTATAAATACCTACGTTTACTAATAAAAACTCTTCTTCCGCATTGCGCTCCAAAACGTGTTTTATTTATCAACAAATCATCATCATCTCTTCCCTTAAGGACTAGCTCCTAAATGACCATGCAAAATACGTCATTTTCGTCCGGATAACCTAATATTTTAATATCTCTTATGGATGTTCTTAATGCATTAAATAATTTTAGAAGCTAACATTTGTATGAGACTTCTCTGTTCGCATGTATGGTATTTTTTTTCAATTTCTAGTTTCTTATTTCAATGCAATATTTTCTAAATGCATACGAAAGAAGATTTTGGCGTATAGTTGATAAGATGTAACGCAGTCTGACGGAATACCAAATCAGTTTTGGTTCTTCGTTGATATGTGTACATCACTTTCAAAACTGCTCTTTGTGTTAACATCATTATTTTTAGATTAATATGTGATGCAGCGCATATTCCCATATTCTAAAATTAATGTCAAGTGCAATAAACTATGTAATCTTTGTAATTTGTTTTATCAAACATTGTTTATTTCACTTTTTGTAACGGTATAACCCTACCGGTTTCAAGGCTTTCACCTCATCATCAGGAGCGCAAACAATATATAATATTTGATGAGTTAAATTTAAATTTGATAAATTTATCTAAAATAATATCTTTGTTTCATATATTTGAACGAAAAGGAAATTAAAATTCTCCATGAAAAAATAATTAATAGTCATTTCGCCATTTTAATAGTCAAAATAGAACGACGGAGCATTAAAAATTCTTACAGCTGACAACACATTATTGATGCTCGTTTTCGCCGCGTCAGCGCTAGGGTCGCGTTTGTCCCAGTCAGCTGTTTGCGTTTTGACGCATGCGCAGTGCACTCCACCCGTTTTCGTGTATGGATGCATCGAACGAGTGACTCAATTTCCCTATGGCCGCAACCTATTTCTCGTCAATACTCGCGTTTATCCCGTTTTTTGTCGTATCCAGATGATGTGTAAAATTGTTAATCTTTTACGAATACAACAGTGAGTTTGTTTCGTCGTATTTATTACGCGGATTACCACGCGCACGCGACCAACTTGACATTTGCGAAGACGGAAGGAAAATTTCATCCACGGATCCGAGTGAGTTTTTGTTCTTTTTACATTTTTGTACCTCGACACGAAGCGTTCGCATTTCGTTTTTCACTTGTTTTTAAACGTCAAAATTTCGTATTTTCGTATTTGGACGACAAAATTCTAAACCGCCGTGCTTTTCCGACTCTAAATTAATCGTTTTTTTAGTCGCATTTGCATATTCACCACGCGTTTTTTTCCTCCGTTCATATTCTATAATTGTTACATTATAATTCTATGTGACATCATATTATCGTTTATCGAGGTAAAGTATGATATTGGATTGATTGTGTGTGCAGATTTAACCGGATGGCGTGCCCGTTTTGTGTCATTATTGAGAAAATATGTGAAGTGATATAATTCAGTGGAAAAAAAAACATTGATATCTATACAGAAATTTGTCACAATGCTGAAGGTTATAGGAAGAGCAAAAATTATCATAAACTGGTTAAAATTTTATAGACTTTAAACACATAATCGTAAATCTTTTTACCAGCTGTAAAATGTCTTTGAAGCTGGTTGACTTTGTTGTTTTTTCAATATGTTGATTTTGGAAAAGAAGTAAATTGGTGCATTTATCAATGTGATATTTTCAGTTTTTTTTTAATTTGTCGATTAAAAAGTTTTTTTTCCTGTTTTTCTCATTTTAACAAGTTTTTATGGTGACATTATTTTAATACCTACCTTTTTAATTGTTTAATTTGCCATCAAACGATAAATATTCAAGTATTATTTAGTGAGTTTTACTTCATGATGGAGCTTCCTCTGTCATTTTTTGGGTTCATGTTAGCTTTTAAAACCTTGACTTTCGCACATAATTGGTTCCTGAAAATGTGTGCGAATGTTGAATGTTCGAAAGTAGAGGGATGTAAAAAAAAACATCTAAAATTGTATTTTAAAATATTTATTTATCAATAATATATTAAAAATATTTATTTATCAATGTACATAATTAAGTTAACGAGGCGTGTTTAAGCGCTTTCAGGTGTTTTCTTTATAAACTTGTCAAGAGTTAGTTGAATACCACCCTTTTTATTTCTTGATAAAGAGTTCTATAACATGCTGTGTCTTTCTCAATCGCCCTACGTACTTGAGATGTATTTTATGTTCTCCATTAGGATCACATTCTTCCATGATAGTAAAAAAATTGTCAAGATGCATGAAGGCTTCATTCATATTTTTGATTGTCAAAGTCTTGACGAATTTATCAGCTTCTTCTTCTTCACTTTCATTGTGTATTTCATTTAACTCTTGTTGCTCAATTAAGTATTCATTTGACAGAGGTACTGAGTGAGATTCAACCAACTCGTTAACATCTTCATTGTTGACGTCCAAGTTTAGTTCATTCATAAGGCTAACTATTTTATCTGTGATAGTTTCCAGCGTTTCTACAGAATTTATAAAATCACTCATCATTTGTGGGCATAATTGTTTCCAGGAAACTTTCATTGTTGACTCTTTTATTTCAGCCCACGAGTCTTCAATATTGTTTATTGCGTTTCATATATTATAGTTCTTCCAAAAAAATGGGAGCGACTGCATAGAAGCGAACAATTTTTGCATTATCGACAAAAAATCTCTAAAAAATTGAAATTTAAAAAATGTGCGAAAGTCGAGGACCGCCTGTACTTGATTTTGACAATGATAAGGTTGGATTCACACTTGACTATGTTGATACTCCGAAGTGATCACATTCTGCCGTAGGGTCAACCATGAGTTGATTGTTACATGTACGAGATAGCAGGACTTGCATACATGGCTGTTGTTATCTGGCTGTAAATCAATATCTTACTGTGAATGATGATAATAATAAAATAACAATATATATAGCGCCATTTATAAACCAGACTATCCTTAATGGTGGCCTTACTCAGAATTCAAACCCACTATTATTGACAGATGAAGAATAAAAGAAATTGAGTGAAGTTCACATTATGTCCATGGTGAAGTGAGAACCCTTAAGCTAAGTTTATAGATGTGATGTGTTGTGCCTTTGTGATCTAAGGTTTGGTTGGCATTATAGACGTTTCGATAAAGCACCGAGTATTTTTAATTTATCCTCATTTTTATTTTCAATTGATCTTTCCGTTTTATTTTTCTTTTGGTTCTGATTATTGCATTTGACCTTTCTTAATTTGTTCTTAACACCTCACTCGGAGGCACCTTCCTTGCGCCCAATAGGGAATATTATTGTATTATTATTATGACGTGTACAGTACAACTTATTGGGCTTGTTTCCGATGTCACAATCAGAAAGATTTAAAAAATGTCTTAAATGAGAACCAGACTGGAGCTCTTTTTAAAAAACTTATATGGCCCGCAATCGCAATCGAAACTGCAACTCTTGGATTGCAAGGCAGGTGTCATCAACTAGGTCATGGAGTTAGTCAATCATATTACGTGATCGACCCTGTATCTGCGGTGAGGCCCAATTTGCTCCAGTGCCTGGGGAGCGCAGTATCTTGATTTGTGGAACACTCAGCTCTGAGGACTTGATTTGTGACACTCAGTGCTGTCCAGGTGATAGAATTTTGGGCATAAATAATTTATTGACACGAAAAGACAAGTGTTTATTTTTGACTGTCACAGCCACAAAGTCATGTTATCCCCATTGATTTCATTAAAACATTTTCATTAAATATGCATGGAATTCGTGATCCTCCGTAACACTAGTGAAAGTGGCTCGTATTTCAAAAAGTATGGATTATTTCCTATATAAGACATAGCCTACCTGTTTTAACCCTTATCATGGCATTGTAACACAGGTGTTACACTAATATAGGTATTTAAAAGAAAAAAAAATAGAAACTAACATAATTTCAAATATGGCAACACATTCAAATACTATACATGCACTATTGTGTGCAGTTGTATCATCCGGTGATAAATATTGACAACACTACAACCTTTCAAACGACATCGGGTCAACATATCTGGACAGCGTGGGTGCGTTTTGAAATTTGGGGTAAATAATCTAAATATCTTATTAATCACTACATGTAGAGAAAAATTATTCAAACCGTTTTTTATGTGTTGATAATTCAGCTATGTTGTTCTTGTTTTAGATTATATAATCATTTTATAGCCCTTTTTGTGTTTTATAAAAATTGATATTTTGGCAATGTTACATGGGTGTTATATATAAAAAAAACTATGATGAAAAGTTAGTCCGCATTGGCTAGAGATGGGGTATATGATAATTGGACTTTAAATTTTTTTATACATAAATTTAAATGTTCATAATTAGTATTAATTCATAGTGGATCTTGGCCTATTTAAAGATAGATACAAATCATACAATACATTAGAAAGACAGTATAATGAAAATTAGGAATTAAAATGTCAGTTTAGAGAAAAGCAATTTTTCGATTTATAAAAAAACTATTTTACCCCATCCCTTTGAGACATGACATTTCAAACGTCACAGGGACGATGCTACATTTTCTTGAGTAGAACATGAAAAATAGCGAACTCCTTATTGATTGATAAACTTTTGTTTTAATGTATCGGATGATTATTTACGCCATTGTGAATCAAGATTGTTTTCAGTGCCGTATTCATGAACTGAGCTATTAAGAGCATCACCAATGGCTCATGGAATTTTACAATATTGATATATTCCATATCTCAATGAATAAGTTGAAGATTGAGTACGTTCATAAATGCACTCATAGGCAGGCATGTCTAAGCCTCAGGCAAGCATGGTTTACCATTATTCCTATTATTATTATTTTTAGACATTTATCTTCAGTACTATCTCCATTATCCGAGGTCGGATGAACTTGGTTGCAGATTAACTGGGGCTGTAAAAAAATCCTAAGTTTTTTTATACCATTTTATACAATATTTCGAAATGTTATAAAAAAAAGTTATTTTTACGTTTCTTAACATGTTGATCGCCGTGTCAGCCACCGGTGGCCGACACAGAGGTATTCCAATTGGGCCGTGTCGGCCACCGGTGGCTGACACGGCATACCTAACTTCAGAGTGTCATTCTGTCCGTCGGCTACGCGCTCTATTAAACTACTATTAAACTTGGCCGACATGGCTCTTCTCTATCTTACTACGATATGGCCTTAAGATATCTTCATGGTTCTAAAAGATATGCTCATTAATGTGATAGGTAGGTTATATTAAATTAAAAACCTAAAAACGTACACACATTTTTTGGACATTTTACGAAAATCTTATTGGCGATCAATGTGTTAATCCGGAACCCGGTCAATACGATCCCAGATAATCAAGAGTTCTGTATTTGTTTTTTTTTATATACAGTGAAATTTCTCGATCAGTCGTTCATTAAATAATTATTGTCCCGTATTGTCGTTCATTTAATTCAGACTGAATTAATCTTATATGAAATACAAAAAAAAGGTCACATCGATCGTTCCTCCTATTCGTCATTTTTTATTTTGCAACTTTTGTATTATTTTACTTGATTGATCGTTTTTTCGAAATATAATCATATTTCGTAACAAAATGTAAATTCTTTGGCTTAAACTAGAATAACGGTACTAGTAAATAAATACCGAGTTATCACCATTGTTGTTTCTACCATCCACCCTGAAGATGATAGAGAGACGACAGGGTTGAAGGAGATAACAGAAGTTCCGCTGTCTTCACTTTAGTTTTCGGAAGCATGGATGGCCATGGAAAAATTGATAATTGATAACTTTTACTTATTAACTTACAAATAATTGAACCGAATTATGCCCGAGTATAAGGTGAGGTTTTTATTTAAAAAGGCGACACGTAAATAAGGGGGTCGCGTTATATTCGAGCCACAAGGTAACAATAAATTCACTACTCGCAATTACCGAAATGGCGACATTGTAATGAGAGCGTTCAAAAGGCGTCATTGTTTACACACAGCCTGCGCGTTGTCATTTCTGACAGTTATTGAGGTATTTTTTTGCACTGTGCTTTGTTTTGCATCTTTATTGCCTAAAAAAATATAATGACTGACAATATTGAAAGGCGAGGAGCTCGAAAAAATCAAGTGAATCAAGGAATACGCAGAAGGTATGATTCCAATGTTAAGGTTATGGTGGTGCGTGCTACAGAAACAAGCAACAACTGTGCGGCTGCCAGACAATTTGGTATTACGGAAAATAATGTTAGACATTGGCGTTGACAAAAACATGACTTGATGAATGCACATTCCTCAGGAACAGCATTCCGGGGGCCTAAGATAGGACAATTTGAATAGATTGACAGGAAGGTAGCAGACTACGTCATGGAAATACGCTGAAAGGGGTTCCCCATAAGAGAAGCATTGTAGTTGAAAGCTTACGAAATTGCAAGAAACAAAAATATACCAGAAGATAATTTTAAAGCCAACATGAGTTGGTGCAGGCGAATGGTGGTTCGATATAGGTTGAGTTTGCGGCGACGTACAACTTGAACACAGAAATTATAATGGTGAGGGAAATGTTTTCTTCTCCAAAAAGCAGATTAAAAAATAGGGGGTCCTCTTATAATCAGGGTCGCCTATAGTCTGGCCAATACGGTAGAAAAAATATTGTTTTTTTTTTGGGAATAAAATGTGACTTTATTGTTTTATTTATATTTACACACGTATGTACATTTGCAAATATTTTTTTAGCTAAGCCTTTAGATATGTTACTATATTTTTTCCGATATTCTCGCAAGTATTGTTTTTCCACATTTATAAATTTAGTTCAATACGTCTCTTCGAAAATGATGAATAGAAGTTTCACTGTGATTAGTTTGACCTGAATCAAATGTTAAATAAAAATAATAGCGTGTTGATATGTTCTTTAAAAAGTTTATATCTTCTGTTGTCTGTTCCCAATTTCTAAATTATAATATAAACATTGCATTTGTAGGAAGTGCAAATGTGTCAGTTATAATTATTCTATAAAACTCTTGCCATCAAAAATGACAGTCGTTTCTAACGTGTGCCAACACTATTGCTAAATATAGTTTTATATTTTCATACATAACTTGTATATCATTAGATATTATAGAACAGTCTATTTTCTTATTGTAAGCTATGGTAGTGAAAGACTAAGGCTAAGGCCACACCAAAGTGCTTCGTTAGGTGCTACGTGACTAATAGACTGGGAGGCTTCATGCTTAGCCACAACAAAGTGCTTCGCACAAATTCATTTGACATTTGGGAGCGGTTGAGTCAACAATCGATGCCACTCTCAAAACTAACCAATTTCATTACAACTTACCATCTTTATTTACTTCCTGTGCAACTTTATTCCAAAGTGATTTTATTACAGGTACATTTTTGTATAATTTGTTCGATGAGTTCCACAATGGCTCTCTTTTATACACAGTTGTTATTAAAACTTGTAAAATCACTTGGTGACACAATAAAATTAACCAACACGTCTGTTCGCTAGGAGACTCACTAGGTAACTAATCGTCATGTAGCGTGGTGCGAAGCGTGCAGTGTGGCCATTGCGATAGTATGCGATGCGTTGGTCGCTAGGATATGTCGCCTAACTCGCATCGTTGCTCTAAGCACCAAGCGAGGCTCCTACCTGTGTGGCCGAGGCCTAATGAAAGTATGGTTGGATCAGGTAAATGATATTTTGAAAGAAATAAATGTAAAAAGTCAGGGAAATCACGGAGTTGAATGAATGTAGAGGTGAAAAATGTGTGTAGTAAAAGGAAATTGATAGGAAACGGTGTGATGATAGGGTATGTCTGTGTATATTTTTTTGTTGGAGCACCTTTGGGGTTAATCACTCTAAATATCGCTGTATAAATTGTCCTTTGATTATTGGGTAGCATCGGTAATCAAATCCATGTAAGGCATGTTACCAACCGTACCGTACAGGCCGCCATGCGTGAAACAAATCCCTCAGGAGACTGGATACCTTAATTTCTATTTAAACGCAAGCCATCACTTTGTCATTATGCATTCAAATCAAATGACCCGTCGGACTTTGATTAAAACTCTATTGTGGCGATAAAATTCAATATTAAACTTGCGTCACGTCATTCAATTAAATAATTAATTTCCACTGTTGGTTTTCATTTCGCTTGTTATATTTTGTTTTTTTTTTCCTCAATTTGTTTTTCCGTTCCCTTGTTGTTTTTTTTTTTAATTTTTGAGGAATTCGAAAATCTTTACCAAGCGTTGTTCTTTTGCATAATAGAAATTCAAAATGACAATGGTATATTGTTTTATGAAGTTGGTTGTATTATTTTTCTTTGAAAATATTTTTTTTTTAGTTATATAAAACCGGAAGGGTAGCCTTAAAGCTGGGTTACTTCTTTAATAATGTGATTTTCAATATGAAATAACTGATGTTTTTTGATATATATATAAATAATTTTATAACTATTATTTAATGACCTCCATGGCCTAATTAGTAAGACTTATGCCGTCCAACCCATGGGTTGTTGGTTTAATTCCTGTTCGTATCCATCATGCCATGTTCCTATTTGGGATAGACAGAGAGAACACATCTTCACATCATTCTTTCCTGGCATAGATATTTAACTAGTCCATATTATCCTTGTCATGCGTGTACTCCTATTATAAAGCTGTTTCACTCTTTCGTCTTTCAGAATTGGATTTATTTTGTTGTGCTGGGCTGGAATTTTATTTCAAAAAAGATTCTATCGGTTTTTACTTAAGATCTCTTGAACATATTTCTGGTTTTTTGGGAGAGATTGCCACATGAAAATAAACCTCCCAGATTGTATGTTATACAACAAAATTGTAATACAATCGTACAAAGGTAGACAATAATAATAAATGAACAATTTATTAAGTTTACGACTGAAAAATACTGAAAAACTCTTAATTTCTAGTTAGTAAAATAACGTGTTTCATTCCTGATTTTTCTTTTCCTTTCCTCTCCACCATCCCTTCTTTTCCTTTTGATTGATGATATCTCACTTTATATGAAAAATAATGTTCAGGTGGCTGTCCGTCTTTAACGGGTTCGTGGGCATATGCTCACGTACGTGTTTATGGATTTCGTGGGGATGGATAGTCATTTGAAAGATTTATGCGACTATGTAACTTGCTTCATTTACTTTTGTCTGGTTGGTTGGAAGAGATTGCCCCGCCTGGCAATAAGCCCGCCAGATTGTATTTGCAATAAAAATGTTAAATAAATAAATAAAATAAGTTTAGAGAGTAAGTTTTTTTGTATTTAAAAAACTCGTTAAGTACTGAACCAATTTTTGTGACTTTCCACGGTGTCTTCTTTACGATTTCTGGAGTTTCATAGGGGAAGTATCACATTATTATATCAAGGGGTTGTTATTAAGGGGAGGGTGACAAAAATGTGGAGCAAGCTGAAAAAAAGCACCTTAAATTAGATATCCTGGCTTTTCTCTAGGAAATGTATTGGAAACATATTATTATTTTCACTATCCCGGGTAGAATGAATGCTATTTAATCTCAAGTTCAACTGCCATATATTTATGAAGAGAAAGTAGCTCAAGGGACTCGAGTCAATGCAAATACAGGTGGCCCTCGACTTTCGCACAATTTGCTATTTCGCACATTTTTAAAAATCCAATTTTTTAACGATTTTTGTCGATAATGCAAAAATTGTTTGTTTCTATGCAGTCGCTCCCACTTTTTTGGAAGAACTATAATATATGGAACGCATAAACAATATTGGAGACTCGTGGGCTGAAATAAAAGAGTCAACAATGAAAGGTTCCTGGAAACAAATGCCCACAAATGATAAGTGATTTTATAAATTCTGAAGAAACTCCGGAAACTATCACAGATGAAATAGTTAGCCTAATGAATGAACTAAAATTGGACGTCAACAACGAAGATGTTAATGAGTTGATTGAATCTCAATCAGTACACCTGTCAAATGAATACTTAATTGAGCAACAAGAGTTAAATTAAATACACGATGAAAGTGAGGGAGAAGAAGCTGATAAAATTGGGAGCGGTTGAGTCAACACACGATGTCACTCTCAAAACTTATCAATTTCATTACAACTTACCTTATCTTTATTAACTTGCTGTCCAAAGTGATTTTATTACAGGTATATTTTTGTATAATTTGCTCGATGGGTTCCACAAAGGCTCCCTTTTATACACAGCTGTTATTAAAACTTCCGCCATATTGTAAAATCACTTGGTGACAAAATAAAATTAATCAACACGTCTGTTCGCTAGTAGATTCACTCAAAGACTAATCGTCATGTAGCGTGGCGCGAAGCGTGCAGTATGGCCACTGTGATAGTATGCGGTACGTTGGTTCGCTAAGATATGTCGCCTAACTCGCAGCGTAGCTGTAAGCATCAAGCGAGGTTCCTACTTGTGTGGCCGAGACCTAAGGGTCATCATCTATGCTTCTAACCCGTAGGCGACGACTGGTTTTATAACTGTGTTGTGCACCCGAATTTTCTTATTCTGGGAAAAATACTTTGAAACAAACAAATAAATAAGGGTAACAATCACTTTGATGCCAGTTTCTACCTAATTTTTATTTGTTATTATACTGCCGAGGTGTGTGAAGTTTTCTACCTCTTTAGTCATCATTACCCGATAGGACTGAACGATGGGTATCTCGAGTAATTATATTTATGTAGCACTATGGCTTGCCATAGCATAGTTGGCGGATGGTGAAAGGTCGATGGATCTGTTCCTTACGTAGTCCTCTCGGCTAGATCCGGTGCAGGTGCTGTCGTCTATATTGGAGGTTTCGCCACTCTACCCTACTATGTAAAGCAAAAAATTGTAACGTAACCCAATGACCGAATAGCAAATTTCTTGGACATATGAGTAATCTTTGTTTTTTTTCTTTTGTTTTCAGAAGCTGCGTCAGTGGTGGTTTGAATTTGGAGGTTTTGTAAAATAGTTCAGTGTGAGTTTGTTATTTGTGACAAGTGCTACGGAAGGATTTTTTTTTTTCAAAAAAAATAATGCTCAAGACTTTACTGTGAACAATTTGTGGTACGGAAGGAACGCCGTCCACTTTCAATTCAGAAGGTAAAATTAATTTACACTATGTTGTTTATAGTTAAGGCATTAACATTGTGGAGGTTTAAAGACATTGTAATTTATTTTTATCAAACACTGTTTATTCCACTTTTTTGTAACAGTATAACCCTGGTACAACAGTACTGACCCAGAAATTTCTAAGTCAGTACATCGATCCGAACATCTGGTGAACAGTTATATCCCAAAAATCTCTCCGCTCTTGGCCGAAATCGTCCTATGCCTCCCTCACCACTCAGCCCCCAACCGTTGAAGCGTGTATATCGGTACCAGTTCGAACAGAAGTTTTGGCTACCGCTGATTTGAATAATTTTTTTAACCCTTATGGCATTGTAACACAGGTGTTAGGGATTTAGGGATTTAAAATAAAAAAAACCCAGAAACTGCAACGTAATTTCAAATATGGCAACACATTCAAATACTATGCATGCACTATTGTGTGCATTGGTATCATATGGTGATAAATATTGACAACGCTACAACCTTTTAAACGACATTGGGTCAACATGTCTGGACAGCGTGGGTGCGTTTTGAAAATTGGGGTAAATAATCTAAATATCTTATTAATCACTACATGTAGAGAAAATTTTATTCAAACCATTTTATTTGTTTATAATTCAGCTATGTAAATGTTGTTCATGTTTTAGATTATAGAATCATTTTATAGCCCTTTTTGTGTTTTATAAAAATTGATATTTTGGCAATGTAACATAACGTGGGTGTTACATATAAAAAAAAAACTATAAGGAAAAGTTGTGATTTTTTTTCCTAAATTTTCCTTCATTACCATATAACAAGGAATGGAATCACCAAAGAAAAACGTTAATATTTGGATAAATTGAACTTTGCCAAGATAAGGGTTAACAGGCAATCCTAGGATGCTTCAACTAGGATGATTTGTGCAACCTTATTAATTTTCTATGCCATTATAGGAGTCAATATAAAAAAATGTCAATTCTAGACAATTTTAAGTTTCAACTGATTTCAGCTTCAATAATTTAACAATCGATTTATAAGTTGAAAAGTTCAATAAAAAAACACAACATTTGAAGAGTTAAACTCATAAACCACATAACAACCATATTTTGATTTTTTTTTTTCATGGGAAAACTGTCTATCAACAAGCGACAATATACCCATAAATGGCATATATGTGATTTCAAACTAAAAGTGATTCTGTTTTACAACCAAAGATGTCACTGGGCACATATCCACAAGAAATTTACTCAAATACCGCACAATTTTTGTCTTATAATTCTTTATGTACTTTTTGGCTCTCGAGTGGTTTATGAGTTTAACTCTTCATTTATGGGATGCGATAAATATGTGGCGTTTAGTAAATCAAATATATCTCGCAAAGGACAATCGAAAAATATATATTCTATAGTTACATCATCCAAACCACACTCGCAGCCAGGATTCTCCACAATACCCATTCTGTAAAGTTGACGAGCCACCAACATTTTTAAATGTCTGACAGACAGCACATAGCCATGTGACTTGAAAATACAAAATTGTGGATATAAAATACGATAAATAAACTATTTAAAAAGTCAATAATAAACTGTTATGCAAGCTTAATTTAAATTGTCTTCTTCCCAGTGTCATGTCAGGTCCCCCCAATGTTGAATATCACCTGAGAATAGACATCTTTGTCCCAGGCAGCCCTAAAAAGATCTCCAACACCCCTTATGCTAGCCCAATCACGTATATTGCGGAGCCAGGAGATTTGCCTCCTGCCAATACCTCTTCGTCCCTCTATTTTGCCTTGGATGATCAGGTGCAGTAATTTGTACTTTGCTCCTCTAATAAGTACATGACCCAAGTAGGACACCTTTCGGATTTTAATATTAGTCAGCAACTCTATCAACTTTGGCTTTTTGAAGAACCCTTGTGTTGCTGACCATATCCATCCAGGGTATCCGTAGCATTTTCCGGTGCATCCACATTTCGAATGCTTCCAGTCGGTTCGTACTACCAACTTTGAAGGTCCATGATTCCACTCCATGCAATAACGCTGACCAAACGTAACATTTGACTAACTGCCGTCGAAGTTTCAAGTTTAGATTATCATTGCAGAATACGCTTCTCATTTTATTAAAAGCCGCACGAAACGATTCAATTCTGCACTTCTTCTTCCTAGTGTCATATCAGGTTTCCCAACATTGACTATCACCTGAGAGTTTTCTCTCCATAGTGATTTCCTGGGGAGGGATATCCAGAGTGGTTTCCCCTTACCTCTTTGGAGGATTTTCTGTTGGGGTTACCTTCCCTTAGCTGGGTGCATCCAGTTTTATGGCGCTGGAAACTCGCCATTCGTCCACTCTCTATCTGCTATGACACTGATGGAAATGCCAGTGGTCACATTGCCCGGGGTTCGCGCGGCCCGAGAGACCACTCTTGGACGCTAAAGAGTTGGACTCGGTAGTAATGTTACTGGTGACATTGCAACGTGGCGCATTACGAAATTTTGTAGAAGTATACTTTCCAGCCAAGCATACTCCATCGTAGCCCTACTACCCATTAGAACCCCAATTCTGCACTTGATTAATTTAAATTATAATCTGCCATAATGCGCTCTACCATTTGCATCAAAAGTAAACACTGAAACTAAGCGCACCCAAATAATAATTTACAAACACATCATTGATTGGGAATCGGTGATGTTTTCATAATTTGCCCTGTTTATTTTTCTGGTACATATTATGTAGTCGAATGAAAAACCATTTTTACATTTTATATAATATCTGAAATATTGAAAAATTTCTTTTTTTTTTCCGTCCTGGTTATTGGGACATCCCATGATTGAGAGTATTGTATCTATATTCTCAGAATACAGTACAATTCTATGGTTATGAGTTATTTATTATATGGTTGCCAGCACAGTAGGGGTTTCCTATTCACGCTAGTCTCTTCTCAGTTGTCATTGTAGGTACACTCAGAATATAGATATTATCCCTGGCTTTATCCTAGTGCCTTCTTACTGGGAATGTTTAACTATGGGCCATTGTTCCACTAATAACAAATCTAAATACTTGACCATTATAAAATATGTGTTCCACAATTATGTAAATCTACTTGGCTAAATTTGATAATAAACATGCATATGTTGAATTTAAATATACATATTAATATTAAATAATGATTGTGTAATTACTTTTTTATATTTCTACTGTTTTTTTTTATCTACATGTTAGTTTAACCCTTCCTTCCCTTTGATGTGTAACTAGTACACATTGCTTCTAAAAACTTTAATATCTTTATAAATACAATAAATACTGGGTTCAGATTTTAGATATTCCTCCTTAATACATTTACGCATTGAATTAAAAAAATAATATTTATAATAATTATCACTTATCGGTCACATCAGAGATATTTTGTGAAAATCGGGAATAAATTCACCGATACAATCAAACGTGTGCCAGTGTGTGATGTAGGTACATTCATTCTAAAAATCCGTATGGGTGAAGAAGCGACGCTATTCACGTCTCGCTCTCACTTCGGTATATGGGAATGCAAAAAATAGAATCTCAGTTCGGTCACTTCTCTCGTTTAATAGCCAGCCGGCTTTCGTTCGAGTTGGTCGCTTCGCCCGTTTTGTGAACGTCGTCCGGTGTTTTTTTTTTCATGTTTTCAGCAATTAAATTTCAATTATTATCATATTTGACTTCAAATTTAATTAATTTAAGCGATCGGCTATGAATATTCTTATTTTTCCGATTTTAAATAGCTCATTTTTATATATGTATTGATGTGTATTGAATACACATCACAGGAACGGGCGGATTTTTTTAACACAGGAAGGGGAAGTTTAACAAACATAATATATTGGAAGGCTTTCAATAGACGTCGACATTCCCACGACAATAGATTAAGTACTGCAATGGGAACCACTCTCGCAACTTTTTAAACCAATGTGTCTTCTCTGTAAACTTCCACTCTGAATTGAACTCTGAATATAGAATTGCGTATAAAGTTAGTTAATAAGAACAGTGGTGCTATGAGATGGCATACTTGTGTTGTCATGTCAATAGTAGTCACTTTATTGACATGACAATATTGCAAATAAGTTCTAGTTCAATCAATTAAGGCCACCAATTCAAACTAGTTTCTTCATCTTAATGAAAATGCATTGTGTTAACTATTTGGGTTACGATAATTCACCTCTGCATTATCTGTTTGTGCAGGTTGTTTGATATATTGAGGATTTTTTTAATGTAAAAGGTGGGTTCTAAGAACATTTATTATTACAGGTGGTGTGATAAGGTGTTGTAGTTCAAAAACTTTAATTTTTTTACTTATTAAAACATAGACTACCTGATCTGGTTGGTAAGAAGTCTGTTTCTCGACCTGGGGTTTGCGGGTTCGATTCCCGTCGTTACCCAATTTTTTTTTAATAATTCCGGCTATCATTTCAGATTTTTTTTTGTTGTTCGGAAGAGATTGCCATTAGCATTACAATAAACCTGCCAGGTTGGGTGATAATATATAGCAAAAGTGTAATACCATTAAAACAAATCCAAGCGTTAACTTTTTTGTTAAAAAATATCTAGTTAATACTTGGTTATGGTGGCTTATATAGCTTCCAACTCGGTGGTTACAGGTACGGTTCTTGTTGCAACTCAATTAATTTTAAAAAGTGTTCTAGTCTGGTTTTCACTTCAGGCTTCTTTCATATTTTTTGGTTGGTTGGATAAGATTGCCTCATGGCAACAAGCACGCCAGATTATATTCTAATCAATGGAAGGGTTGCATAATACAATTCATAACCGATTTAGCAGCGCACAATGGTTGCCATTATGCGTTGCTATTCGGGTCGGCGGTCCACAGCCCAGAATTTCGTGGCCTCCTATATTAGGTGAAGTCTACAATTCTTATCATTACACGGGTGGTTAGTGTACGTTAGGTGTCTAATGGGCTATACAGCATAAAAGAGCAGCAGACAAAAAACATAGCACCATAGCATATAGATAGAAAAATATAGCATATAGATAGAAAAATATAGCATTTAGATAGAAAATAACTTACATGCGTGGGTAACGTGGGTGTTACATATAAAAAAAAAACTATAAGGAATAGCTGTGATTTTTTTTCCTCAAATTTCCTTCATCAATAACCATATAACAAGGAATCACCAAAGAAAAACGTTAATATTTGGATAAATTGAACTTTGCCAAGATAAGGGTTAAAATCGTTCCTCCCAGAAGGATATTATAAAGAATTTGTTTTTCCTATCGCCGCGAATAAAATAAATCTCATGCCAGCTAGACACAACAGTCCAAATAATTTATATTTTGACACATTTAATCGTATAATGTGATGATCTCTACACCTATTTATTCATGCACAAGGTTCTCGCCTCGTCTACTATTGTACATCCATGTATTTCATCGTGGTCTCCTGTTTGTTCTTACTGTTCTCTCAGTTAACATTTCTCCATCTTCTTCCATTTTTTCTTTTATCTACCTCTCGGTTCATTTCAGACGGTACTGGATTTTTCAAATTGAATGTCGATAAATAGAAATTAAAATTAAATCCAAATAAAACGGAATTTCTCTGGGTGGCTTCACCGCATAGACACCTTCTTGATGGTGATGCTTTATCGGCTATGGGGGTTAGTATCTTACCAAATGATAGCATCAAATTTCTTAGTATCTTGATAATAAGCTTTCCTTCGATAGACAAATAAGTTATACGGTTTCTTCAGATTTCAATTGTATTACACTTTCGTTGTAAACAGTATAACCTGGTCGGCTTATTGCAAAGTGGCAATCTCTTCCAACTAACCAGAAAGATGTTGAAGAAGCTTTAAGTGAAAAGCAGACTGGAATATATATTTTTAAAATCAAACCTGCAACCCCCGGGCTGAGAGACAAGTGTCTTACCTAATAGGCCACGGAGGTTTCTAGTCTTAGAGAGTTAAAATTTGTACATCGATATCTTCCAACAAGGGAAATAAAAACTTATGAATTCAGTTGTTGTGTTGGGTCTGGATTATTGTAACTCTATTCATTCTGGTTTGCCTGATTCACACATTTCTAGATTAGTCTCTTTTCAATGCAGCTGCAAGCAATGGTTGTCATAAATATTGCTATATTGGTCCACTTCTAAACAGTACACTGGCTGGCTTAAGCGTCGCAAAAGGATTGATTTCAAACTTTGTCTCTTTGTATTCAAGTCGCTTCTTAATGAGATGTCTCCATTCTATCTTTTGTATCTGTGTCTGATGGATGTTTCTTCGTAGAGAAGTAGAACTTTGAGGTTGATTTCTTCTTCATCTAATAAATTGGTTGTTCCAAATCCATCCAATAGGTTAGGATATTGTGATCGAGTTTTTGATGTTACTGGTGGTCCTGTAGCGTGTAATGGTCTGCCTCCCAGTGTCAGAGATATGGGTGGTGTGTGCAGCTTTAGGAAGCGCTTAAAGAAAATCCTTTTTGGGAGGTCTTATCAAAATTTATGAGTGGGGTCGAATCCTGAGTTATCACCGTCGAGGAGTCTACTCTCTGAATGGCGCCATATGAATTGTCCTTTTTTTTTGTATTTATTATTATCCGTATTTGTTTCATAAGTCTTGAAACTCCTCTGAATGTGACCGAACCATCTCGAGATTCCTTTTGAATTCCAGTTATTACCAATATGATAGCAAATGAGCAGTACATAAAAAACTGAGCTATATCTATTTATTTAACACTTTTATTGCAAATACAATCTGGTGGGCTTATTGCCAGGCAGCAATCTCTTCCAACCAACCAGACAAAAGTAAATGAAGCAAGTCACGTGGTCGCATAAATCAGTGCTCCGCAACCGGTGTGCCGTGGCACACTGGTGTGCCGTGAACCGGATACAGGTGTGCCGCGGTCAAATTCAATGTATTTGACATTTTACAATTTTTCATTATGTATTTAATACACAATGACAAATTATTTTTCATAATGTTGTCTATTTTTCAAAATGTAGCATAGAATAATTATTATGACTAAATAATTTTTCAATGGTCCCCCAGCGCCTGGTGCCAACTGTTTAAAACTGCGTAGTGTGCTTTGTACACACCATGGCCGCTTTTGGTGTGCCGCGGAATTCTAGGAAGAATTTTGGTGTGTCGTAGGTGAGAAAAGGTTGCGGAGCACTGGCATAAATCATTCAAATGACTATCCATCCCCACGAAATCCATAAACACATACGTGATCATATGCCCACGAACCCCACAAAGATGGACAATCACCCGAACATTATTTTTCATATAAAGTGAGATATCAACAATCAAAAGGGAAGGAAGGGATGGGGGAGAGAAAAGGGAAAAAAATCAGGAATTTCACTTCTCCCTGGCTCCATCCCAACTCACTGTCTGCGAAGACTGTTGGGGTCAGCTCTCCTCGTCCTCAGGTTGTATGCTCTTCTGTCCCGGACTACGTCTCCCAGGCCGTGCCTCTGCATCAGGTTATCTTTTTGCACCATCCATGAATTCTTTGGTTCCTCTGGTTGTTCACAATGTGATCGGGTGCTCTGCGTCCAACGTGGTCATACCATCTCAATCGCCTCTCCTCCATCTTACTGTTGATGTCTGTAACACGTAGGCTTCCACGAATGCGTGAGCTTTTTATTTGTCTCTTAGGGACAGAAGGAATGAAATACGTTATTTTACTGTCTAGAAATTAAGAGTTTTTTTCAGTCACTTCTTAAAGCATGCCAAGGACGGAGCGAGTCTTATATTGGTTTATAACTAATTCCACAGTCTCACTGCATGGAAAGTTAGGGAGGATGTAAAGAAAGAGGAGTGGTGAACGGAAAAGGCCAATAGACAATCTCTGTTTGAGCGTAGCGCTAATCCACGATTGGAAAGACGCTGAAAATTTTCGGCGAGATAAGAGGGGACGGCGGGACAGTTAAGGATATTATACAATAGAGACAGCGTGTGAATTTGGCGTCTATTTCTAACATTCAACCAGTTCAATGCCTTCTGGTATGAAGTTACCATATATGATCGTACTTTCGTAGGTATACTATATCTTTGTAATTTATTTTTATCAAACACTGTTTATTCCACTTTTTTATGACGGTATAACCCTACCGGTTTCAAGGTGCACACCTCATCTTCAGGGGAGCGCAAACAAGACTAAATGCTGTTCGAACTGGCACCGATATACACGCTTCAACGGTTGGGGGCTGGGGGGTGAGGAAGACACGAGACGATTTCGGCCAAGAGAATTTGGAATTTGGAATCATTGTCACCGCGAGAATCATACTTTTTCTATCGATGTTGCCAAATTCTTACATATCAGTGGTAACGGAAATAAATTGGACAGATTAGAGGCCCTAGAAATTTCTAAATCAGTACACCGATCGGAACATCTGTTGAACAGTTATTTCCCCAAAATCTCTCCACTCTTGGCCGAAATCGTCTCGTGCCTTCCTCACCCCCCAGCCCCCAACCGTTGAAGCGTGTATATCGGTGCCAGTTCGAACAGCATTGAGTCTTGTTTGCGCTCCCCTGAAGATGAGGTGAAAGCCTTGAAACCGGTAGGGTTATACCGTCATAAAAAAGTGGAATAAACAGTGTTTGATAAAAATAAATTACAATGTCTTTAAACCTCCACAATGTTAATGCCTTAACTATAAACAACATATACTATATCTACTTATATATAGAACTAAAACTGGTCAATGTTTACATTTTATTTCATTAGTTCTTTTCCCCTTTGCTTATTATGATATTTGTCCGCATTGATATCGGGACATGTTTGATATTTGCCCGTGGCGTGTTTGATATTTGTGTGTCGGGATGATCCGTATACTTGTAGATCAGATTGAGTTCTGCGCGGCAACATCAACATTGACCCGCATTGTGGTGATGCGAGCCGGCCACTATTGTTTTATTCTCTGTGTGGTGCCCTTTGTTGTGTTCACCGAGACCTAGGCATAATTAGTAAATACTCCACATTGCATTTGCATGTCGTGTTGTTTCATTTCTTTATTATATGTTCACTCTATACCAGTGTCTTTATTAACGGATAAGATGGGTACAATGTAGATTTATTGAATGTGTTAACATTAAATCAATAATGAAACAATCTAGAAGCCCGGATAATAACACAGCACTCGGTTTAAAGGTAGATATAACTTTGAGGTAGTTGATGACTTTACTTACCTGGGATCCACCATAACTAAGGGAAATGAAGAAAACAAATGGTAGAGATCAAACGGAGGATTGCGACAGGAAACAGAACATTCTCTCTTCTCCCAGCGCTTAAATCAAGAAGTGTCCACAGAAAAACGAATATCATCCTGTACAAGACCATAATTAGGACAGTAGTGACATACGGTTGCGAAGCGTGGACGATGACAGCAAGATCCGCAGAGATGCTGGATGCATTTGAGAGGAGAGTGTTACGTAAAATCCTGGGGCCCGTGAACAATGGCCAAACCTGGAGAATAAGATACAATGATTAGCTGTATAACATCTATAAAGCTCCCAGGCTCTCTGTACATGCTAGACTGAGCAGGCTGGGCATGTGCAGAGAATGCCGTCATCACGGGTACCTAAGGGGATCCTTGAGGGACATCCGGGCGGAAGAAGAAAGGTCAGTAGACCTAGGCTGCGATGGGAGGATGAGGTGATAAAGGACGCGCCCGAACTGCTATAAGTGATAGATTGGAAGGCCGCGGTGGGAGACAGGAGGAGTTGGAGGCGAGGATTGATGGAGGCCAAGGCCCGATATGAGCTGTAGAACCATCGAAGTAGAAGAAGAAGTTAACAAGAAATCAATTGATAGAAACATATTTGTAAAATTGTGGTTCACAACACAGTATTAGGCCTATCAAGGATTCTGTATTTAAATATAACCACCCATAGACAACAAGTACTTGAGCTTTGAAACGGTAAATTATTTCCATTCTGCTGGCAATGCGATATACACCCTATGAGCTAAAAAAATAAGATGCCTTCGACCAAAAGCAGTGTTCATTCTTTTAACACTAAGGTTGAAGCCACACCAAAGTGCCTCGCTAGGTGCTAACGTGACTAATAGACTAGGTGATTTCATGCTTGGACACACCAAAGTGCTTCGCACAAATTCATTTGACATTTGGGAGCCGTTGAGTTAACACATGATGCCACTCTCAAAACTAATCAATTTCATTAAAATCACTTGGTGACACAATAAAATTACCCAACACGTCTGTTCGCTAGAAGACGTAGCATGGCGCGAAGCGTGCAGTGAGACCATTGAGATAGTATGCGGTGCGTTGGTTCGCTAGGATATGTCGCCTAGCTCGCAGCGTAGCTCTAAGCACCAAGCGAGGCTCCTACCGGTGTGGCCGAGGCCTAAGTGTATACTTTCTATTGTTCATAGTTAGATAAATGTGATCAATCCACCTGAGCTTCAGCGCCTTTATGAATCATGATAACCATTTTCATTATATACGACTCATAGAAGTGTCGCAGTTGACATAGAAAGAACGAGACAAGTCCAGGACTCATGACACGCATGTTCACTATCCAGCAATTTCGAGATTTTAATTCAGAAATAGTTTCTACACCAAATGGCCCATTGCATCTGTCAACTATAGCTCTATTACTATGAATTTGATGGTCTGAAACGATGGGGTTCATAAAGAGACTGTCAATCATGTTGAAACAGCGAATAATTTCAAATATTGTAATTTGTTTTATCAAACACTGTTTATTCCATTTTTTGTAACGGTATAACCCTACCGGTTTCAAGGCTTTCACCTCATCATCAGGAGAGCACACACAAGACTGAATTCTGTTCGAACTTTCTATCGTAGACCACATTAGAAATCAAAACAATTTTGAATGTGCTTCATAAGAACATAGAGCTTCTAAATCTTGTCCAACATAGTGAAATAGAATATTTCTGGCAGATGATTTATGAAGGGATATGATAGCTGGGTAGAACGAGGTTGTCTTGGCTGTGAAATATCCAGAGTTGGATGAGCTTTGGAGTTGTTCCAGTTGGTCTGGGACTGGGAAAGTCCTTAAAAATTTGAACAAATGGTGGATACCTTCTTTGGTTCCTGATAATGAAAAGCTTACACCTGAATACGGGAACAGAGGAAAAGAAGAACATATGTCTTCTTATTTAATGTTCCTCCTCTCTTCAGAAGTTGGCGATCCTTATTGCTATCCTGACCTTAGAGGCTTAACAAAGATATGGTTCCATTATGAAACCACTCCCATGAGTTCTTCATGCCCTTCTGCCCTGAAGTTTGTTCTGCAATATCAGTCGAAAGATCTTATATTTTTCTCCTCGAATTATATGTCCAATAAACTCGAACTTTTCCCTTTAGATGGCTAATGATACTTTTCTATTTTAATTCATCCGTTTCAAGATATTTTGAACTTTGTCAAGCTATGAAACTCAGCATTCTTCAATAGCACCACATTTCAAAACCTTCTAGTGTATTTGTGGTGACGTGAGTAAGTCTCTATGCTTCAATACTGTAGTAGAGAAGTACAGTAATAATGCAAATATAGCAACAAAAAATTAATTGAAATGGAAATCTTTATTGCAGTGAAGAACCAGTATTTTGTAGAAGCAGCTTTGTGCTATCTCCACTCTTACTTTGACCTCTTGAGACTGGAATGTGTGTTGTAAAAGTTATATTGATTTGTCTTCCAGGCCGGTCTAGGAGCGACGTGGTCCCCGTGCGCTGATAGGAGAGGGCGCGCTGAGGGGAGGTACCCGCGTGGCATGGTGTGCGGAGCGGCTGCCGCCCGGGCTGCCCCGGCCACCGCGCTCCGCGCCGCCTATGGCCGAACAGGACCAAGCGCCGCGCCTCACTGCGAGGGAGTCCGCCAGGTACAACCTCAATACTGTTTTGTTTATACCACATTCAGAAAACATAGAATCGGCATAAATTAAAATGAAATTGTAGTTTTATCATTTTTACATAAGCTACATAAGTATTTTTCAACACAGTCTCCTCGAAGATCAGTGAGTTGCTTCTAAAGTGTCACTGATTTTCAGAGCTCACAACTTAAATTAAGAGATTGTTTTCAAAATCACTTGTGAACTTCCTCGTCTAATAACGTCTGTTGGTTCAAGAGTTTTTTTCAACATTAGTACAAGATTGAGAGTACGAGAGACTGGCGATCCAAGGGGAAATAGAAAAGTTCCATCACCAACATAATGGACGCACCTGTTAAGGAATGTAACTATACTCAAGAAAATGTAGCATGGTCCCTGTGACGTTTGAAATGTCATGTCTCAAAGGGATGGGGTAAAATAAAATGAAAAATTGTTTTTCTCTAAACTGACGTTTTAATTCCTAATTTTCATTATACTGACTTTCTAATGTATTGTATGATTTGTATCTATCTTTAAATAGGCCAAGATCCACTATGAATTAATACTAATTACGAACATTTAATTTTATGTATTGTATAAAAAAAAATTTTAAATCCAATTATCATATACCCCATCCCTAGCCAATGCAGACTAGCGTATTGACTTTTGATGAACATCGCCAAATATTATTTGATTTTAACAAACTGCCACATTTTTGCTAATTTGTAACAAGATGTATTAATTTGTCTATATTGTTAGTTTTGTGTAATGTATTTACCTAAATAACTTGCTGTTTATTAGAATTGAGGCTTATATTAAAGTTGATAAAATAATTAAAATTACTGAACGTCGTTACAAGGTTGTGTTGGGGCAAATTTGTGAAACGTCACAGGGACCATGAAACATTTTCTTTAGTATAACTGCTCACTCCAAAAGTGTAATAGAAAAGTTACCGACCATTAGAATTATAGACATCATTCTTTCTGCAGTGCGATCAATTCACTAGCAACATCGTGTTAAATGATAACGATTGCTCTGTTAAGAGCAACATGAATTGAAAGAAGAAGGTGGCAAGCCCAGAGAGTGAGATCGGTAACAGTTTGCATCAGACGAAGATGTCAGTGATTTTGAGAAAAATCTTCAACAGTGGACTCCGAAATCTGGTGATATTAGAGAAGGCTATATCGAAAAATGGTTCTGTAGTCTTGTTAATAATCAATTCCTTAATATTATTTTCAGTCATTTGTACAAACCTTTTTTTTTTTAAATGGGACGGTAACATTTTTATGCCCATCTTGTTATAAATAAATAGTTGCGAATATCAAATAAGGAAACTCAAAAATCCTGCTATATTAATATGGCTTGAAATATAGGTTATGTTTTAAAGGCATTCCAGTCTATATATTTAGGGCGATGTCAAAAAACATTCCCATATCGCCTTTTAGTAATAGAAACCACTTCAACGAACATTGGACATTTTTCAAGCCACATTAACACTGCAGTAATTTTGAAGAATATCCTGTACTTATTGAATCTACCCGGTGTTCTTCTTGAGTTGATTTGTCTCTTGCAGCATTGTATTTGTGGAACAATTGATACTAACTGACCACTGGTATTGGAAACTGCTTGATGATCTCTGCCAATAAATGTTGGCTGTTGACAATTGGCATGGCAACCTGATGTCTGGCCTAGTTATCTTTCCAAGTTATGATTTTACCTTCAGCTTTTTGCAATGATCCTAACGTGACTGTAGCGAAAAAGTTACTTTCCAAAAAACACCATCTAGCGAAACAATATGACTACAAAATGTATACACATTTTTACTCTGCGCCGTTGACTTTTTTACTCTGTATATATTTTTACTCTGCACCGTTGACTTGAATTTACTGCAGGAATATGTCATACCACATATTCGTGAGGAATTTGCGGATGAGGAGTACTTTTATTTCTAGCAAGATAATGCACCTTCTCACTACCATTGTGATGTGAGAGTCTATCTTGATGAAAATTTGCAGAAAAGATGGATTGGACGTAGAGGTAGCATTGAATACCCTCCGTGCTCCTCAGATCTCATGCCAATGGACTTTTTTATGGGGACTCATTAAAGATAAAGTTTATGGCAAAAAACTAAAAATTCATGAATTGAGAGCAGCCATTGAAAGAGAATGCGCACAACCAAATGCCAAAACAAATGATTTGTGATATTTGCAATTCCACATTATCAGCAGTGCATGGACCAGACCTCCCCCGGAGATCCGAAGGAGAGGGTGTCGCTCTCCCAATTCAAATTGGGGCTGCGACTGCGGTGGTTATCTTGCGGAACAGGACAGACAACAAGGCTATCCACAGAGTTTGAGCTGCTCTGGAAGTAGTCATTTTCTACAAAGGTTATCACTTACTTGAGCCACTAAAGAAAGTTCTATATTAGTTTTTCAGCAATTTTAAATGCTCGATTAGTGTAGTCCTTTTCTCTCAACTCTGTTGGAGCAACATCTACAGTTTGCAATAAGTACTAACTTAATCGCAGGATTTCTCCCTGACAAAGGGTTACTCTTCGGTGCTTTTCAGTTATATTGCCATCCTGAGGAATGCCTTGATGGCTTTTTAAAATGTTTGAAATATATTTTTGATTTCTTTCTCTCCATTTGCATAGTCACTGAGCAAGTCTGGCAACACAGAATGTTCTGCAGTAAACCTAAATCTCAATTTCTTTGTCAAGACGGCAACTCTCAATGATCAAGTGTTAATATTATTCTAACAGAGCTTTCTGTGTCACCGTACTTGTTCAGTAGGGTATTCTATCAATTTGTCTCATTTCCATTTGTAGGAAGAGTCAGCGTGAGGGCGGGCCAAGCAGGCGCCGGGCGCGCAGCCGGAGGTGGTGGGCGGGCCGCGCCGCCTCCTGCGCCCCGCTGAGCCCGCCGCGGCCGTCCCCGCCGCCCGCGCATCGTACGCGCTCAAGAACCGCGCCCGCGCCGCCCCCTCCAGGGGTGGGCGCGCCCGGCTCGCTGCTGCCGCTCGAGGACCGCGATTACGCGCACTCGCCCTTCAGCGCTGCAACCAGCACCACCGAGCACATTGACTCGGACCACTCGCTGTACTCGCCCACGCACCGGCGCCGCAGGCAGAAGAGGACCCCGGTCAAGCGCAGGTCCAGCGCACGAGGTATCTATCGGACATTGCATTGTTTGTCTTAAATGTTTAACTAGTTTCCTCTGGACTTACTGCTGGAGACTAGCAAATGGTACAGGATGTCGCTCTGCAAGCGGAAGAAGACATCGGTTGAATACATGCTTATTGGGATATCTCGATTGTATCTTTCCAATCCGTATCTGAGAGATTGCTCCTTCAGAGATGAGAAGACTTTAAGGTCTATTTTTTCATCTAATAAACTGATTATTCTAAATGGATTCAATAGAGCAGGGTATTATGATACACCTTTTGTGGCGTGGAATGGTCTAACTCTTAAGGCGCAATTCCACTGAGGCAACATTTAGGCAGCGTGTAGCATGCGGCATTGACGCATGCTACACACAGTATTTCCATCGAAGGAACACGAAGTGACAAGAAGCAAGTATCTTTGTAGCACATTTTTGCATTAACACATATATTTATTTTCAACGCGGAACGCATTTATTCGTAACTGCAATACCAAATGACGTTTTTATTTTATTATATTTTTGCAGAAAAATCGTTTTTTGTCTCCCCTGTAAAACTAGGGCAATCCTAGATTCCTAGTTCCTGCAGTATCGGCGATGATATATTTTTTACTTTACGCATACTAGGCAATGAAATATGTTAGCGGCCATTTTAAAAATTATCATTTTGGCCAATAAATTTCATCGTGATATCTTTAAAAACGTTTTTGCGCAGAAATGTGCTAGTGCTTAACTCTAACGTGTGAAGAAGTGAAGCCTGGACGTAATGGGGTAGAAATGCGCGCGCGCCTTACGTATAATATCTTGTATTTATAAGTTTAGTAAAGTAACAAATGATCGGTTGGATAAAGGATAAGTTTTTGTTGATGAGGGATGTTATATTTATATTTAGGATGAGCGAAGAAATCTTTAGATGGGTCGACCACATTGAGAGAATGAGTTGCGAAAGATGAAACAAATATATATGCCTCAAATGAATGGAGAGCAAGGAAAATATAGAAGGTGAACTGGAAAGGCCAATATACAATCTCTGTTTGGGCATAGCGTTAATCCACGATTGGAAAGACGCTGAAAATTTTCGGCGAGATAAGAGGGGGCGGTGGGACAGTTCAGGATATTATACAATTGAGACAGTATGTGAATTTGGCGTCTATTTCTAACATTCAACCAGTTCAATGCCTTCTGGTGTGAAGTTATATGATCGTACTTTCGTAGGTTGAAAATATATTGCTACTATCTGGTTCGAGTATATACATATATATGTTTTAGTGCCCCATTGACTTATTTTTTTTTATCTACAATGGTAATAATAAGAATAACCGGTATATAGATGTAGTATTAGTTAGACCAGAATTTAAGAGGAGTGAAGTCGCCAGTGAAGATTTGTGCCAGAAATGAAATTCAAACAGCGGCTGGCATGAGATGGTTCAGTTCACGTGCGGCTAAAATTATCCTCGCACTGAATGAAGGTCGCCTGTTTTATGTAATTTCTAAGCAAACAACTCGTTCTCAATGGCTGTGTTCACTTGTATTGTGTAAACAAAGTGTTTTATGACAGATAGAAGTTTTATGCATATATGATATACATTCAATATATGTATTTACTGCCCTTAGATTTAACTGGGAAAAATGAGTTTCAGATAGTGTAATTTAGAGAATCATCATCACCACCTTGCCATAATCCTATTGGGGCAGGCAGAGAGAATAGATCTCTACTTCTTCCTGGCACACATCCTACGCGTCTGCCACATCTATACACCTCGGCATGAAAACTATTGTAAATGCTTTCAACTCTTCCCTGTTTTAGAATTTATACACTTGATCATACCCGTCACAATGCTCCTTTCTTTCAATCTGTATTCTTTCCTAATGTCCGTTAGGGTACAGAGAGGATGACGCACCAGCTTCCTATCTTGATACAAATTTCTGTTCTTCGATATCAATACACCTTTTTATACAGTTCCAATGATTTCTCTTACATTTCCTTTATCCATTATATCTTATAATATATTATAGAAAATATCATTAGCTTTATCCAACCACACTTTCTTCTATGACTTCCACTCACATTTGTACTGTATATTCATTTTGTTAGTATTTCGAGATTAATTCCATGTGTCCAAACCATCTCAAATTTCTCTTCTTTATCCTTTTCAATCCATCAGCCTTAACCTTTCCCTTCCTGTGTTAAAAAATCCGCACGTTCTTGTGCTGTGTATTCAATACACATCAATACACATGTTAAAATGAGCGATTTAAAATTGGAAAAATAAGAATATCCATAACCAATCGCTTAAATTAATTAAATTTGAAGTCAAAAGTGATGATAATTGAAATTTTATTGATGAAAACATGATAAAAGCATCGGCCGACGTTCACAAAACGAGCGAAGGGACCACCTCAAACGAAAGCCCGCGAGCTACTGAAGCGAAAGAAGCGAGCGAACTGAGATTCTATTTATTGCGTTCCCATATACCGAAGTCGAGTGAGAGTGAGACGTGAATAGCGTCGCTTCCTCACCCATAGCGGTTTTTTAGAATGAATATACCTACGTCACACGTTTGATTGTATCGGTGAATTTATTCCCGATTTTCACAAAATATCTCCGATGTGGCCGATAAGTGCTAATTATTATTAATATTATTTTTTTCATTCAATGCGTAAATGTATTACGGAGGAATACTTAAAATCTGAACCCAGTATTTATTATATTTACTATATAGAGATATTAAAGTTTTTAGAAGCAATGTGTACTAGTTACATATCACAGGGAAGGAAGGGTTAATCACTTCATTAAGTATGTATTCATCCCTAATCACTTCATTCCGTATTCTATCACTGATTGCCACCCCGTGTATTCTTCTCAGTGCACGTATTTCTACAGCGTTTATTCGGCTCCTTTCACTCCTTTTTTTACGTCCATGTTTCACTTCAATACATCTAAGTTGGCACTAGAATACTGTTGTGAACTATCATCTTAGAAAATTTTGATACTGTCCAGTCTGAATATATATCTTTTAATTCCCAATTGACATGATGTCTGCTATCTCTCCTAATTTATTCACCACCTGAGAAAATACTACCTAAAAAGCAGAATCCCTCAACTCGCTCTAATCTATGTCTCAATGGAAATAGATAAATGATTATTGACACAAAAGAAGAATAATCTGAATAAAATAGTTTTATTTATTCGTTAAAATAATTATTTATTTATACATTGGTTGTTAACATAAGTTGTGTCCGTTTTTTTTCCAAATGAAGAGAACAAAGGGAAACAAAAAAAAAAAATTACAACAAATTAGTCAATAATGTATCTCCTTCATTATTTACAACTTCTTGCCAACGTTCTACAAGTTTTTCCAATGCCTGTGCGATAAAAGCCATCCGGTCTTGACTCGAGGTTTTCGTCCAACCATGTCCGCAATTCGATGTCATTATTGAAGGAAAAACCATCGACGAGCTGTCCTTTCATTCATAACATCTTCATCGTACTCTTCGCAAATATCGCGAGCAGCTTTGGCAGCTTTATTCCCTCGATTGAACGCGAACAGAAGGAGGTGTCAAAAATGCTCACTTTCGTTTATTTGCCATTCCATTTTGAAGGCTTGTAATTTAATAAAATAATATATGTAACGTAAAAGCAAACACAGTATCTTGTAGACCAGAAGATTTTCTTTCGAATGGCGTATAACCTTTACTATTTTGTTTTACTTTTGGTGCTCATTTTTAAATTTGAAAAAAAAAACGGACACAACTTATGTTAACACCTAATATTATTTATATGTACTTTAAATCTTTATTGTTTATGTATTTTTTTATATGGCTTGTGTTTTACATTATATTTGTATTACACTCCCTTGCACACTTACTGGATAAAAAATCTAGTATTTAATGTATGAATGAATGAATACCCATTACCCGTGACAAGTTAGTATATATAATAAGGCATAATACAAAATGGGGGATCAGGGTACAGTACCCAGCAGTAAGTAATACACATCGGGCTTAAGAAAGAGACTGTCGGCCATAATCGGCTAACTTCGGCTTTGTAGAGCGTCGTCTCTGTCACTAGAATGTTTGACAACGATTGACAAACCACGATGGGACATGTGTAGGAATGACAGAGATGACGCTCTACAAAGTCGAAGTTAGCCGATTATGGCCGACAGTCTCTTTCTTAAGCCCGATGTGTATTACTTACCGCCGGGTACTGTACTTGATGTAATAGTGCCACGGAAATCGAATATATAAGTCAATTTATGATAGGTACATCCTGTAACATAAAGTGCAAGGAGCCTTAGGCCTCGGCCACACAGGTATGAGCCTCGCTTGATGCTTAGAGCTACGCTGCAAGTTATGCGACATATTCTAGTGACCAACGCACTGCATACTATCGCAGTGGCCACACTGCACGCTTCGCGCCACTCTACATGACGATTAGTCACCGAGTGAATCTCCTAGCGAACAGACATGTTGGTTAATTTTATTGTGTCACCAAATGATTTTACAAGATGGCGGAAGTTTATTAACAGCTGTGTATAAAAGGGAGCCTTTGTGGAACCCATCGAGCAAATGATACAAAAATGTACCTGTAATAAAATCACTTTGGAATGAAGTTGCGCAGGAAGTAAATAAAGATGGTAAATTGTACTGAAACTGGTTAGTTTTGAGAGTGACATTGTGTGTTGACTCAACCGCTCCCAAATGTCAAATGAATTTGTGTGTAGCACTTTGGTGTGGTCATGCATGAAGTCACCTAGTATATGAGCCACGTAAAACCTAGCTTAGCACCTAACGAAGCAATTTAGTGTGGCCTCGGCCTTAGTATTTGCAGCTTGTCCGCATCTTTTTTCTTCATTGGGTCCCTGATAACTTGCATAGTTCTATGACATTTGGCTCTGTATTTTGCTGTTTGCTTTCAATTGTGCTGAGCATTAATGCACAACTGGGAGCACACAGCAGCGGATAGAGCCAAGTGGCACGGAACTGCTGTCGCTAGTTAACAGCGACCCTCTCGGAATACTGAAGCTCCTTGTCCTTTATGCAACAGGATAATGCCTATCACAAAATGGCTTACATAGTCATCTCAAGTGGAGCCAACGTCAGATACCCTGATCACCCACTTTGCATTGTGCCTTCTATTATACTGATAACGGGTTATGGCGTTTCATCATCCTTATATCTCTGCTCACAGTGCTTTGTTCTATCTTTCATCAGCTCACCAAAGAGATTATTATTTAATGAATTTAGATCGAAGAATAGTTTGACGAAAGGGTGGAAGGGGAATTTTTGGTGAAATTTTACATGGACGTATATATTTATAAAAAATGTTGGATAACTATTCTGATACTTTAGTGAAAAGAATAAGAGATTATACTGACAAGTTATTGCATTAACAGGAGGAGGTACTTCAGGAGCCACACCGGCCAAGAGGCGTAGGGGAGTCTCATCGAGTCAGAGCCAGAGCCAGCGTAGCCCGTCTGCGGTAGGAGGACCGGCGAGCGGCGTTGCAGGCAGTGCGGGGGAGAGTTCCCCAGAGAGGGGCAGCAGGGGCGGGCGCGCCCCCCAGCGTAGAGCCTACCCACTCCGCAGCAGGGGCAGCTTGGTGCTCACGCCCAGGGACAGCTCTGGTACGCATCAATCTATCTTACTTTTTTATAAGTAGGTTTTTAGTATTGAAAATTTGTAAGATAAATTGAATATGCAGACAATTCTGTTTATTTTTAAGTTCCGTTTCAACATGTTATGTTTTGTTCATTACACATATCTCACATTCCTGAGCTCGTACGCTAAGTATGTTAGCGGCCGTTTTAAAAGATCCAAACAAAAATCATCATTTTTAACAATAAATTTATCGTGAAATCTTAAAAAATTATTGGGCACAGTGTTGCGCTAGTACCAACCTTGATGTGTGGAAAAGAGAATCCTGGGTGGGCATTGAAAGGAAGTGATAAGAGTAAAATAAATTTGTACCTTGTGTAGAATATCTTATATTACGATATTTGATTGAGTAAGAAATGATCGAATAAATAGATTAGATTTAAGAAATAAATCTTAAGAAGGTTCGGCCACATGGAGAAAAATGAATTGCAAAAGACTTAAATGAATAAAGAGCGAGGAAGAGATTAAAGGAAGAAATAGTAGGAGATCGTTTTAACTGAGGGAAAAATAAGAAGTATGCAAAAAATTATGATGAGATTGTAGCGTGTGTCCTAGTAGGACGTGCTGATAATGATGTTGTTGACATCTCTGTATTCGCTTTAGTCGAATTCTGTGTTCCTTTTCGTTCGGGGTCATCAATTTAGCGGGATGCTTAATTTGATACGTCGTGATGATTTTGATTTGTTTGTATTCAAAATAAAATATGTCGATTCAGGAATGCCGTAAAAGTGAGAGTGAATAATCGATAAATAGTAAACAGCGATGAATGGTCAAGTGAATAATAACAAGTGCTGAGGTGGTCGGAAGCGCTGCGGATACTACAGTGGGTAGGATATTTATTGTCGAAACGGCGAGACGGCGTGATATGTTCTCTTTCTACCTTGGAATGCGATGTAAATATTATTTGCGTGTAAACAGTGTTGACGTTTCTGGTATGTGACAATTGTAGATATCCAGAGGTTGATTCATCGGTCGTTGATCCTGCATGTTAACAATATTTTAGGGACGTGGGTACCCTACAAGATCTATGGATGTGGAAGAGATGGAAGCTGTGTGTGTGTGTCCTCTGCCTACCCAAGGGACAAGGTGTGATTTATGTTCATTATATTACATTTTGGTTTGTATAATAAATAATTATAATAGGACAATTTATATAGTAGCAGACTCCTCGAGGGCTCTCGAACCCATTCAATGTGCAACCAAGATATGCAAAATGTCAAAACCCCGCTTTGAGAAACAGCCCCAGATGTGGACTTTTACCGGGTGTTTAACGGTCCGCTGGATGAGTCTATTGGTGCGGGTACACCAGGTATGATTAATGGAAGAATGTGCTCAAAAAGAAGCTTCATCTAGAAAAATTGGCGATGTCTTTTTTCGACTTGTTTTTCAGACAATAGTGGTTTCTTCACCGTGCTTTGAAATTTCACTCCATGAGCTAATAAATATCTTCTTATAGCGTCACATGACACAATTAGATCCTTTTCATGCAAAACCGCCTGTCCACTACACAATGATAGACGAGGATTCTTCTCGAACACCCGTAAAATCACTCTGTCCTCCTTCTTCATTGTTTTCTGTGCAGTGCTACGATCTAGTAGGTCATGGATGTTTTTTACGTCGGAGTAGCGTTTCACCCACTTACAAATGTCTTCAACTTTTTCGTGTATTTAGCAGCGGCTCCGTACGACATTTTCTGTATTGGATGTGTACACAGAAACACGGCCTCGTAGCATGATGCGTCCGCGACACTCATGGTGAAATATGTTCTTGTGTAAGCGAGGTCTAACGACAACTGAATTTTTCTGTACGAAGCATCTTGGGGGAAGGGTCCTGCTACCTGCTCGCGTTTGAATCTACCCTCGAGTACGGTTTTCAGGAAAAAATGTAGCTGTATACGCTCTTGTCAAACAGACTGTAATTGTTTAATTTTTTCATTTATTGGCTTGTAATGTTTGAAGCACTCACTACAGGTTTTTATTATTATTATAAGGTATATTGTTCCGTTTATTAAAACTATACAAGTCGCGCGGTTACACAGGTAAATGTCACCAGGGCCCGGGTCATTTTTTCAAGAAATAAACATCTGAATCTCTCTTTTTTTGTTCAACCGTTCCGCCATATGCTAAAAAACGGTATGTAGCCTTTCATTGAAAAAGGTTGGGGACCCCTGCATTCTGGTCGAAAAATAAAATGACACGTGGGTTGTGCCTTCGGCCAATGATGGTTGACGAAAACGTAGCTCAAGGGTTCTATCACCGGAGAGTAACCATTGTCAGAAGCGTGATACACATGTGGTACCATCGGCTAGTAATGATTGGCAAGGACGTGGTGCACATGTTGTATCATCGGCCATTATAGTGTTTTTAATAAATATAATAAAATAATCTGGATGAAATAAGGTGTTGGCAGGAGGCAAATCTCCTGGCTCCGCAATATACATGATTGGACTGGCATAAGGGGCGTTGGAGATCTTTTTCGAGCTGCCGGGGACAAGATGCTTACTCTCAGGTGATATTCAACGTTGGGGGGGATCTGGCATGACACTGGAAAAAAGGATGAATAAAAAATGAATATTCATAATCAAAATTTACCGAGTGAAGATAAAAAAACTAGTCATTATAAACTCTCAACTGTTATCTTGAACGGTGTCTTTTGCACTTTGTTCCATTTATTATAAACTGCCCGAACCGTACATACGAAACTGCCTTAATGTTATTTTGCTTTGAACACATTCCCAACACATGTGTTCCTAATCTCCACTGTATAAACATTCTTTGTTTATTTTATATTGATTTCAATCGAGTTGGAGTTAAACTGTCCGTTACGTTATGTATGTTATTCAGTCTCTTACGTATCCGATTAAAGGCACATCGTTTTATCTTTTTATTGAGTTCTCGTGATATTGTTAATCAGCATGTTCGTTTCGTTTTCGTTGTTCGTTACGATTTTATTTAGAACTTCGGCTGAGAGTGAACTGTTAACGTCATGTTTTTTTGTGGCGTGAATTTGATAGCAAAGTGTGTGTTTTTTCCGTATACAATAGCTTTTTACATCGTGAAAGAGATTGTGTTCTTTTGTGTTCATTCTTCTTTTGCTGTGTTTTCTTTCTACTTTGGATTTTTGAGGATTGTTGTCAAAGCGTGTAAGTTTAAAAAAATTTCAATGCTATCACCCTATTACTATTTTCAATGCTATCACCATTAACGGCAAAATGGTAGAATAGCTCACGTTGTTTAGTTTGGTAAAAGAGTATTGAAACAACATTAGAAGTAAGTAGGTCGCATCGGTTATAAATATGAATAGAAGATACAATAAAGTAGAAATATTACGCCAGAAAATAGATAACTAAAAAAAATTGTTTACCTTAATGGAAAAATAACAGTAGGAAAATTATTAATGAAGTGAGGAAAACAAAAAATTAAAACTGTTGACAGAAACCCTTTCTGTCAGCGAAGACTTGGTCTTAATTGAGTAAAGTTGAATTAAAAATAACACCTTATAGCCTAGGTGGTAAGATGTTGGTTTTCCACTCAGGGATTTCAAGCTGGATTCCCGATGGTAACAAAAATAACAAGGAGTCCCTGGGTCTTGTTCAAGAGATTGTCTTAACAATACTAGACATGTCCGAGTGTTATTGCCTGTCCGCGTCACATGGACAAACATAATTCATCCTTGTTTGTGCTCCCTGATGATGAGGTGAAAGCCTTGAAACTGGTAGGGTTATGCTGTTATAAAAAGTGTAATAAACAGTGTTTGATAAAACAAATTACAATGAAAAATATAGTTTTTTTTTCACAACACATTTGAACGTATGGCAATTTATAATGCAATATTGCTATTTCTTTGGTATTTCCTAATCTGCACTAATAGTGAGCGTTGATATACAAAAACGTCAGTGAATGTGGCATTCAGATTTCACTCGTTATGTCACAATAGATAAGATTTTTTGTGATAGCATTTTCTAGATCATTTTCCGATGTATTTATCACTAACAATTTTATCTGTCGGTTAATTCAGAAACTTGTATACAGTACAACCTGACGAATTTATTGCCAATCTCTTCCAACCAGTCAGACAGATGTTAAAAAGGCTTTAACCCTTATCATGGCATTGTAACACAGGTGTTACACTAATTTAAGGGTTTAAAAAAAAAAACAGAAAGTGTAACGTAATTTCAATAATGGCAACACATTCAAATACTATACATGCACTATTGTGTGCAGTGGTATTATCTGGTGATAAATATTGACAACGCTGCAAGCTTTCTTACGACATCGGGTCAATATGTCTGGACAGCGTGGGTGCGTTTTGAAAATTGGGCTAAAATAATCTTTAAATGTCTTATTAATCACTACATCTAGAGAAAAATTATTCAAACCATTTTATTTGTTGATAATTCAGCTATGTAAATGTTCTTGTTTTAGATTATAGGACATTTTATAGCCCTTTTTGTGTTTTATAAAAATTGATATTTTGGCAATGTAACGTGGGTGTTACATATAAAAAAAAAATAAGGAAAAGTTGTGATTTTTTTTCCTCAATTTTCCTTCATAACTTACTATATAACAAGAAATCACCAAAGAAAAACGTTAATATTTGGATAATTTGAACTTTGCCAAGATAAGTGTTGAAAGCTAGAAACTAGACCGACACTCTTTTCAAAAAGAAAATGGCTAACAATGGGAATTGTATCTGCAATCTCGGGGTCGGAAGACAGGTGTCTTACCAAATTGACTACTAAGGTGAATAGTAAAAAATAAAATATGAAGAACTCAAGATTTGGTTGGTGAAGCAGTTAAAATTCTGTTATCAACAGGTCGAAATGGTTACTACATTTATCAAAGCAAAAAAATACAATGTAAGTTGTGTGAGGAAAACCAAGATAAGTATGGTTGGATTAAGTGAATGATATTCCGAAAAAGGGAAACAGAAGTTGTATTGATGTAGAAGAGGCGAAGGATGTGTGTCGAAGTAGGAAAGTCTGGCGCTCTATCTTCTGCCTACCCTAATAGGAAAAGGACGTGGTGATATGTATGTGTATTAACCCTTCCTTCCCTGTGATGTGTAACTAGTACACATTGCTTCTAAAAACTTTATAAATATAATAAATACTGGGTTCAGATTTTAGGTATTCCTCCATAATACATTTACGCATTGAATGAAAAAAATAATATAAATAATAATTAGCCCTTATCGGCCACATCAGAGATATTTTGTGAAAATCGGGAATAAATTCACTAATACTATCAAACGTGTGCCAGTGTGTGACGTAGGTATATTCATTCTAAAAAAACCGCTATGGGTGAGGAAGCGACGCTATTAACGTCTCACTTTCACTCTGCTTCGGTATATGAGAAACAAGAAATAGAATCTCAGTTCGCTCGCTTCAGTAGGCCGGTGGCTCTCAGTAGAGGTGGTCGCTTCGCCCGTTTTGTGAACGTTGGCCGATGTTTTTTTTTCCATGTGTTTAGCAATTAAATTTCAATTATTATCACTTTTGACTTCAAATTTTATTAATTTTAGTGATTGGCTATAAATATTCTTATTTTTCCGATTTTAAATAACTCGTTTTTACATGTTTATTTAATACACAACACCGAAACGGGTGGATTGTTTTAGCACAGGAAGGGAAAGGTTAAACACAATACTGCCCAAACACATCACCTGACAGCTGAATGTTAAAACTATAAAATATTCTTTCGAAATTATTTAAATTAAATTATGGCGGTGAAATTACGAATTATGAAAGTGAAAAGAAAATAATGTGACATCTGTTATTACAAATCAGAACTTATTGTATTTCAGCTTCTTCCTCTCTCTCCTAGCTCCACCCCACTATGTGGGGGTGTCTTTTTCACTTTCTCTTCAGAATCTGTCTTTCGTGGACACAACCTTGTAACCAGCGCTCGGATGTCCTCAACGCTATCTATCTATTTTTATAATCAATGTCACACCTTATACTTCGTTAGAACTCAAATTTGTTATTGACAAACACCACTGTTATAAATTCAGCTGACATTTTGTTAATCTGAATCATATTAAATAAATTGAATATTGATATTATATACATATGTGTATTGATTGTGAAGACAATGTTCAACGCAACAAGAGTTTTACAAAATAAATATATATTGAATGGGCAAAATATTTGCTTTTTTTTTTGCATACACATTGTGATATTATATCACTTTCTCGTGAATTTGAATCGGGAATCAGTTGAATGTTTGGTCATTTGTTTGACAGTGTGACTCAGTGACTCAGTGACTCGGTGATTTGGTTGTGTTGTTTTGTCTTTCAATTTGGTATTAACCTTTACTATGAATAGTTCTTTCAAAAAGTGTACATGGAACGAAGATTCATCTATTTTATATTTTTATTTAAAACTTTAAAAGTGAATGTATATTCTTGTGATGGATTTAAATGATCTGTGATGCTCCCTTTGCTCTTATCATGGGGTGTAGGGGTATGTTTTTATTGAATTTATTGAAAATCATTTATGACATTAGGAAATATTGCAGATTAAAAAAAGATGCAATGCTTAAAGATAAAGGAAGAGGCATTGATATGGAAGAGGCAATATATAAACGATGACTAATGAATGATTTACAGATATAATCTATACAAATCGTGTTCAAGACATGCAACAGGATATGCGTAACATAAATTGTTTACTTAGTTATCTCCACAAGTGCCCTAATCCCACACTTTTCAATATGCCTTTTATTATACCCATCACTGGTAATAACACATCGATCAATAATAATTTGTTTAATTTTTATTCTTATGATTGTGTGCGGTATATTGTGGGATGAATATTTTTGGTCTTTCTGGAGTGATGATGTGTGAAGAGTTGAATTTCGCAAGATGTTTTCCAGTTGTAGTCGAGTGTCACTGTTTGTCAGGTTGATGAGAGCGTGCAACGGGGTTTTGTTTTTGTGTAATAAAAAATCGGAAAGAAGTATCGATTTATTTTTTCATGCTAAATATCCTCAGTGAGATACAAGCAAAAGCCTAGTTTACTGGGGATACGACAAATGAAAGGCAACAAACCCAGATCCATTAAAATTATATGTCTAAATCAAATTACCTGTTGTTTTTTCTCAAATTGTGTGTATTTCTTGTCATGTGTAATAATAAATAAATAAAAAATAAATAAAATAAGTCCCGGGACTAACTACTAAAACAACATTTGTTTGCCAAAATTCTTCTTTATTCATCAACATAGTCTTCTTCAAGAGCGATACGTTCATTCCAACGCTTTCCTAACTTTTCTATGCCAGCCGTGTAGAACAAAATAGGCGTTAGTTTCGGCAATCACTTCTTCATTGGAGCCAAATCTCTTTTCCTGAAGCATCTTTTTGAGATCTGCGAACAGCCAATAGTTACTGGGGGCCAAATCTAGAGAATGCGGTGGGTGCGGAAGCAATTCGAAGTTCAACTCATGCAATTTGGCCATCGTTACCATCGACTTGTGACGCGGTGCATTGTCCTGGTGAAAGAGAACTTTTTTCTGGATCCGGATCTGAAGGTTTAATTTGAAAGAATATTTCATGCCGCTTATGATTTAAACAAGATATCGTTCAAATGGCTTCCACGGCTTCTTTTGTACTGGCCAACTCGATCACGCCAATTTTCGATGACTCGGTGGAGTATTTCCGGCTGTATGGTGCCAATAACATGACAAATGTTGGGCTCAAGTTCAAGAGTCTTGGGTTTGTTGGTGTAAGCCTGTGATTTAACATAACCCCAAAGAAAATAATCCAGAGGTGTTAAATCGCACGATCTTGGCGGCCGATTCAAAATCCTATCACACCCAAAAAAACACCCGCTAGATGGATTTTGGTTCTTCTCAGTGTAGACCAGTTAGTTCATATCTTTGTCAGACTTCTCCTAGCTACCGTTGCCATTTCAATTTGTCTTTGGATCTTCGCTTCACATCGTCCATTCCTCGAAATAAGAGCACCTAGGTAAACAAACTCGTTAAAGGCCGTTCCCAAGATAGGCAGAAGATGTTACCATGATAGATAAAATAAAATACGAATATATCTGCAGCTTCAAGAAGAGAAAACAATTAGTGTTAGATGGTTCTATCAATGATGATCAAACAGTGATGTCATCCATTCTTTTGTGTTTCTTTAAAGAATGTTAAGTTTAAACGGTGCTGTCTTTTTCAGTGAGCTCGACAGCGAGCGAGGGTTCCCTGTACAGCGGCACCTCCTTGCAGGTGGAGGCCAGCTCCACAGCCAGCAACCACACTACATCTCGCCATACCACATCTCGCCATCAAGCAGGTGAAGTATAGCACCACCTTCGGCACGTCATTATCCAAAGACAGTTCTTTTGTTCTTCTTACTAGAGACAGTGGTCTTGCCTCGGTGTTTTTGTTTACTAGTTCAAATAAAAATTATCATCGAATGTCATTATTACTGTTTGTTATGGTCCAGATATCTGCTCAAACATCAAATGCAGTACTACTAAATGCAATAGTATAGTGTATTGTTACTTGCTTCTATCAAATTGTTCCATAAGTCTGCGTTTTTTTCTACGACGGCTATAACCTCTTAGTTTGATGAAAAATGCTTTCCACGAAGGAATTTTTTGAGGTGTGAGAACAGCCAGAGGTCAGAGGGAGCTAAATCTGGTGAATAGGGTGGATGCTGCAACAATTCGTACCCCAATTCACTGATTTTCGCGATGGTTTTTTGAGCTGTGTGAGCAGGTGCATTGTCTTGATGAAAAATTATTTTTTTCTTCTGCAAACCGGGTCTTTTTCCACAATTTTTTTCATCCAACTGGTCCAAAAGGTCACAATAATAATCAGAGTTGATTGTCTTACCAGTTTGGAGATAATCTATCAATAAAATTCCTTTTGCATCCCAAAAAACTGACGCTAACACCTTCTTGGCCGATTTCTGGACACGAACTCGCTTCGGAGCCAAAGTGCCTGGTTCACACCACTCCTTAGCCTCTTGTTTTGATTCAGGATCATGGTGGTAGACCCAAATCTCATCCATAGTGATGAATCGACGCAGAAAATCTTTTTTATCCTTTCGAAATTGCTCCAAATGTTGCTCAGAAAGTCGCATTCGAACGTGTTTTTGTTGCATTGTTAGCAAATGCGGCACCCATTGTGCACACAGTTTTTTGAAACCCAAAACTTCAGCCAAAATATGCCATGTTGTTGCATGTGAGATGCCTATGGTGTCAGCTATCACATCCACAGTCGATCGATGATCTTCCAAAACCATATCCTGTATTTTCGCTATGATTTCTGGTGTTGATGCACTTTTTGGACGTCCTGAGCGTGGATCGTCTTCAACGCTTGTACGGCCACGCTTAAACTCCAAAAGCCATCGGTGAACGGTTGGAAATAAGGGGAAGACTCCTTTAATACTTTCACCATCTTTGCATGGATCTCAGTAGCCGATAAACCTTCCAAAACAAAGAATTTGATCACTGCACGATATTCGGATTTTTCCATTGTTAAAAAATACACTGACACGTCAACTTCAAATGGCTTGTAAACAAAGAATGAATTGAAAGATCGAAATGAAATTTTGAGTACGTTCTTATGAAAGATGAAATATTAAAATGGCGTAGAAATAAAAAAAAATTTGGTTTTTCTACTGCTCCATAGATGTCGCTTTCAAAACTTTTTGACTAACCTATTAGATTAACTGTTCGTGGTGAAATAAAAACTCCTTTTTGTGAATTGATTTTTATTTTTAAATATTTCATGGCCAAGAACAATATATCATTGTTCCATATAAAGTTAACTTCGCAATGCGCATATTCGTATTATAAATAGCAAGTTATTTAGGTAAAGACATTACATAAAACTAACAATAATGACAAATTAATACATCTTGTTACAAATAAGCTAAAATATGTCAGTTTGTTAAAATCAAATAATATTTGGCGATGTTCATCAAAAGTCACTACGTTAGTCTGCATTGGCTAGGGATGGGGTATATGATAATTGGATTTTCGATTTTTTTTTATACATAAAATTAAATGTTCGTAATTAGCATTATTAATTCATAGTGTATCTTGGCCTATTTAAAGATAAATAAAATTATACAATACATTAGAAAGTCAGTATGGGGAAAATTAGGAATTAAAACGTTAGTTTAGAGAAAAACAATTTTTGATTTATGAAAAAAACTATTAGATTTTTCAAAAAATACAATTTTACCCCATCCCTTTGAGACGTGACATTTCAAACATCACAGGGACCATGCTACAGTTTCTTGAATATAGTATCGATAAGAACCTATCATGAAATATACCGTAAATCAGTATTGTGGAGTCAGCAAAGAAATTTCCGACTCTGGCCCCAATTATAGTACATATATTGCTAACCGTATGATACTGAATTAGATGACGTAACTACTTAAATGTAGGTTTTTGGAAACAATATTACTGTACTTATTTCAATATCTTGAAAACGTAGAGATTTTATAACTTAAGCTTCAACTTTTGGGTGACGCAGTCAAGCTACAGAACCGTATGACATCTTGAATGCAAATAACTGTGTGCATCTTGTAAGCCTATAGAGGCTTACAAGATGCACACAGTTAATTATGTCACTTAGATAATTGGTTTGTTTACTTGCAGCTTTATTTATTTCTAATTTTCCTCTCGATTGTATGTCTTATAAAAATATGTACAGAAAAAAGATAATGTTGTACATACATACATACTTATCATCACACCATGTCCCTTGGTAGGTTAGGCAGAGAGACATCTGCAAACTTTTCTATCCAAGCACACAACTTTCGCCTCCTCTAGCATAATTGCCTTTCCTTTTGATCGATGATATCTCTCTTAATATGAAAAATAATGTTCAGGTGACTGTCCGTCTTTGTGGGGTTCGTGGGCATGTGCTCACGTATATGTTTATGGATTTCGTGGGGATGGATAGTCATTTGAATTATTTATGCGACCACGTAACTTGTTTCATTTACTTTTGTCTGGTTGGTTGGAAGAGATTGCCCCGCCTGGCAATAAGCCCGCCAGATTGTATTTGCAATAAAAGTGTTAAATAAATAAATAAATGTTGTCTTATGTCAAATTGATTTTTTAATGACTTAGGTTTCTGCTTATAATAATTAAAAAAAAACTATATCTCACGTAACAAATTGTATTATTGTTATTGCACAACCTGGCGGGTTTATTGCCATGTTGAATCGAAAACCAGACTGTCCTTTAACTTGGCAAAGTTCAATTTATCCAAATATTAACGTTTTTCTTTGGTGATTCCTTGTTATATGGTAAGTTATAAAGGAAAATTGAGGAAAAAAAATCACAACTTTTCCTTATAGTTTTTTTTTATATGTAACACCCACGTTACATTGCCAAAATATCAATTTTTATGAAACACAAAAAGCGCTATAAAATGATTCTGTAATCTAAAACATGAACAACATTTACATAGCTGAATTATTAACAAATAAAAGGGTTTGAATAAAATTTTCTCTACATGTAGTGATTAATAAGATATTTAGATTATTTACCCCAATTTTCAAAACTCGTCCACGCTGTCCAGACATGTTGACCCGATGTCGTTTGAAAGCTTGTAGTGTTTCAATATTTATCACCAGATGATACAACTGCACACAATAGTGCATGTATAGTATTTGAATGTGCTGCCATATTTGAAATTACGTTCGAGTTTCTGGATTTAAAAAAAAAAACTTAATTAGTGTAACACCTGTGTTACAATGCCATGATAAGGATCAAAATATTGAGTATCAGCAAGAATCAAACCCGCAACCCTCGAGTTGGGAAACGGGTGTTTTATTGACTAGATCACGAAGTTCGTCATATTCCTGCTTTCCGAATGAATTTTAGTAAGGGATTAACATTTGAATGTGAGAAATACGTGTATTAACATCGCTTTTTTTTCTAAATTCCAGAAAGCAGACCACAACTACGACACAGTTCTAGGATACCAGTGTACGGAGCTTCCAGCACCACAGTCACACACAAGTCGCCAGCAAAGAGTAACAAGGTAAAAGGAATTCATTAATAAACACATTATGCGAAGACACTTTGACTTATAAATTAATTATTAAATGACTTATTATTAATTCATTAAATATTATGCAACAATAATATAAGTGTTCAATAACAAAATAAACACTTCAAAATGATAAAAAATACACTATACTAAAGAAAATGTAGCATGGTCCCTGTGACGTTTCACAAATTTTCCCCAATACAACCTTGTAACGACGTTCAGTAATTTTAATTATTTTGTCAACTTTAATATAAGCCTCGATTCTAATAAATAGCAAGTTATTTAGGTAAATACATTACATAAAACTAACAATAATAACAAATTAATACATCTTGTTACAAATTAGCAAAAATATATTAGTTTGTTAAAATCAAATAATATTTGGCGACGTTTGTCAAAAGTCACTACGTTAGTCTGCATTGGCTAGGTAGGGATGGGGTATTCGATAATTGGATTTTCGATTTTTTTATACATAAAATTAAATGTTCGTAATTAGTATTAACTCATAGTGGATCTTGGCCTATTTAAAGATAGATACAAATTATACAATACATTAGAAAGTCAGTATAATGAAAATTAGGAATTAAAACGTTAGTTTAGAGAAAAACAATTTTTCGATTTATGAAAAAAACTTCGATTTGTAAAAAAAAAAACGATTTTACCCCACCCCTTTGAGACGTGACATTTCAAACATCACAGGGACCATGCTACAGTTTCTTGAATATAGTATCGATTAATACCTATCATGAAATATACCGTAAATCAGTATTGTGGAGTCAGCAAAGAAATTTCCGACTCTGGCCCCAATTATAGTACATATATTGCTAACCGTATGATACTGAATTAGATGACGTAACTACTTAAATGTAGGTTTTTAGAAACAATATCTACGGAGATTCCTCATCATAGTACTAGACGCGTCCAGAAAGTAAAGAATGATTGCGCCGATCCCCCACCACCATGATCGTATGCGCGCCAGTTAGCTCCTTCCTTTACTTCAGTGCGAGCCGAGTTTTATTGCTAAACGGTCATGCGTATTTGTTCTGTACTTTTCTAAATGACTGCGCCCATCGAAAATCCCGCCAAATGTGAAGTGCGTAGTGTCATTCGTTTTCTGAATGCTCAAAATGTTCGACCTTTCAAAATGTATAGGCAACTTTAAGCACAGTACATGAATCTTTCCCACAAATTTCACGATCGCTCCTACATGAAATAGTGACAGAGCACCTTGGCTACAAAAAAATGTGTGCTCGGAAAAGAGAAACCGAATCTCAACACCAGAAAAGTGATGGTGACAGTTTTTTGGGACGAAAGGGTTTGATCCACGTGGAGTTTATGCCAAGAGGACACACAATAAACTCAGAGGCCTATTGTGAAACTCTTCAACGAGTTAGATGTGCCATCCAAAACAAGAGACGTGGAATGTTGTCGGGAAAGGTGGTTTTGATTCATAACTATGTGCGGCCTCATGCATCAGTACGAACACAGCGTCTTCAACGTCTTAGGTGGGAAATTTTTGCACATCCTCCTTACAGCCCTGACTTGGCACCAAGTGATTTTCACTTATTCCCTAAACTAAAGGAATTTTTGTGTGGAAAACAGTTCGCAAACGATGAAGACCTCAAACAAGAAGTGATATCCTGGCCCAAATCTTTGGCGGTAGAAGAGTATAACATCGGAATTGAAAAATTGGTTCCACGTTACAATAAGTGCCTTTGCAGCTATGGCAACTACATTGAAAAATAGAGTAAGGCACCGTGACTGTAAGTAAAGTTTTGTGTTGATATCTTTCGTTTTCACTTAGTTATGCCAAAACGTTCTTTACTTGCTGGACGATCCACGTACATCCTATTTGTACTAGGTGACACATAGTTCATGATGTAATTTATGTAGCCAATAAGTTTTGAAAAGAATAAAAAATTTAAAGCCGGAGTCGATTTAAAAATAGCATCTTCCGACTCGATTCTGATTCCAACTCCACAAAAAAACAACCGACTCCACGACTACTGACTGCGACTCTACAGCCCTGGTATAAATATAATGGGTTATTGTGTACAGCTCCAGGAATATCCAAATATATGTATATAACATCTGGGGTAAGCTTCAAAAGTCCATGTTTAATATATGATAATACAACTGCATAACCCTTTAAACATATCCGACACATTGTACAATTGTTTGTGAAGTAGCCGCTAAGCAATGCCTAATATTTTTGCAGAGCCAACCCCCCAATAATCTGGGTGCTCGGCTCGGCAGGAGGAGCGGGGGCGCTGTTGATAGCAACGCCTCGCCGCCTCTGCCCAAGAGACAGGTACAGCAGCACTTCTTCCCTCATCCATCCACATTATGCCGCGCCTTCCGTTCCATTCATCTTAAACCCATATTTCAAATACAACTGTATCAGCTAATTACTTGCGTAACTCTTACGTAACAAGACTGCACATGTTGGATAATCAATATGGGTATTATATGGATTCTCATATGTCTTTGACTACCTACAGGGATAATGTGAAGAATTTGTTCTTGCCGGGATGAATTGATTAAATTGTATAGATTTACTTTATTTTGTTCCAATCATTCTGTTTTTTTTCCTATTGTGTAACACTACTTACATGTTGATGTTCAATTCTATTTTGTAATTTGTTTAATCAAACACTGTTTATTCCACTTTTTGTAACGGTATAACCCTACCGGTTTCAAGGTGCATACCTCATCATCAGGGAGCACAAACAAGACTGAATTCTGTTCGAACTGGTACTTACATATCACATAAATTCTTACATATCAATAGTAACGGAAATAAGTTGGATAGATTAGAGGCTCTAGAAATTTCTAAGTCAGTGCATCGAGGTGAACATTTGGCAAACACATATATCCCAAGAATCTCTCCGCTGCTCGCCGAGGTTGTCCCATGCCTCCCTCAACCTCCAGTACCCAACCTGAATGTTGACCGTTAGAAGCGTGTATCTCGGTACCAATTCGAACAGAGTTCAGTCTTGTTTGTGCTCCCTGATGATGAGGTGTGCACCTTGAAACCAGTAGGGTTATACCGTTACAAAAAGTGGAATAAACAGTGTTTGATAAAACAAATTACAATGTCTTTAAACCTCCACAATGTTTAATGCCTTAACTATAAATAATGTATTCAATTCTATTTGTTTTGGTTTTTAATCTTTGATCAAAAAGGTCATTTGTCCATTGAAATAAATAAAACAACTATGCCTGGGAGAAAATACATTACGTGCCACTTTGATATTTTCACAAGAATTGTAGAAAAGTGTTGAAATCGGCTAAATACAGTCAATGCTGAAAATGACTTAAGGCATTTACATAAGCTGTTATTTTCTAATCTAAACTCACATCATTTTCAACATCACATAGCCTATAGTTACCATGTATCATGTATTCTCCATTCCATGTACCATGTATCGTATATTCTCCATTCCATGTACCATGTAGCGTATATTCTCCATTCCATGTATCATGTAGCGTATATTCTCCATTTCATGTACCATATAGCGTATATTCTCCATTCCATGTACCATGTAGCGTATATTCTCCATTCCATGTACCATGTAGCGTATATTCTCCATTCACATTATACTAAACATCTATCTACTTGAAGTTGTTTAACATACATACATGCATGCCATCACACCGTCTCCCTGTCAGGGTAGGAGAGAGCCCCAGACTTTCCTATCTCGACACCTCTTTCACCTTTTCTACTTCTCATACAGCTCCTATGATTTCTCTGACTCCATGTTCCCTTATTTTAAAATATTCTCCATTCAATCATACTTTCCCTGCTCATCCTCTCTCACGTCTTTCACTCACATTTGCTCTATATATTGTTTTGTTCCTCTTTTATCATTCATTCGTTCCACGTATCCAAACCATCTCAGAGTGCTCTCTTGGCCTTAATCAACACATCAGCCTTAAGTTCACATTCACCCCTAATCACTTCATTACGTTCCACTTCATTAAGTTTGAAACACTTAACAATATCTCTAACTTCTATTGGAGACAATGAAAATGGTTATGTGGGACAAACTTAACAATATCTCTAGCTTCTATTGGAGACAATGAAAATGGTTATGTGGGACAAACTTAACAATATCTCTAGCTTCTATTGGAGACAATGAAAATGGTTATGTGGGACAAACTTAACAATATCTCTAGCTTGTATTGGAGACAATGAAAATGGTTATGTGGGACAAACTTAACAATATCTCTAGCTTCTATTGGAGACAATGAAAATGGTTATGTGGGACAAACTTAACAATATCTCTAGCTTCTATTGGAGACAATGAAAATGGTTATGTGGGACAAACTTAACAATATCTCTAGCTTCTATTGGAGACAATGAAAATGGTTATGTGGGACAAACTTAACAATATCTCTAGCTTCTATTGGAGACAATGAAAATGGTTATGTGGGACAAACTTAACAATATCTCTAGCTTCTATTGGAGACAATGAAAATGGTTATGTGGGACAAAAAAATAATAGTCTGTTTTTCACTTAACCCTGAGAGCGCTACGAGAAAAAAATATAATTGTCTATCTAGTGCTGAGATATATTTACGATTCGGACGTTCGTGATAAATATTTATTTTAAACAACAAAAAAACAAAAAAAATAAATTTTTACAACATAAATACATTTTAGAATATGTACCCTTGTATTCTAAATGAATGATATTCATTTAGAATACAAGGGTAGAACAAATTTCTTCCACTGCTATAGCAGTGCGCCGATCTCTCAGGGTTAAGGTCTCTTTTTCACTTCTCTGGTTCGTTGGAAGTCTTGATTACCTCTTGGCAATAAACTTGTTAGGTTGTACTGTGTACAACGAAAGCATGATGCAACAATGGCCAGTTGAAAAATCAAAACGGGTGTGTCGTTCATTACTTCTCGTGTCAAATTATAAATATTTTATTTACGCCCCTAATTCTCCTTGAAATTAATATTTGGCCAATTGACCTTTATTTTGAATTTGTATGCAAAAAAAGCAAGAACTACACAACAATTTTAACCACTTGACAGTTTTGCCTGAGCGGGACTTTCTTTTTATACCGACGAGCCCGAGCCTCGTTCGGGCAAATCTTGTTTCGACTTGTTGGGAGTGTTTCTCCCGAGCTTCGTTTGGGCAGAACTTGTTTTCTCCGAACGGAATATATTGCCGTCATTGTGTTACGTCGCGTGTTAAAAATCCGTCTGTTAAGTGGTTAAGTAGGTTTCACAATTTATTTAGCAATGTCTTGGGTCGCAGTTTGGTTTAACAAAATTTGATCACTTTTCAACATGTGATAATATTGCCGACATGTATGACGAGAGATAATACGTTTTTTACTACAGAAAAGTGGAATGTACGACATATTTTGATTCAATACATTTCTCAAATTATAACTTATGTTTTCGCTAAAAAAATTGTTCAAATTACTTTTTTCTTAGTATTAGAACATATGAGTCGTTTAGTATCAATAACAGCTATCTGTCAATTTTGTGTGAATTGAGTTAAAGCTGAGTAAATGTTCATATTGTAAAACTACACATTTTTAAATGTATACATCGTACCAAAAACAGCGAAAACCCTTAAATTGTTGTTTTTGTTACCATGTAAACTTTTAAAAATGTTTAGTTTTACAATAGGAACATTTTCTCTGTTTTCACTCAATTCACGCAAAATTGACAGATTGCTGGTTTTGATACTAAACGACTCATATGCAGTTACTGCTTTTTTTTTTGCTTATGAGTGCAGTGTTAAAACATTGTGAGAAATATGTCGCAAGCGCATTACGTTGCACGTTGCTTGAATATGGCACGAAATATGCCGAGTTGGACATAATTGTTCTTATTAATATTGCTTCATTTGACGAAATCGAAGATATGAACGGACGATGCGACGATTCATTACTTATGAAATCTTGACTGCTACACGATTTTAATTTTTGTTATAATTTCTTGAAATTCAAATAATTTATTTTGTAATAATTTCTTTGGTTCGAATTTATATATAAAAATACATACATACCATCATGCCGTCTCCCATCGTCGTCAGAGAAGGCAGAAAGTAGAGCGTCAGACTTTCCTATCGCATTTTTCACCTCATCCGTACATCTCTTACAGCTTCAGTAATTTTCGTTCAAAATATCATACTTTTCTTGGTCTTCCTTTACCACGCCTTCCACTCACATTTGCACTGTATATTTGTTTTGTAATTTATTTTATCAAACACTGTTTATTCCGCTTTTTTGTAACAGTATAACCCTACCGGTTTCAAGGCTTTTACCGCATCTTCAGGGGAGCACAAATAAGACTAAATTCTGTTCGAACCGAATAAATTACAATGTCTTTAAACCTCCACAACGTTAATGCCTTAATTATGAACAATATATATTTGTTTTGTTAGTCTTTCTTCATTCATTCGTTTCATGTCCTCGCGGCCAGGCTTGCTCCCTATTGGTGGTGGTGTATCTCAACTGGGGGATGTTAAGAGATGAGTCCTGATCTTTTGATAGCTTCTTTCTTTGATATGTTTTCTCTTTTACTGCCTTAAAATATGTGTTATTTTAAGATATATACTCTTACAGTACCCGACGGTATATAATACACATTGTAGAGCGTCGTCTCTCTCGCATGATGCGCTACAGTCCGGTATCACGGTCACGATTTGGTTAGCGCATCGTGCGACAAGAGACGAAGTTCTACAAACAATGTGTATTACTTACCGCCGGGTACTGTACGTACATACTATTACCATCAGTAAACCTATTTTTATTTATTTAAATCATCTTAAGACTACTCTTCTTCATCTTACTTAGCACACCAGCTTTAAGTTGGTTTTATATAAAAAAAATAATAAAAAATCACTTTTTGTTACCCTCTCAAAACACTGTCAAGTCAAGAAAACATAGGCAATTCTAGATTTTAAGGATGCATTTGATTTTCAATGCAATTATAGGAAAAACATGATGACCTCCATGGCCTTATTGTTGCGACTGTTGTTTTCCATTTCGGAGTTCGATTCCAGATTGTAGCATTGTATACAATTTGATGAGCGTATTGCAATGTAGATATCTCTTACAACCAATAAAAAATATATAAAAGGCATATGAAGTGAAAACCGGACTAATATTCTTAAAAAAAATTGGCTGTCAACGGGGATCTAACCCCCGTAAACTTAAAGTCGGAAGACAGGGGTCATATCAACTAGGCTGCAGGTGTCATCATTGAACAGTTTGAGTTTATTTTTGTTTGGTTGGAAATAACAAATGGAAGGGAAATGTGGACATAGAAAAATAGTGAAAGGAGCTGAATAAATGCTGTAATACGTGCACTGGAAAGACTATATGGGGGGACAATTAGAGATGGGTGTGACCGGAAGGCTTTATTTATTAAGTAAGATAAAGAAAGCGTAGCGTTATTCCAATTTAATCCAGTTTGAGCATAGCGCTAATCCATGATTGGATTAGCGCTACGCTCAAACAGAGATTGTTTATTGGCCTTTCCAGTTCACCGCTCCTCTTTCTGTACGTCGCCCTTTACTGTCCATGCAGTGAGACTCTGGAATCAGTTACAAACCAATATAAGACTCGCTCCGTCCTTGGCATGCTTTAAAAAGCGACTGAAAAATCTCTTAATTTCTAGTCAGTAAAATAACGTGTTTCATTCCTGATTTTTCTTTTCCTTTCCTCTCCACCATCCATCCCTTCCTTTTCTTTTGATTGATGATATCTCACTATATATGAAAAATAATGTTCGGGTGATTGTCCGTCTTTGTGGGGTTCGTGGGCATGTGCTCACGTTTATGTTTATGGATTTCGTGGGGATGGATAGTCATTTGAATTATTTATGACACCGTATAACTTGCTTCATTTACTTTTGTCTGGTTGGTTGGAAGAGATTGCCGCCTGGCAATAAGCCCGCCAGATTGTATTTGCAATAAAAGTGTTAAATAAAATAAATAAATAAGAAAATCAATAAGAGATTTTTTGCATGTAGAACAAATTAATTAATTAAACTAGCAAAATAAATATACAGTGCAAATGTGAGTGGAAGGCATGATAGATGAAGACCAAGGAAAGTATGGTTGGATCAAGTGAATGATATTTTGATAAAATGAAATGTAAAAAGTCAGAGATATCATGATGTATTGAGAAGGTGTATGGATGTAGAAGAGGCAGAGAATGTATGTTGAGATAGGAATGTCTGACTGTTTTCTCTGCCTACCCTGACAGGGAAATGACATGATGGTATGTATTTAAGTATAATAGATGTGCCAGAAGCAAAGGAAGTAACAAAATAGATATCTGTTCTTTTTGTTTTATCTAAACAGGGGCATAGTATAGTGACAATGACAACCAATTCTTTTTATCTCGTTTCCTTGTGTAATTATGGATTATTGATTGATTGATCATGCATTAGGGTCGGTACACTCCAATAATAACCTCTGTTGTGTTCCGGTATTACAGAGCAGTCGGTGCGGTGCTCGCACTCGGGGCTCAAGCGTGCGCGCGGCCGAGGCGGAGGCGGAAGGGGAGACCGAAGGAGCGCCCCGGCGCAGCGGCCGCGGAGCGGGTTCCAGCGGGGCGGACATGCCCCAGCAGGGGCAGCCCCACACTTCCTCTACCAGGCGAGACAAACGGGGTAAGCGACATCTTCTTTTCTCTTTCCTTAATATTTTTTTACAATTATTTACACGCTGCATTTTAATATCTATTGAAAAAGAATGAGTTGCAGATTCAAATTTCTAATGGGAATTTGTGTAGTTTGCTGTGTGCTGATGACATGGTAATGTTAGGGGAGAATGTGTAGTTTGCTGTGTGCTGATGACATGGTCGTGTTAGGGGAGAATGTGTAGTTTGCTGTGTGCTGATGACATGGTCGTGTTAGGGGAGAATGTGTAGTTTGCTGTGTGCTGATGACATGGTAGTGTTAGGGGAGAATGTGTAGTTTGCTGTGTGTTGATGACATGGTCGTGTTAGGGGAGAATGTGTAGTTTGCTGTGTGCTGATGACATGGTCGTGTTAGGGGAGAATGTGTAGTTTGCTGTGTGCTGATGACATGGTAGTGTTAGGGGAGAATGTGTAGTTTGCTGTGTACCGATGACATGGTAGTGTTAGGGGAGAATGTGTAGTTTGCTGTGTGCTGATGACATGGTAGTGTTAGGGGAGAATGTGTAGTTTGCTGTGTGCTGATGACATGGTAATGTTAGGGGAGAATGTGTAGTTTGCTGATGACATGGTAGTGTTAGGGGAGAATGTGTAGTTTGCTGATGACATGGTAGTGTTAGGGGAGAATGTGTAGTTTGCTGTGTGCTGATGACATGGTAGTTTTAAGGGAGAATGAGAATGAATTACATCGTCTGATAGGTAAATTTCATGAAAGATGTGTGTCGCGATAGGAAAGTCTAGCGCTCTCTCCTCTGCCTACCCCAATATAGAGATGGCGTGTTGGTGTTTATGTAGTTACATATTAATCACTTAACAGTTGGATTTTTAACAGGTGTCGTAACACAATGACGAACTGTGTACGAATAAATTCTATACGAATTGATTGAAAATATATTCCGTTCGGAGAAAACAAGTTGAAACAAGATCTGCCCAAACGACGCTCGGGAGAAACACTCCCAACAAGTCGAAACAAGGTTTGCCCGAACGAGGCTCGGGCTCTTCAGTATAAAAAGAAACTTCGTGCCCGAGTCCCGCTCGGGAAAAACTGTCAAGTGGTTTAGATGTCAGGGGTAAAGAACTGAATTTATTAGGATAAATTTAAGTGAGCTGATTATATAAAGGTATATGACAATGAATTATACATATAAATTTTTTCTGCTCGCAATCATTTTAACGGACTGGACAATTAAAAAATTGATAGTATCAGAATCTGTTCAGATGATGGTTCACAACAGTATTTTAGAACCAACTTTGATCTATGGATGTGAAACGTGGACGTGTAAAATGACTGAAAGGAGCCGAATAAATGCTGTAGAAATGCGTGCACTGAGAAGAAAACATGGAGTGACAATGTTTGGCGGAATAAGGAATAAATTGATTAGGGACGGATGTGAACTTAAGTCTGGTGTTTTGAGTTATATATCTAGTGCAAATGTGATTGGAAAGTGTGGCAGAGGGTGGCCATAATAAGAGATGGTTGGATCAAGTGAATTATGTATTGAAACAAGGAAACATAAAAAGTCATAGGAGTTGTATTAGGTGTATGGGTGTAAAAGAGCCTATGGATTGTGTTGAAATATACAAGTTTGACACTGTTTCCCTGCCTACACCGATAGTGAAATGGTATGCATGAGGGTTTTCAGTAATCAGTGGCTTTTCCTGTTTGTGTATAACCTAAAAACTTTGTAAAACAACATGTGCAACGCGTGTCTGGTTAGTTGGAATATAGACTGCTTTAGGTAATAAACTCGCTGATTGTACCTTTTGTGCAATTAAGTGCCAAATAAATAAAATGTCTTAGTCAATCATTTTATTTAATTAATCTAGACCCGTTATGGTCTCTCCCAAGAGTTTTACCTCTTTGATAGTTACTAGTTACATTGTAAGATTTTAGTGTTAATAAGATGTGTTTTGGTTTTGCAGGTAAACAAACCAGCCTGGGTTCGTGTGCGAGCTCAGGGGGCAGCAGTGGGGGCAGGAGGGGGGGCCCACCAGCTCCCGCGCACGCCACTGCCTCATCAACCACAGTCACACTGGTGAGTACAATTTCCTCTCATCCTTAAGAGCATCATTTCTCAACCTGTGGGTAACGTCCCCCGTCGGGTCACGATGAAATATTTTAAGGGCCGTGAAAATATGAAATGTACAAATGAAAAATAACACATTTATTATAATGTCTTCATGTCGCTACCAAGGCAGCTAAACAGTTTGGACTTGTCAAGTTCAAATTGTTCAGTTATCCTGTTGGTGATGTAAAACAGTAGATAGCCTTACCTGATAAGGCCTATCGTCTTTGTGCAAGTACAAAATTTGTGCGGTCACGTGCACATGCATAAATTCCATATTATCTATAAATAAATAAAAATAAACTATAGAAAGCTGAAAAGAAAGAAAAAAAATTTAAATAATAATTTATAAAAAAAGTATCCCCCAAGCGAGCAGACCTCCAGGGCGACCTCCCAAAAGATGGAAAGACAGCTGGCAGTCGACGTCGCAAGAGGGAAACAATGATGCAGGACCATAACAGGCCTTAAAGAAGATGAAGAAGAAGAAGAATAAAAGAAGAACAACTAATCAAACTATTTAATAAACTAATTTCACCAAATACAGTACCCAGCGGTAAGTAATACACACCGGGCTTAATTAAAAGACTATCTGCCATAATCGGCTAACTTCGGCTTTGTAGAGTGTCGTCTCTGTCCCTAGAACGCTTGACGACTGACAAATCGCGACGGAACACGTGTATAAATGACAGAGACGACACCCTACAAAGCCGAAGTTAGCCGATTATGGCAGACAGTCTCTTTCTTAAGCCCGATGGGTACTATTTACCGCCGGGTACTGTAAATTGAATGAAGAAGGAACATAAAGAAGATATTAGGTTTTTGCAGGGGGTCGTGAAGTCTACGTTTTTTTTATCTTTCGAGGGGTCGCGAGACTAAAATGGTTTAGAAACTATGCTTTAGAGCAGCCATTTCCCACTCGCAACACGTTGAGCAACATTTTGAAGATTGTTCATAAGCCATATCGGAATGTTTTCAATATTCTTAAACCTTTGCGGTCTTATGTCAAGTCTGACTAGACATCAATTTTATTTCCTTGGGACTTTAGAGAGTTACAAAACTCGACATAAGAGGATTTTGTAAGTTAATAAAATAAAAAAGAAATGTCCAAATATTGTTTTTTTTTTTTTAAACTTAGTAAATCATAATTGTTCATAGAATGATGTAAATTTTTATGGACTAGATAGAATTAAAAAAAAATGTGGTAGCTAAAAGATTAGGGCTGCAATCCAATCAAAATTATTGAATCTAAGTATAGTAATATGTTGTCAGGAAATTTCGTGTTTCTCGGGTATGTTATACTTGAGAAATTGTAGCATGGTCCCTGTGACGTTTCACAAATTTTCCCCAATACAACCTTGTAATGACGATCAGTAATTTTAATTATTTTGTCAACTTTAATATAAGCCTCGATTCTAATAAATAGCAAGTTATTTAGGTAAATAATAAAATTTAGGTAAACATAAAACTAACAATAGTGATAAATTAATACATTTTGTTACAAATTAGCAAAAATGTGGCAGCAATCAAATAATATTTGTTGACGTTTGTCAAAAGTCACTAAGTTAGTCTGTTAGTCCCTAGCCAATGCTAGGGATGGGGTATTCGATAATTGGATTTTAGATTTTTTTATAACTAAAATTAAATGTTCGTAATTAGTATTAATTCATAGTTGATCTTGCCCTATTTAAAGATAGATACAAATCATACGATACATTAGAAAGTCAGTATAATGAAAATTAGGAATTAAAACGTCAGTTTAGAGAAAAACAATTTTTCCATTTATAAAAAAAACCATTCGATTTGTAAAAAAAAACTATTTTACCCCATCGCTTTGAGACATGACATTTCAAATGTCACAGGAACCATCCTACATTTTCTCAAGTATAGGACAAAATTTTCATTCTAAACGTGCGGAATGTATATATTATGAAAGTTAATAGCTTAGGACTATTTTAAACCCAAATGGGTTGAGTGTTTTTTTTTGGGTGTTATTTTGAAGATGAAACAAAATAACTTTGATGCTATTTTACTACTGTAAAAGGAAAAGTCCAACAAACAAAAATAAACAACATAGTGTATGATGACAATGCAGTTAATAATTGTATCAAATTTGGTTTAAAAAATTCCATAATGATGATTCGATACCCAAAGATGGAGTTATGTCACCTGATATGAAGTTTATGGCTTATCTATCCGTATCGTAGTGTTGATGTCCCGGAAAATATTTTTTTATCAATTTCTGTGTAATGAAAATACTATGTTATAGTCAAAAGGGCGTAATTCTTTAAAAAAAATTGATCGAGTGTATTTGTACAACTTTTTATTCTGATATAAAACAGTTTTTTCAATATTATTTTTTTCCCATATTTAGTACAGTAGAGCATCGATTATCCGAAACGATTCGGGACTAGGGGTGTTCAGATAACTGATTTATCGGATAACCGATCGGCCGGTTGGCAGGGAGGGGGAAAACGCTGCAGCGCCACAGCAATTTGAAATTGTATACAATACTACAAAACACGATAAGTTTTTTATAAAATTGAATTTTTATACTAGCGGCCGCAAATCTGAACTTTCGGTTCACCGATGTTTCGGTTGATCGGTATTCGGAAAATCGATGCTCTACTGTATAACGAAATATTTTTTATTTTCCAATGAATTTCATTTTATAGAATTTGATCTGTATATCGTCGTTGTTCTGCGAAAAGCATTTAAGTCCAAATATTGAGTTTTGAGATAAATGTACTTTTGGAAGGCGATGTAAAATAAAGTTATATGATTTTTTATCTTTCCATAACAGCGAAACCATATAACTTTTGGACATGAATGTTTTTTCCATGTGTAGATATTTTTATTTTAAGTGAAATGGAATCAAAAAGTCATTTTAAGCAAAAATGGACTTAAATGCTTTTCGCAGAACAAAGACGATATGCTGTTATCTTATTGTATTTTATTTGGTTTAACGTGTAATGTTAATGTTTGCAGGGTGCAGTTCCGTCGACTTCATCCAACAACCAGCAGAGCGGAGCAGCATCAACCATGGTTGGAGGAACTAACAATGATGGCAAGGCCAAGACCAAAGGTAAACAAATCGTTGTATCATCTATTTTTCTTTGTCAAATACCATACAGCTGTATTTCAATTGATATAACTTCAATTCTTGAACGTCGTAACAACTAAGCCATTGAGACCAGCTATCTTGTTATTGCACTCATAATTACATAACTTGCGAAATTAGTATCTCTATTTAGCATGACTTCATTTATAATATTAGTTGGAACTATTACACTCAAGATATATATATATTTTTAGCTATTTAACTTTCATTAACAACGCCGACTGTATGGAAACAGTAAACTGTACGGAAAAATTCTGATAGAAAGAATGAGGTGAAAGACTAAAGAGAAAGTGTGGGATACTCAAGGTATTTTTGAAGTGGAAGAGGATGCGCAGATCACATTTTTTCTGTGTATGCTTGGGGAGAAAAGTTGGGACAAAAATAAAAAGGTATTTTGTGCATTTGGATAAGCATATGAGCGCGTGATAAGGGACAAGCTTTGAATGAGTATGGTGTTGAATTTAAGTTAATATGGGATATTGCGTCATTATATGCTGAAAGTAGGCCATGTATAGTGGATGGTTTAATATTTTGAATGGCATGAAACAAGGAGGCGTTATTTCACCATGGCTGTTCAATATTAATATAGATTCATGTTTGAAAGAACTGCAGAGGTCAATTGGTGACATACAAATGTCAAATGGGAATGTATGCAGATTACTGTATGCAGATGACATGGTAGTGTTGGGGGAGAGTGAAGATAAAATGCAGAGTTTGATAAAAAGTAAATTGTATGAGAGAGGCAAAGTAAAAGATCTCAGAATGAATGTTTGCAAAATCAAAATAGGTAAAGCGAGGATGCGTTATGTAACCCTGGTTGTTTAATATATATGTGTGAAAGAATTACAGAGGTCAATGGACGACATAAAAATGTGGAATTGGAATGTGTGCGAATTACTGATGACATGGTAGTGTTAGGGGAGAGTGAGGATGAATTACGGAGTCTGATGACGTATGAGAGATGTGAAGAGAAAGAACTGAGAATTAATGTTGCGAAATCCAAAGTCATGGTGATAGAAAAGTTTCTGCTATTTGGGAGGATGTTCTCAGGTGGTGAAGAGTTAAGAGGGATATTGAATGACGTGTTGCGATAGGAAACAAAGCCAATGGGGCACTAAAACATATACACTCGAATCAGACAGTATCAAAATTTGCTAAGATGATAGTCCACAATAGTATTTTGGTGCCAACTTGGATATAAGGGAGTGAAACGTGGATATGGAAAAAACAGAGGAGTCGAATAAAAGCTGTAGAGATGTGTGCATTGAGAAGAATACATGGAGTGATAATGTATGTCAATATGGAATTAAGTGATTAGGGATAAATGTAACCTTATGGCTGATGTGTTAAGTAAGATGAAGAAGAGCATGCTGAATTGGTTTGGGTATGTAGAACGAATGAATGAAGTAAGACTAACAAAACAGATACAGTGCAGATGTGAGTAGAAGGCGTGGTAGAAGAAGACCAAGGAAAGTATAGTTGGATAAAGTGAATGATATTCTGAAAGAAGTAAACTTAAAAGGTGTATAGATATGTAGGAGAGGCTAGGGATATGTGTTGAGATACAGAAGTTTGACGTTCTGTCCTCTGCCTACCCCAACAGTGAAATGGCGTGATGTTATGTTTGTATGTGTATTTACCTTTGACTCGACCTTTTATCAATATTTAGAAAACATAACTATGTACACTTGGATTATTATACTATAGTTCGGAAATTCTAGGATGAATCCTGTGACAACTCACAAATTTGCCCCAATACAACCTTATAAGGATGTTCAGTAATTTTAATTATTGTATCCACTTTAATATAAGCCTCGATTCTAATAAATAGCAAGTTATTTAGGTAAATACATTACATAAGGTTGTATTGTGGCAAATTTGTGAGCTGTCACAGGACTCATCCTAGAATTTCCGAACTATAACATACACATGCTTTAACCCTTCTCTTACGGTGATAAAAATAATTTAGTGTTACGGTGTTGGGTAGTGAGTACGCAATAAAAAATTAGCGATTTTAAATCGGAAAAATAAGAACATTCATAGATAATCCCCTTAATTAATTATAATTGAAGTTAAAAATTATAATAATTGAGATTTATTTGCTGAAAACATTAAAAAACCATCTGAAAACATTAAAAAACGCTCACGGAACGGGCGTACGTCTAACCTATTTGCAAGCCTAGAGGCAACTAGTGGCGCGGAACGTCAGTCGCATACCCCGGCGCATACGCCTTTGCTTGCGACGTTGAGAAAATTCAGCTCCTCGCAATTCAGTCTAGTATGCAAGAGTGAGATGCGAATATAGTGTCGCGCTTCCCGCATACTATTCACCTATCGTCAAGACGAGGCACTCGCCGCGTTTAAATGCGAATTTGTTTTCGATCTTTACAAAACACCTACGATGTAGTCGATAAATTCTGATTATTATTAATATTATTTTTTAAATCAATGCGTAAATATATTATGGAGGAATCCCTAAAATCTTAACCTTGTATTTATAATATTTATAGAGATATTGATGGTTATTAGAAGCAACGTGTAGAAGATACCCAACACAGGGAAGGAAAGCTTAACAATACATTTTCACAATTTGGTTGGGAGAAGTTGCTGTACAGCATTAACCTCACAAGATGTATCATGTATAAACATGTACACAAAAGAATGATTTTAACCCTTAACCGGGCCCCAGACACACAGCAGATTTGAAAAAAAAATATTGGTGGAATCTATCCACTTATTGTGCATTAATTTCAATTTCTTTTCTAAAATAAAATTTTCCTCGGAAATCTTAAAAAAAAATGTGGGAAATATATTCACATAGCCCGGCAAAATTACTCCATATTTGGAGGAAAATTATCAAACTTTTTTTTTAATTAAAAGAACAGTCCATTTTTAGCATACTTTATTTACAAAAACTTAATATACTTCAAGTAAATTAGATAAAAAAATAAGTTTCTAAAATAATATTAGGTGTACAAATAAGTTTCCGCCGTTTTTTATCAAAAATTGGGCATTTATTGTGAAAGAACGGAACCTCATGTTTTATTCGAAGTATTGCCCATCGCTTGCCACTACTTTTTCCCATCTTTCTGGCAGCATACGGATACCGCGTCGGAAAAATGATTCATCTTTTGAGGCTATCCACGAATCGACCCAATTTTTGGTATCTTCATATGATGTGAAGTGCTGCTCAGACAGGCCATGCGTCATTGTACCAGACAGGTACAAAGACTGTAGAAAAGGCGGATGGTTGCTGCAGAGCGTGAAGAATCCAATTCGCGAAGTCAAGTGTAAATCACCAAAAATTAATTAATTAATTTTCGGCGAAATATTCTTGCGTCGAATGCGCCTCTGAACTCGTGGGCGGAGCTTGTTCCGGCGTATTCAGACCGTTGTCCAGAGCGGGTGCCAGGGACGGACTCGGTCACGATAATTCCGGCGAAAATGAAGAAATGCAGCGAAGTCACTTGTAGAGTAGAGATTCCTCTGTAGATCTTGGAGAAGGGTGAAGAAATGAAACGAAGTCAGACGATTGAAGAGAAGTATATTTTCTGTACAGTTGGGTGCCCTATATGACCGGTTTACCCGTCACAGTAAGCCCTCGCGTTCCGCACCTTTCGGGTTTTTCGGCCCGCTTAGGACGTCTGGTCAGGGAGTTACTGTGGCGGTCACCGTTCATATCAGGCAGTACACAGATGGCTACATTACGGTCGCGAACGCAACCGGATCCAAACAGATAGAAAATATTCCTTCTTTTTCTGAAGGAATATTTGCGATCTTTACATATTACATACAGAAATATTAATAACAGAATTATCTGACATTTACATACAGAAATATTAATAACAGAATTATATGACATTTACATACAAGAACAAATATAAGTTTTAAATGATACAGATCTTAGCATACATTTTCATACAGGAACAAATACAAGTTTTAATGATACAGATATTAGCATACGCACATATGATTATACAAAAAAGGGTTTATTGAAAAATAGACAGAGACAAGCTCACATCACTTTTATATATAACATATTAGCCTTACATGTTACATTCTACCGGATCTGTACCTAAAATGTCATTTTTCTCCTATTATACACAGCTCATAAGTGTCTATCTCACATACAGAGGTGTTTATTCATACACCGCGTTTATCATTTCCCTTGTACCACATACACACGTACAAGGGAGACCGCATACGTCCGATACAGTCATCGATCGAAACAAGTGGAAATCAGAAGGCGCAATGTCTGGTGAATACGGCGGGTGGGGTAAAACTTCCCAATTGAGTGTTTCCAAATAGGTTTTGACCGGCGCCGCAACATGTGGACGAGCATTATCATGCAGGAGAATAATTTTGTCGTGTCTGGAGTAGCAGTGGGCGCGCTTTTCCTCGAGTGCTCGACTCAATCTCATCAATTGTGCTCGGTAGACAGCCCCAGCAATGGTTTCGTTCGGTTTGAGCAACTCATAATACACGACACCAAGCTGATCCCACCAAATACACAACAAGAGTTTTTTTCCATGAATATTTGGCTTAGCCGTAGATGTTGAAGCATGGCCAGGGGTTCCCCATGATTTCTTCCTTTTTGGATTATCATAGTGGATCCATTTTTCATCACCAGTGACTATACGGTGCAGAAAACCCTTTCGTTTATGCCTGGCAAGCAGCATTTCACATGTGGAAAATCGGCGTTCAACGTTTCTCGGTGTCAGTTCATATGGAACCCAATTTCCTTGTTTTTGAATCATTCCCAATGATTTCAACCTATGTGAAATTGCTTGTTGAGTCACTCCTAATGTAAGTGCAAGTTCTTCTTGCGTTTGGCACGAATCTTGATCCAATAATACTTCCAATTCCGCGTCTTCGTACACTTTCGGCCTTCCGCTACGTTCTTTGTCTTCGATGTCAAATTCACCGTTCTTAAACTTTTGAAACCACTCACGACAACTTCTCTCACTTAAGGCAGCCTCACCATATGCTTCTACAAGCAATCGATGCGCCTCAGCTGCAGATTTCTTCAAATTGAAGAAGTAAATCAAAAGTTCCCGCAAATGACGCTTATTCGGCTCAAAACTTGACATTTTCGAACACAAAAAAATATGTTATACTGATAAAAATTCACTAATATTTCAAGGTCATGTTGTTGACAGATGTCCAACCTTACGATAATGACATTTTACATCTGACAATTTTAACCATAACTTACTGGTGGCGCCAACTTTTGTCAAACGGCGGTTACTTATTTGTACACCCAATATGTCTGATGGAATTTCAGTATGATGAAAATTTTCTATACAAGGTGTAATGCAAAGTGGCACACGGCATATTTTGTCCGCTTCTCCTCTTTTCTGGTGCTGCAATATCTACAACGTTTGAATATAGAGTTACTGGACCAATGGTTTCCTTTTCTTCCTAATATGATCTCGCCTGGAACACCAAATACACCTCCTTTTTTGGTTTTTGTAAATAGTAACTCCTTGCTTTTTTGGACCCTGATAATAATTGGCCTTAAAACTGCGTGCCAATCTAAATCGGAAATCCCTGTGGATGTTCTGTCTGCCTTCATTTTCCTGCTTGTATAATATATAGGAGTTTATAACTGTACTCTCAATCAAAAACCAGAATAGTCTGAACCACGATTTTTTAGATCTTCGTCCAATCGAGTATGAACTTCTAAAATGATCAAAATAATCTACTCCACCCATATTTTTGGTGTAAGTGACTATGGCTGATGGACAATACATACGACCATCCTTTTGCCGTCTAATTATGGACTGAAAATTTTTTGGATTTACCGCTGTAGAAAGTACAAAAACGTCTTTGGTGTCTCTCCATTTTGTAAAATGGATTGCAGAAACGATAAGTGAACTCTCCTGCTGATAATTTATTTTCTTTGTTTTTTTACGTTCATCTGGAGTATTTTTTTGTCGTAATTCTTCAGGTAATCCCTTTCTCTGTATTCTTACAGCCCTCAGAGCAAAAATACCGTTCATATATAATTTTTCCATTAGAGGAAGAGATGTGAAGAAATTGTCGAAAACTAGCACAATGTGTCCTTTGGTATTTGTTTTGCTAACTTCATCACAACTCTGTACCCCATGCGACTCTTTTTCTTTACCAGTGTATATTTCACACTGATACAAAGTCAGTGTCAGTGTCGCATTGACACCAAGCTTTAAACCTAAAGTTTTTGAGGCATATATTGTTTCTTGCTGTTCCATCCTTTGAATTTTATCATGCTCTCAATTTTATCATCATCTATTGATTGAGCCTCAGAATGAGGACCATTTTCCTGGAATGATACATTGATTGAGGTGCAGGTGTTCCAAAATATTGTGATTCATTTTCTAATATGTCAATTAGATCCTGATGTGGCGATCCTTCTAAATCGTCTAGTATAGAATCAATACCTGGTGGATTGAAATCTTTATTATTCATTATTCACACCACCTAAGCCATCTTCGTTGTCACTGTCTTTTTACTCAGAAGAAACCCATCAGTTTAGTATCTCTTCGATTTCTTCTTGTTGAACATACTGAAAATAATACAAATATATCTAAATGAACAGAAATTGTGAATTTTATAAATATCAAATGCCGGCCATTTTGTTCCTAACTTGGCAATGGGCAAATATTTCCCACATGTTTCAAACACTTGTTTTGTAAATGTTTACAATTAAAACATAAAACTAAATAGATAATGTAAAAGAAAAACTCAAAATTAACAACATATAAATTCTAAAAAATGTCTCGATTTACCTTGCTTTTTCGCGACATTATCAACATTTTTTTCAAAATAACGTTCACCACTAACAAAAACGCAACAACAAAACCGAAATATCAAAATCAAAGCAGTATCATTCCGACAAGTAACTTTCAAATTAAGTGTTGCCAGTTTATAATTATAAACAATACATTGAAGTTTCTAAGCAATTGACATATTGTGGGAATATATGAACCACGGGCTTTGAAAACGGCGATTTTTTATGTGGGGAACATATTACCATGGCCTGGTAAAGGGTTAAACATTGTGTTCAATAAAATAATTATCTGAATTATTATTTCTTTAAAACATTAATTAATCCTTTAAAACATTAATTTGCCGAGACCCATTAACAATTAAGACGCTTGTCTACCGATCCGGAGATTGCGGGTTCGATCCCTGATGGAATCCAGATTTTTTTAAATGGAATTCCAGTCTGGTTTTCACTTAGGGCCCATTAACCTGTACACCGCGTTAAAAATCAAATTCCACGAATCCTGTGCGTGGCACAACTTCGTCGTTTTTTAATTTCTAAGTTTAAACGCGTATTTTGTTTAGAACCACTGATATTTGATTACACCACCAAGTAAACATGACATTCAAGTAATTTTCTGATAATAAATAATAGTCATTACTCTTAAGGAGACTCATTAAATAAAGGAGATAAACTAAACATTACGTAAAATACACAAAGGAATGCTACAGATCAGATCACAGGTGTTTGTGCTTCCCGCGAGGAACACGTTAAAACATCTTTCTGGTTGGTTGGAAGAGATTGCCACATGGCAATAAACTCGCCAGGTGAATTAAAAAAATAAAAAATAATAATATGTTTTTAAATGCATCAAAACTTTCATTGAATATGTTTAACTCTCATTTCACTATTTAAAAAAAATTCACATAGTATTTACTCCAAAGTATTATTAAAAAACAACCAATATCAATAAATGTACAGAATTTTCATTTAATCGTTATGTACGATTTTTTATTGTTATCTTTCTTATTATTATTATTATTTATGCTCTAAATCATCAGTTGGCGACGGCGGTGGTCTGGCGGTTAGCATTTACGCTAAGCAAGTGTGCGTCCTAGATTCGATTCCTAACGGATTCAATTCAGGTCTTATAGACCGTTTTACATCTGAGTTTATGTTTCTGTAACTTATATACATATATTGCGGATCGTAAATTATCATATCGCTTTTATGAAGAAAAAAAAAAAAATTCGCAGTATATAAAACTCAAATAAAACACTGCATCAGATTAAACCTACAGCTTGTCTTGAAATATATTATAAAATACATCAAAATTGGGAGGTTACGTTGGGCAGGGCATGTAGCAAGAATGGGAGAAGAGAGAATGCCTAACAAGGTACTCTTTTCCAAGCCTGGGCTGGAATGAATGCATCCCAGGATAGGAGGGAATGGCGACGACTGCTGGAGGAGGCCGGGGCCCAAAATGGGCTGTAGTGCCATTGATTGATTTTTTGTCTTGAAATATTGATTATCTTGCCATCGGAGTTTTGGATTTGATATGTCAAGAATTTGTGCTTGCTGAAGTGCAACTGCTTGTGCACTGTAAACTTTTGAAATTCAGGATTCTCAATGTTTTAAATTAATATTTCCACTTTCTCACTAAAATAATATTTTTATAAGGTATGAGTTAAATGGCTGCCCTTTATATACAATAAACTTATCTTTACAACATAGATTTAAAATTAAAATTATTTAAAATACTAATGATCTTGATACAGTTGTAATAATATGCTTTTGATTGTGAAAAGTTTTATTCAATTCTATTTAACTCTCACATTGCAATTAATGCCTTATCATTTTAAGGTAATATTAACTCCAATTTTAAGGTAATATTAAACACAAAGCATTACTAAGAACCTGTAGTTCACACAGAGTTTGGGTTTATCCAGGTAGATTGAATTGTTATATTCATCTACCTGAGTCTACCTTTCTTTTCTTTATCACATAAACATTTCAATAAGAATTAATCCTGTAAAAGGTTAATCTGTTTACACATTCAAGACAATAGATGCATTAACTGTCTTTCTTCTATTAAGATTATATAAATTAAAAATAATAACCCTATGGCATTTCTAAGAACCGTATTTTCAATAGGGTTTGGGTTTTTCCAAGATTAATTTTTTTTTGAGTCCCTTTATAATTAGCTTATTGTTACAAGAAAACAACACAATTTGACAGAAACATATTGAAAAAAAATTAATCTGTTGACAAATTTCATTTAAATCTACTTAATTATCCTTTTTTAACTTCAAATCCCTTAATAGTAAATTTCATTTTACAATTAAAAGTTACTGTACTTTTATACCTTCATACTTGGAATTCTAATACTACTGCAAATACAAAATACTGGGTGATAATTGTAAATAACTTTTGGGTATTTATAGCTGCCTTTCTAGGTTTCGCTCACAGTTTGACAAGACAGTTTATGTGAAACAGTTGTTACTAACTAAACAAAAAAGAGTGTAGAACTATTAAAACATTTAATTTAATTTTTTTCTAAAATACTTGTTTATCGTTATTTTAATAAAAATATAATCTTGTGTTTTTGGATTGATAAACTCTTCAATGTTAGATTCAAGTGAGTGAATGATTTAATTATTGCCGATATATGTAGTAAACAAACAATAAGTGACTTGCTTTAACAGTACATATAAACCAAATCGCCATTTCCCTGTCGAGGTAGGCAGAGAGGATAGTGCCCGACTTTCCTATAGCAACACTCATCCTTTGCCTCTTCCACATCTATACATACACCTTCTCATACAACTTCTACGTATCTTTTTTTAGAATATCATCTTGATTCAACTATACTTTTCTTAGTCTTCTCTCACACACCTTCCACTCACATTTGCCCTGTATATCTGTTTTTTAGTCTTATTTATTCGTTTCACATGCCCAAACCATCTCAGCGTGCTTTTTTTCATCTTGCTTAAAACACCAGCCTTAAAGTGAGGTGCATGGCCGCGCGGTAACACACTGAACTTCTGTGCGGAAGGTCGTCGGTTCGGAACCCACGCTGTGCTACTCCCCTCGAACGACACAGGCACTTATTCCGCCTAGTGTTCGAGGGTATAAGGATACCTATGACTTCGGTCATATTTTTTTTTTTTTTAAAAGTTACATACATCCCATGTCACTTCATTCCGTATTCTGTCATACATTGTAACTCCAAATATTCTTCTTAATGCATCCACTTCTACAGCATTTATTCGGTTCCTCAGTATTTTTCCATGTCCACGTTTCATTTCCATTTATCAAAGTTGGCACCAAAAATACAGTGCACTCCATTCATATCCACCGATTGCCAACATTTTTGTGTTTTATATGACGAATGTATATAACTTTCATCTAAATACACGTCATTTTGTCTCAATTCTTCAGGCAAATTTTCGTTGTCCATTATAACTTTTAAATAAATCTCCCTTTTTAGCTGCGATATTTGTCTTTTCCATTAGGAAACTACGGTTTGACTTGCATTTTTTGTATACGAAACCGATGGAAAATAATATTTTTCTCAAATACTCATGGCTACCATCAAATTCCATGTCTTCTTTTAGAACAGCCAACAAACTTCTAAGTGTTGGCACTTCTTTGTGTACCGTATTAAAGAAATATATCTGTTGGCACAGATATTGAAATCGTCCAATTCTTTATGAGGGCGATCCTTTTTTTTGCCTGGAGCTGTGAATTTTCCCCCATTTTCTTCGTATTCTTTAATACATCATCTAACCGTACTTTTTGATATGTTGGCCTTTACAGTATACTTAAAAAAACTGAAGACTTACTTCCTGGGCCTGAAGACTATATTATCTTTGACTATATATTAATATCATCTTCAACATATCCGTGTTGTTGGTGTGGATATGATGAAGAGATTTAATGTCTTGCCGTTTGATTACATTACTGATAATATGAATAAAAAAAGCTAATATACTTCTCTACATATATATATAAAAAGAGCTAATATACTTCTCTACATATATATGTAAAAAGAGCTAATATACTTCTCTATATATATATATATAAAAAGAGCTAATATACTTCTCTACATATATATGTAAAAAGAGCTAATATACTTCTCTACATATATATAAAAAGAGCTAATATGCTTCTCTACATATATATGTAAAAAAAGCTAATATACTTCTCTACATATATATGTAAAAAGAGCTAATATACTTCTCTACATATATAGTATATAAAAAGAGCTAATATACTTCTCTACATTGTGATGAGTTCTCAAATGTTTTTATTACTCTATGGGACCTATGTTAGACCTTTAAAATAATGTGTTTAACCCTTCACAAATGTCCCAAGATGTCTTGACTTACGAAGGTAGACTGTTTTTTTTTATCAAAGTTGCTTACTTTGGAACCAAGACAAGATTTTGGAGACTCGATTGAGTGGTGTAAGATCTTGAGCAGTCAATTATGATTGTCAGAGCTCTGTCAACAACTTTCTTTTAATGAAAACATGCATTTGGAAGATGTTAGTAAAAACTTTCCAAAACTAATTTTCACAGTAACCCGAGGAAACATTATTTTGATAAGCAAGTTGTTGAATCTTGTATATGTATATATGTTGCCTATAAATGGATATATGTTGCTTATCTATGTATATATGTTGCCTATCAATGGATATATGTTGCTTATCTATGTATATATGTTGCCTATCATTGATGAAAATAATAATGTTCCTAAACTGTATCTGTTCAAATAAAATTTTGATGTTCAGCTGTATTAAAAAGTTGTATGTGTATCCCATCAGGTCTGGAAGAGAGCAGCGGAGTGGAGAGCGGTGGAGTGGGTGGAGCGGGTGGTGTGGGTGGAGCCGCCGCGAGTGTAGGGGAATCCTCGTCAGACGACAGCGAAGTGGGACGGCTGCAGGCACTGCTGGAGGCCCGCGGGTTGCCTCCTCACCTGTTGGGAGCTCTGGGGCCCCGCATGCAACACCTGCTACACCGGACCATGGGCGCCACCACCTGTAAGTCTATTAGCAATCTATCAACCTTCAGTTTCTATACCTGTAAAAAGTAAATGTGGTACAGAATGATGCTTATCAAACATGTTTGAAAATTTGGCATACGTACATAACATTATGCCGTCTCTATCTTTAAACCTCCGCAATGTTAATGCCTTAACTAGAAATAATATATAAATGAATGATTATTGAAACGCTTGCAATTATAATAGTAAATCATTGAAGATGATTCAAGAGGATGATTTATTTGGGTAAATCAGGGTGGAGAATTGAAGATGGTGCTATATTAGTATATGAAGATGGTGCTATATTAGTATATGAGTAATAATTAATCAATGATAGAATCAAGGTGATGTTATAGTAAATCAATGATGATCGAAGGTGATGTGATAGTAAATTAATGTATTGTATTTTATAGATTTTTATAGTAATTATACTAGAGAAAATGTAGCATGGTCCATTAACAGTTCACAAATTTGCCCCAATACAACCTTGTAATGACGTTAAGTTATTTTAATTATTTTATCAACTTTAATATGAGCCTCGATTCTAATAAACAGCAAGTTATTTAGGTAAATACATTACATAAAACTAACAATAATGACACATTAATACATCGTGTTACAAATTAGCTAAAATGTGGCAGTTTGTCAAAATCAAATAATATTTCGTGACGTTTGTCAAGTCACTACGTTAGTCTGCATTGGCTAGGGATGGGGTGTACGATAATTGGATTTTCGATTTTTTTATACCTAAAATGAAATGTTCGTAATTAGTATTAATCCATAGTGGATCTTGGCCTATTTAAAGATAGATACAAATCATACAACATATTAGAAAGTCAGTATAATGAAAATTAGGAATTAAAACGTCAGTTTGGAGAAAAACAATTTTTCGATTTGTAAAAAAATAACGATTTTACCTCATCTTTTTGAGAAATGACATTTCAAACTTCACAAAGACCATGCTACATTTTCTTGAGTATAATATGTAAATAAATGACAATGATTCAAGATGATGATAATTTACACCTAATCATTGATTTAAACCAAAGATTCCCAAAGTGGTCTATATGGACCCCCAAGGGTCGATTTCCACTTGCAGGGGGTCTATGTCAGCGAGAAAAGAAATGGGAGGTGCACGAGATGTAAATAGAGGTCCACGTGAGCGGATCCCATTTCAGCAGATCATCATCAATATTTAGGCGTTCCGTAAATATCTTATCACACCTAACACAGATTGTGTGTACATAATACTTATATTAGACATAGAAAATACTTATATAAAGAAATCTAATGCAAATCATTGAACGTGGAGATTTAAGACTTTTCCTCACTAATTTGAAGCCAAATATTGAACCATTGCTATCAGAGCATCAGGTTCATCTCTCTCATTAACAGTATTATTTGTGTATTCATTTTATGTAAGAATTGTACTAGGTTTTGATTTGTTTCGTTCCAAAGCCAAATATTTACTTGCATTTTGTGTCTTTTCAATAAAGGTATGAATAAAAATTGTTAATGTCTTTCTTTTTTTACAATTGTCCACTCTACTAAAAACCTTATCAAGGTGAACAGCACAGCACTGTGTCAGCTGTCAAAAACGCATTTGAAGTTAATTAGGAAAATTCAATATTAGGCAGGCAGGGGGTCTACGGAAAACATAAATACCGGCGAGTGGTCTACGGGGCGCAAAAGTTTGGGAAACTATTAATTAAACTCTCCAATACTGAATTTCACAATAACAATAGTGTAGAGAGTGCTGTGAAATGGAACCAGCTTATAAACCGTCTGGACAAGTTTCTATCAATACACAAACCCTGAAGTGCTGTTTTAGCGGTGTTTTGTTTTCTTATTTTCGTTTTTTTTTTTAAATTTTAATAACAGTTTATGCCATGGAAATGTAATTCTTATTCTCAGGTTCATAGTTTTCTCCCGTTACGGAGACAGTTTACTTCTTTCTTTGGAATAACGATTAGCCCTTGGCGGGGAAAATAATCTCCCTGTGACAACTTCAAAAATCTTTGCCTATCGCATCAAATGTCTCCTTTGCTTTTTCTTCATAAACATAACATATGATAGTTAAACCTGATATAGGTATTAACATAATAATAATAATTGTTGTAATTTATTTTTAACAAACACTGTTTATTCCACTTTTTTATGACGGTATAACCCTACCGGTTTCAAGGCTTTCACCTCATCTTCAGGGGAGCGCAAACAAGTCTTGTTTGCGCTCCCCTGAAGATGAGGTGAAAGCCTTGAAACCGGTAGGGTTATACCGTCATAAAAAAGTGGAATAAACAGTGTTTGTTAAAAATAAATTACAATGTCTTTAAACCTCCACAACGTTAATGCCTTAACTATAAACAACATAATAATTGTTGTATTAAATCTATGAGGATGATTCAAGATGATTTAACAGTAAATGAATGATAATTGTTCCAGCATCCAAGGCGGCGCAACTTCTGGCCGGGCTGCAAGCGACAGGAGACGAGGGTCAGCAATTGCAGGCGGTGATAGAAATGTGCCAGCTGCTGGTGATGGGCAATGAGGATACGCTCGCCGGCTTCCCCGTACGGCAAGTCGTGCCTGCCCTCATCACGCTGCTGGGCATGGAGCACAACTTTGATATGGTAAGTATCACTATTTAGTTGTAGCAGACACTGGTTAGAACGCTCACAAAGTTCGATGAATCCTGCTCAAAGTACAATATGATTATCTCCGTAGCAAAAACCAAGTGTATGACATTCTCCAAAGACCCACTAGAGTGCAGAATTTCAGTATGTGACGAGCCAATTGAACAAGCAACCCAGTTCAGATATCTTGGTACAGTACAACCCAGTTCAGATATAGACTTTGCGTGATCGTGTAAGGAACATCACAATCCGGGAGTTCTGTGAGGTCCAAGATGTGGTCAGATGGGGACGACAGCGTCGACGATACTGGTACCAAGAATTCCATACATAGCACTGCATGGGGTGCCGGATGGACGGCGTCCGCCAGGGAGACCCCCAAAACGATGGAGATATAGCTGGAGCTCAGCATCACAGGACAATCCTGCAGTAACAGACTCTTGAGAGTCTACAGAAAGTTTAAGAAGAAGACACTGGTTAAATGATTATACAAGTGTTATTCTTCAACCGTTGTTAAGGTCACATCTTTGGGATTTAAACAAGTCCCAAAGTATGCCTTTTATTAGTGTTGCCACCTACAAATAAACCATATTTTATAATTCTGCCTTTTTTATAATTGTTTTGAATTTTAGATCATTTGGCAACAATTATTTTAAGTATGTAATTCATGCTTTAATTTGAATCTTCTCAGATGAACCACGCATGTCGGGCCCTCACATACATGATGGAGGCTCTGCCCCACACCTCGGGTGCTGTGGCCCTGGCTGTGCCCGCCTTTCTGGACAAGCTGCAGGCCATCACCTGTATGGACGTTGCGGAGCAGAGTCTGACAGCGCTCGACATGCTCTCCAGGAGACATTCCAAGCCGATACTTCAAGCGGTAATTTTATTTATAACATCTCCTTATTGAATAGTTCTTATGTTGCTTGCAGTGAAACCTGATAAGCTTCTTGTCTTCTGGCAATTTTTTCCAAGCGATCATAAAAAGATAAGAAGGCCTTAATGTGCAAAAAGGCTATTTTCCTTTGTTTTCACAAAATGTTGATCTCAACAATTTTTATGTAAAAAAATTAACAATAGTAAAATTGAAACTATTCGATTTTTAGGTTTTAATTTTGAAAAAAAAAAAAACTTTTGTTCAAGTTAACTTAACATCTTTCAAAAACAAAAAAATTACATTTCGAATCACTAAAATCATCAAGGTCATAAAACTACTAATAAAAATACATTTCGAATCACTAAAATCATCAAGGTCATAAAACTACTAATAAAAATACATTTCGAATCACTAAAATCATCAAGGTCATAAAACTACTAATAAAAAAATACATTTCGAATCACTAAAATCATCAAGGTCATAAAACTACTAATAAAAAAATACATTTCGAATCACTAAAATCATCAAGGTCATAAAACTACTAATAAAAAAATACATTTCGAATCACTAAAATCATCAAGGTCATAAAACTACTAATAAAAAATGCACAAACATTACTTTTATTTGTAAATAAAAATTACAGATTACAAAATTTTATGGGAATGTAGGAGATTGCGCCGCGCCTCGGCTGCATTGCAAACGGCAATTTGCATTCAGCAGCAATTCACCAAACTTGGATCAAATGTTTAATATTTGACGGAGCACTTGTAACATCCTCGCAAAGCACCGTTTAACACGTTCTCTGCCAACAAGTTTTGTCATAAAATAATTCTGAGGCCAAGTTGCGGTAACATGCGGAAGGGCCGCGTCAAGCAATCCCAGTAACGTTTAACACAGAACTCGTGACTGACAGCACTGAATGGCAAGTTAAAGTAGGTACTCAGTGTCAGTCACTGGTGACTGACATAGCCCCGCCCCATTGGAGTATTCCAGTGTCAGTCACCCGTGACTGACAAGGCGGTCAAATGTGTTAAGAACCACCGGCAATAAAAATATGAAATAATAGGGCAAATTAGCAAAAAATACTTGAGATAAAAAGGAATAACCAATCCTCCAGGTCACAACCTAATATTGAGAAAAAACAGGAGGAGTCTTGCTCTCAACATCTGCGTTAAAAATATAATTGTTCTTGGGCAATTTACACTTTTATTTTCATTCCTTTATACCAGTTTTGGGCCCCAGCATCTGCATAAGGTCTTGCCGGTCATTGTCATCCATGCAATGCAACCTGCTTTTACAGTTTCTCAATTTTCTTTCCCCGAGAATGCTTGAGGGGGGATCCACCGGATATTGTGAATCCAGATTCCAGATGAAGCCATTTTAGTTATCTCTACGTAAAAATGTAATTCAAGGTAGCACTGTAGTTTTATTTTGTCTTTCAGCCCACTCGTTTTACCTAAGTTATATTCATTATTATTTGTATGGTTGTTGCAGCGAGGTGTTCAGGCTTGCCTAATGTATCTGGACTTCTTCTCCATTAATGCACAAAGGGCTGCTCTATCCATCACCTCCAACTGTTGCCAGAACCTCTCTGGCGAGGAGTTTGTCTTCATAAGGGACTCGCTGCCTCTGCTTGCCAACAGGTGAGAATCTAAATGCTATTATCAATGCTGCAATACAAGGCAAAGGAAAAATGTGACACAAACCGAAAAAAAGATATGCGCAGTGTATGCCGATGATGCAGTAAGTCATCATATGTATCAAATGTGGTGTGCCGTAGAGAGCACTGTTTCCTCAAGGGCACTCGAACTTGGAATTCGAACACATTATTATTGACGCATTCAAAATATTACAAAATAAATATGTATATTTTGAATGTAACGATAGGAAAGTAGTGGCCGCCTTCATTTGATTAAGTATTTCTCCGCATCTGTATATGCTAAGAAGAACATATTTGATAAGAAAACCGTAGAAAACTTAACAAATTAAAATGAACTACAAAGAAACATTTCTAGGTCTTAGAAATCGATATGTGACAGTAACACATTTGACTTCAGGTGTAATGTAGTTTATGTGTAGTGTTCATAATCATAAATTTCGATAAGACCTCCCAAAAAAGGTTATCTTCAAATGCTTCCTAAAGCTTTACATGCCACCCATATCTCGAACACTTATAAGCAGACCAACAATGGCAAAAGCCCTGTGATAATACTGTCGTTGGTGGATGGAATAATGATGAAGATAATCTATTTTTGGATAAATATAATTTTTTACCACAAATTATGATACATTTTGAAATACAATATATTAGTATTCAGGAAGTTTTTAATGTATTGTTAAAAAAATCTATTGTTCTGATGAGAGAATATATTTTTTCCAGACTGACGCAACAGGATAAGAAGTCAGTGGAGAGCGTGTGCCTGGCCTTCTCGCGCCTCGTTGACAGCTATCAAGGGGATCCCGCTCGCCTACAGGACATTGCAAGCACGGATCTGCTCACCAACTTGCAGCAGCTGGTAAGCGTCATTTCTTTTTACTGTTCCCATCTCCCATAGTATCCCTGATCGACGATTACGGCTTTGCAAACTTTTTAAGAATTATACTACTTAATGAAAGTTACGAAGAGTGGCATACCACCAGTACCCCTCGTCAGCCTCCTGCTCCTATATAATATAGGTACCTATATCTACCCTCTTTACTCATTGTGTAATTAATATACAGTACCCGGCGGTAAGTAATACACATCGGACTTAAGAAAGAGACTGTCGGCCATGAGCGGCTAACTTCAGCTTTGTAGAGTGTCGTCTCTGTCGCTTGACAACAACTGACAAATCGCGATAGAACACGTGTATGAATGACAGAGACGACGCTCTATAAAGCCGAAGTTAGGCGATTATGACCGACAGTCTTTTAAGCCTGATGTGTGTTACTTACCGCCTTTGAAAGTTTATGTATACAATAAAAATTAACATACAGAAAATAATACCTCCTGTAGGTTCAGTATGCATTATTTAAGGATAAAATCTAAAGAAACCTTATACTCGTATATGCATTTACCAAATGCAATGCATTTTATTCTTTTAACTGGGTACCCTTCGGTCACCTCGATAAATAGCGTCGGTGCAAGCTGGGCTTGATATGTCATTGTAAATTATGTTGAAGTTTGATGGAACTTGCCGCTATGGCGCTTGCTTTTTTATGTACTGCTATAGTGGGACTCTCGTAACACTAATGGTACACGTACCACAGTTTGCGGACCGTTGCAATATATAAATAAGAGTATTTTGTTATGACGAGAAAAAGAGATGCAAATTGAATGATATGCTTAAGATGAAGAAAAGAATTAAAATGCTTCGACCTCGTAGAAATGATGAATGATGAAAAATTTACAAAAATCAGTAGTATATAAGGTACGAGAAGTTTACGCAGTATAAAATACGTGGGACCATTAGTTTACACAGTATAAAATACGTGGGACCATTAGTTTACACAGTATAAAATACGTGGGACCATTAGTTTACACAGTATAAAATAGGTAGGGCTACTAGTTTACACAGTATAAAATATGTGGGGCTATTAGTTTACACAGTATAAAATACGTGGGATCATTAGTTTACATAGTGTAAAATACGTGGGACCATTAGTTGACACAGTATAAAATAGGTAGGGCTATTAGTTTACACAGTATAAAATACGTGGGACCATTAGTTTACACAGTGTAAAATACGTGGGACCATTAGTTTACACAGTGTAAAATAGGTAGGGCTATTAGTTTACACAGTATAAAATACGTGGGGCTATTAGTTTACACAGTATAAAATACGTGGGACCATTAGTTTACACAGTATAAAATACGTGGGACCATTAGTTTACACAGTATAAAATACGTGGGACCATTAGTTTACACAGTATAAAATACGTGGGACCATTAGTTTACACAGTATAAAATACGTGGGACCATTAGTTTACACAGTATAAAATACGTGGGACCATTAGTGGTGATAGTTAATTTAGATTTATCTAATTCTGAAAGAGGGAAGAGTGGTAAGCTTTTATAATACGGGAGTGTCGAGACAAGGTGTATGAATGTGACAAAAGCGTGATAGGATAGAATCAAACTGAGATCTATTCTCTCTGCCTACTAAAATGGGGATATTGAGTGATAGTGATGATAATGAGGAAAAATTTGAAATGAAATCCTACAAATTGCAACCAGACTATAAATACACACATCACTATGCCATTTTTATTTTCGCAACAAACATCTTTCATCTTCTCTAGATCCGTACAATACACCATTTCATACATCATCTGTTGTTTTTCTGAATTATTTTTTTCTTATTTGTCGTTCTCTCTGTTTGTACAGCTAGTGGTATCCCCGCCGATAGTGAGCACGGGTACCTTCATCACGGTACTCCGCATGCTCAGCGTCATGTGCAGCAGCTGCCCGGAGCTGGCCGTCACACTGCTGAGGCAGAACATCGCCGACACACTGCTGTACCTGCTCACCGGCTCCACTGTGGCCAACCCTCAGGATGAGGTCAGTATACCTTCTTGACAATCAAACTTATTTGACGGACTACAGCTGATCAATACACAATAAGAGTAATCAATAATACAAAACTAACAAAATATAATTTAAAAAAATAGAAAATAGAATCTTTCTCGAGGAGATATAAAAGGACAGAATACAAATTTAAAAAAATGATAGAATAACTAGTCCAAGACCTTAGTTTGAGAATTTCATTGTCAAGACCCTACATTGAGGATATAACATTGGTTCAAATCTGACCGATTTGTTGTATTATGTAATATATATTAGACTTTCATTGCGTACAGTGCAACCTGGTGGGTTTATTCCCCGCCCGCGATTTACACAATTAATTGGTTCCAGAAAACATAGCATAAAGTGAAGATCTGGGTGAAATTGGTTCAAAACCAAAAAAACTAACCTAAAAATTATTAAAAAAAAGATTAATTTATTATTCAGTTATATAGCTTTCAATTAGTTTACTTGAAATCAGCTGTTTATAATTTTTTCTCTTAATTTTATTTAAATTACATTTAGCGAATTTACAAGAGCACGTATAACAAGGGACATCTGTTAAGACAATATCTATGTTTACTTGCAGATTGAGCTGGTGCCCCGCTCTCCGCCAGAGCTGTACGAGATCACGTGCCTGGTGGCAGAGCTGATGCCGCATCTACCCAGCACGGGACTGTTTGCTGTGGACGCTTGCCTCGAGAGGCCGTGGGGCGCCGCGCCTCACCAGGAGACGCAGGCGCAATGGCAGTGGAGAGATGACACAGGTAACTCTATTGTTCTTGCTGACTTGTTTAAAAATATCCCTCGCAAACTAATATGATTTTCAGTCCATCCTCTATGGAGCCCTGTATGTATATTTTCTGTAGGCATGCAGGAGCTGCATAGACCAACACCAGATGCTGTGACCCGACTGGAGAGGACCACACACAGAAGAGTCTATCCTTGTCCACTTAACTCACACTGTGCAATTACTTTAATTGACAATTCCACATATTTTTCTTTTTTTTTGTTATCCCCTATTTAGCAGTTACACTTAGACATATCAACATTTTTTATTTATTTTTGGTACATAAATAGTATTAAATATTTTAAAATATCCAAAGTGTTTTTAGAAAATATTAACATACATGTATACGTGGGTCATCCAGAAAGTAAAGAACGTTTTGGCATAACTAAATAGAAACGAAAAATATCAACACAAAACTTTATTTACAAAATCACAGTACCTTACTCTATTTTTCAATGTAGTCGCCATAGCTGTCAAGGCACTTATTGTAACGTGGAACCAATTTTTCAATTCCGATGTTATACTCTTCTACCGCCAAAGATTTGAGCCAGGATGTCACTTCTTGTTTGAGGTCTTCATCGTTTGCGAACTGTTTTCCACCCAAAAATTTCTTTAGTTTCGGCAATAAGTGAAAATCACTCGGTGCCAAGTCAGAGCTGTAAGGAGGATGACCAAAAATTTCCCACTTAAGACGTTGAAGTTGTCGCTGTGTTTGTGCTGATGCATGAGGCCGCCCATTGTCATGAATCAAAACCACCTTTCCCGACAACATTCCACATCTCTTGTTTTGGATGGCGCGTCTAAGTCATTGAAGAGTTTCACAATAGGCCTCTGAGTTTATTGTGTGTCCTCTTGGCATAAACTCCACGTGGATCAAACCCTTTCAGTCCTAAAAAATGTTGCCATCACTTTTCTGGTGTTGAGATTTGGTTTTTCTTTTCCGAGCAGACATTTTTTGTAGCCAAGGTGCTCTGTTACTATTTCATGTAGGAGCGATCGTGAAATTTGTGGGAAAAATTCATGTACTGCGCTTAAAGTTGCCTATAAATTTCGATATGCCGAACATTTAGTGCATTCAGAAAATGAATGACACTACGCCCTTCACATTTGGCGGGATTTTCGATGGGCGCAGCCATTTTGAAAGGTTACATAACAAAGACGCACGACCGTTCAGCAACAAAAATCGGCTCGCACTGAAGCTAGGGAAGGAGCTAACTGGCGCGCAAACGATCGCGGTGGTGGGGTATCTGCGCAGGGCGTGGTGCGCAATCTTTCTTTACTTTCTGGACGCGCCTAGTATAACTAATAATTGAAAAAAAGGATTAAAAAAATTAAGATAAATTAAATGTAAAATAAATTACATAATTAAGGAATACATAATGTTATTTATATAAGAAGAAATGTATAGGCATGAAAAAAATATTTGTTTATTAATTTTTAATGTATGCCGCCTTTACGTGCACCAACATTCTGTTGAGACGTTTAGTTTTTATGTTTTGCGACCAAAACTGACCAAGAATTTCACTTATAAATATTTTTCCATAATGTTATAATTCTGTAAAAGCTCCTATTAGTTCTTCCTTAGTATCAGAATGGTGGACATTAATATTTGGGTATTGCTCCAGGTGTCTGGCACCCGTACACGGCGGTGGATTCCCGCATCATCGAGGCAGCACACCAGAGCTCAGAGGACGAAGTGTCACTTTCAGCGCTGGGACGTACATATATTGTGGATTTCCTGTCTATGAAGCAAATCAACGAGGATACGGGGACCACTCGGCCCGTACAGCGGCGTGTCGGGCCCCAGCAGCAACAGCTGCAGGCGTCGCAGCCACAAGCGCAGGACCAACACGGTAAGGAATATTTGTAAATCTTACCGGTAATTTATATATTTAATTTTTCAAAATATACCTTGGGAGGGGAAACAAAAATATTTCCAACAAAACAAATAAATGAATTAAAATTTGTATTATAGTAAAAACAAATAAATGAATTAAAATTTGTATTATAGTAAAAACAAATAAGAGAGAAATTTATTTTTTAAGCTATTGATTAAAACCCATCATAAAAATAAGAGAATTAAAAAAAACATTCGAAAATAAAATACAAAAGGAAATTTACACATTTTCTGAGAAAAACGAATATATTTTAAAAACTACAGGTTCATGCATCAATAGGATATTAAGTTTTGCAGGGGTTTTATTTTGAAGGGTCGGAAGGCTAAAAAGGTTGAGAAACAATGGTGTATTGTGATTCTTTGAAATCTATTATTATCAATTTTATTTCAATATTTATGATGATTGTATAAATAGTTGTTGCTTTGGTTCCAGGTGCTATGGCAAGATGGGCCGATGCCCGCAGTGCTTGTGTCCGAGGAGCCAGCGGGCGGCGTGTGCTGGCGCTGTGCTCCGTGCTGCTGGAAGTGTACGCCAGCTCTGCAGGACCTGCCGTGCGCTGCCAGTGCCTCAAGGCTCTCTTGAGGATGGTCTACCACGCCGAGCCCGACATGCTCACCTGGGTGCTTAAATATCAGGTAATTAGACACCCTCGTTTAAAAATGTTTACCCATCTAAAATGTTCCTTTCTTTGTCCTAAATCCCTGTAAAAAAAATCCCATTAGTTTTCTCTGCAAAAAGAATGAACTCAAGTTTTTGAAATGTAGACTTTAATTTTCCTCATACTTGCTAAGTTTCACTTGGATCGTTTTACAGATTGAGGAACAATTGTTCTCCTGATCACGTCTAGTCTTGAGGATAATGCACTGCTTAAAAATATTTCTGCTAATTTTCCTTTCAATCAAATATTTCCTTCAAACAACATTTTTGAATGTCAAATTGTTCACATTAAAGAATTTTGATTTGGTTCTTCCAGGTGATCTCATCGCACATAGCCGGCATGATGGCTTCCAACGACCTCCGCATCGTGGTGGGTTCGCTGCAGATGGCCGAAATACTCATGGAAAAGCTACCTGACGTATTTGGAGTCCATTTCCGCAGGGAAGGCGTCATGCATCAGGTATTTATTTATTGTTATTTATTTTGTATTTGAGTTGTTCAAACCATCGATTTCTCTAAATTTTTTTTATATGGTGGCAGACCTGGACACTCGAGGCAGGCAATAGACAGAATTGATGTCTTTCAGATGTATTTGATCAATCGATTGTCGAAGACTTCGAGGTTACTATGCATCTTTCTGTGCTGTGTGCAGGAAAAATCTTACGATACTTTGGACACAGCGCGGGGGAAAGACAATAAGTCTTAAGCAATCGATTCTGGTGAGAAGTGTGAATGGAAAAAAAAGCAGAGGCTGAGTGATCAGGTGAAGTGGGCTGCTCATTTGAGGATGCAGTATATAGGGCAAGAGATCACTTGTGCTGGAGAATGATGGTTGATGACCGTGGTGATCACAATTCTCAGAACAGAGAAAATGACCAAGAAGATGTATTATTTTTACACTTTGCAGACTTTCAAAGACGGTCAGGTAAAGTTAGGCTAAATTTCCACTCAACCCCATTTATAACGCGAGTTGCTCAAGAGGAGCTGTCTTTGTGTCAAACATGAGCTGACAATAATATGCCCAAAGCAGGAAAATTTGTCAAGGCACATTGTTAAGTTAGGTTAGGTAGCAATTTTTCAAGTCACATTGTCTGCCTGCATCTTCTTTTAACCCTTATCTTGGCAAACTTCAATTTATCCAAATATTAACGTTTTTCTTTAGTGATTTCATGTTATACGGTAAGTTATGAAGGAAAATTGAGGAAAAAAATCACAACTTTTCCTTATAGTTTTTTTTATATGTAACACCCACGTTACATTGCCAAAACATAAATTTTTATAAAACACAAAAAGGGCTATACAATTATTCTATAATCTAAAACATGAACAACATTTACATAGCTGAATTATCAACAAATAAAATGGTTTGAATAAAATTTTCTCTACATGTAGTGATTAATAAGATATTTAGATTATTTACCCCAATTTTCAAAACGCACCCACGCTGTCCAGACATGTTGACCCGATGTCGTTTGAAAGGTTGCAGCGTTGTCAATATTTATCACCAGATGATACCACTGCACACAATAGCGCATGTATAGTATTTGAATGTGTTGCCATATTTGAAATTACGTTCGAGTTTCTGTTTTTTTTTAAATCCCTAAATTAGTGTAACAATGTCATGATAAGGGTTAATTCTGATTGATCATTGTAAAGATTGTGCAAGTAAGGTAACATTGTTCACACAGAATTGCGTCACTTGTGTTGTTGGACCAAACATGGTTGGTGAAGCACTTCACCATGCCCCCATGAATCTTAAGACTTGAATTGAAGCTTAGAATGTTGATATTGTATCTTTATCTGTATGCATTTTTTCTGTTTTTTAACAATGGTTTTTTTTTACAGATCCGGCAATTGGCTGACCCTGCGTTACCTCTGTGTGTCAGTCCTCCAAAGTGCAATCCTCGGGTGGCGAGCCCTAAAAGGGAGTTGTTGACTGTGCACGCAATAATGCCCAATAAAACCAAGGTATGCGTTTATTTATTGAAGAATGTTTAAAACCTCGTTCAATAAATCCAGCAAAATGATACTAATAGTTCAAATTTTTCTGACCTCTTCTGTTGGACCTATTCAGCAAAACAGTCTGTCTTAGAATTTAAGAGGTGAATCAGGAGGCTTTTAGAAAATGCTTCTTTACATATGGAATAATTTCTTTTCAAATCATGGCATTGCTAAAAATTTACCCATATTCAAAATTCTTAATTTTTTTTATAATTCAGTGTCATATACCTTTACAAACGCTATCATTATCATAAGGCCAATCTGGGCTCACTTATTTTTAAATCTATCCAAAGAAAGAAACTGTGGGGTCGGATGGGATGTTGATTTGTTCGAATTGATACAGTACACCAAGGGTTTACTCATACGTTATAAACTCGTAACTAGGTCCCACAACTTACTCATGTGTGTTATAAACTCGTAACTAGGTCTCACAACTTATGCGTGTTATAAACTCGTAACTAGATCTCACAACTTACTCATGCGTGTTATAAACTCGTAACTAACACAACTTACTCATGCGTATTATAAACTCGTAACTAACACAACTTACTCATGCGTGTTACAAACTCGTAACTACGTCTCACAACTTACTCATGCGTGTTACAAACTCGTAACTACGTCTCACAACTTACTCATGCGTGTTATAAACTCGTAACTAGGTCTCACAACTTACTCATGCGTGTTATAAACCCGTAACTAGGTCTCACAACTTATCAGTAAATGAAAATTTGAAAAGAATCAAGTAATAATCAACAATCTGTAAAAAGTTCCTATTTTTCACGTTTATATGTCCTCAGTATGATTTTCCATTGCGAAGTTGATTACAAATAAACTCTCAAGATAAAAACTGTAATTTTTTCGAAACATCACCATCATAAGCCAAACCTTACTGTACAATACTCGGAAAGATTTTATATAAAAGAATAATGGTGGATTTATAACAATATTGTAATATTTGCAGGCCTCCATAAGTACTGGTGTGGTGAAAGGAACCAACTCGGTGTCGAGCGTAGTCTCTCCTTCAGTGGTGAATGTCAACCTGGCTCCCGGCACATCACACGCCACCGCAGCTCTCTTTGGAGCTGCTTCTTCTGGTAAGTTCAGGAATATAATTCATTCGTACAATACCATTTAGTGAGTAACTTCACCTCAAGAAACCTTATATAGGGGCTTTCAAATTGAGCAGTTTTTTTAATTCTCGGATAAAACACAGATGGCGTCGCGAACTTGCCTGGGTTCTGTGACATTTGAGAAGTGTAATGTATGGCATTTATAAAAATTGAGTCGTATACAATACAACGCGTTCAAATTGTTAAATTATTTTATGTATTGCAATCTCTGGAAACGGTGATGATAATTGGCCACCAAAATCATGTGATCTGACACCGTTGGACTATTTTCTCTGGGGTTTCGTGAAAAGCCAGGTCTATAAGAATGACCCTCGATCAATTCCTGAGCTGAAGGACGAAATTATTCGCGTTATTGGTGAGTTAGAACCGCAATTATGCCAAAATGTCATCGAAAATTTTGACAAAAGAGTGGACATCTGTAGAGCTGCAAGAGGTGGACATTTGGCGGATATTGTTTTTTTTTGTGTTTAAATGTCATACATTATACTTCAATGATCAATAAAAAGTTTTTTGAAATCAAAGCAAATTGTGTGTTTTATTCAAGAATTAAAAAAAAATTAGTAAAAAAAACCGCCCATTTTAAAAGACCCTTTATATTTATTATTAACACATTGTTTGCGGGAAACGATAAAACTCGTTCTATCCCGTCTTATAGTAGAGAGCGGGAGACGAGTTTACTCGTTTTGGTTTGCCAAGCGGTGGTATGCGGGAAACTTGTAAACACGGTCGCCAAATGGGGTGGGAACTGCCCGTTATCTATTATAAGATTCTTATAAGATCTTATAAGATTCTTATAAGATCTATTGAAAATTTCGTAATTATATTGTAATTTTATGTGAATAAAATAATTTTGATGGTGAAAGAGTATTTTTTTCTATGTTTACCTAGAATGTAGTCATTTTGTGTGAGTAACAAATAGAGCAACCCATATTTTGCATAATAAAGATATAGATAGTTCTATTCTTAGTAAGATACAAAAAGTTTTTCGAAAAAATACTAATTAGTTTGAGAGATATGGTTTTTTTACGAAAGTCTAATTTTGGCGCAAAAAAGTCTAAAAGTACCCGCATTGCGTCATCACTTGTCGCGAAAAGTACCCGATTACAATGTGTTAAACCAAAATGTAAAAATACTCTACTTGTTTTGGATTGTATTACATTATCATTGTGTACGATGCCATTAGAAATTGAACCCAACACGCCAAGATGAAAACCAAGCTTTATAACTATAAACCAAAAGCAAACTTATTACATGTTTTATTGTATCAAGATTAAATGTCCATTTTTTCCATATTTTGAATTTGTTTTCAGCACTATCAATAGAATCCAATCTGTCGATCGGCCCTAATGGCAGTGCCACATCAATAGAAGCCCAGCAGTTGGGTACGGAGATGCCTCTGCCCTCCAACGTTCCGCAGGAGCACAGGTAAACACTCTTCGCATATCTTACTGCCAACTGAATATGGCTGCCTGATTGAAGAATTCAGTTACTTCAAGACTGGAAAATTAATTTACTCATCTCAAAGAAAGTATTGATCGTGCCTTTGTGACATGATCACGTTGAAACGTAGCATCAACCTTGGTAATTATTAATGTGTATATTCCTCTGGTTATTTTCTTTGATGAGTTATCAAAATGGATGGCGCCACGCTCATATTACATTCATGAAGTTTTCAAAATAAAAATATATCACAATTTTGCTTACATAGTCTTTTCCAGTTGGACCAGTGAACAAATAGTTTATTTATATATTAAGTTATGTAAAACACAGTATGTAAAAACAAAAAATAGTTCATTTAAAGTATCGGGTGTTAACATAAGTTGTGTTAGTTTTTTTCAAATTTAAAAATGAGCACCAAAAGTAAAACAAAATGGTAAAGGTTATACGTCATTCGAAAGATAATTTTCTGCTCTACAAGATATTGTGTTTGCTTTTACGTTACATATATTATTTTATTTGATTACAAGCCTTCAAAATGGAATGTCAAGTAGACGAAAGTGAGCATTTTCGATACCTTCTGTTCGCGTTCGTTCGAGGGAATAAAGCTGCTCGCGATATTTGCGAATTGTACGGTGAAGATGCTATGAATGAAAGGACAGATGGTAGATGGGGGTATACAGTCATGTGACTAAAATTCATCTACTCAGCCAATTCTACGGTGGTTTGAAGGGGATCTTCATGAATAATATGGTTTAAGCGGTCCTCATCGAAGTCCACTGGTCGTCCGGAACGCTCCATGTCTTTCAGGTCGAAATTACCGTCTTTGAAACGCAAAAACCATCGACGAGCTGTTTTTTCATTCATAGCATCTTCATAGTACACTTCGCAAATATCGCGAGCAGCTTTGGCAGCTTTATTCCCTCGAATGAACGCGAACAGAAAGAGGTGTCGAAAATGCTCACTTTCGTCTACTTGACATTCCATTTTGAAGGCTTGTAATCAAAAAAATAATATATGTAACGTAAAAGCAAACACAATATCTTGTAGAGCAGAAAATTATCTTTCGATTGACATATAACATTTACCATTTTGTTTTACTTTTGGTGTTCATTTTTAAATTTGAAAAAAAACGGACACAACTTATGTTAACACCTAATAGATACTAAATTTTTATGGATCTGGGTTTGTTGCCTTTAATTTTTTATATCCCCAGTAAGCTAGACTTTTGCCTGTATCTTACTGAGGATATTTTTTAATCCCTCATTTTCTAGTGTTCCTTTAATATACTCATCAAATAATATGCATTAAATTCTGTAGAGAGGATAGCTGAAAAATAGTACACAAACATTAAATGTACCTAACAATTACACTAGACTGCGTCGGCAGGAACTATTCTCGATCACATACGCAAGAACGGGTCTCCCAGCCGCTATGCCTGCTGGAAGGGCCTTAACTCATGACAAGACTGCTTCATATTATCAAAAATAAAAGAAATCTTTTCTTATATGACGGGTTGTTAGAAAGCCAAGCACTCATTAACTTATTTAAGTAATTTAAATATAAATTTTTTTAAGTCTATATTGTGGATTAAAAACAAATAAATAAAATTGTGGCTAATCGTTTACTAGATGGTGTGACACCAACTTTATTGACCTTTGATTTTCGAGTAACAAACACAATTCACCATTTACACTATGTATTTCAGGGCGCAAAGTCCAGTGTCGATGCGGCTGACTGATGTGTTGAAACGTAAGCGTGCCCCCAAGCGCTCTGGAGAAAGGGGCGGTGCTGCGGCCTTAGGCGGAAGCGCAGGGGCCGCAGGCAGCGCGGGCGCAGGTGGCCGCCACAGGAGGCAGGAAGACCCGCAGCACGAACATCATCCTCATGGTAAAATTCTATTTCAGCATTTACTAAATGTTTTATTTAACTAACGCTAATAAAGTTTTTTTCACAGCAAAAATTAACATTACTTTTTATCTTCATCATTCATTACCGTGTCGAGATCATCAACTGTGCCATATGTTTCCAGTAGGAGGCAACAGAGATCACCTTATTATTCACATCAATCAGGCCCTGCCCAGAGCATACAGTCCTGATGTTCAGATAAACCAGCATGTGTTGTGAGCAACGTTCCCTCTAAGGTGTGCGGGGCCGCACATCTGTTAAAAATTGTCCGCACACATGTTTCCATCTTCCGCACACATTTCAAAGAAAGGAACTTGTAACCATATTTTGTTTTGCGCAATTATATATTTTATGATGGGTTCTCAGGTTCCTTTCTTTGAAATGTGTGCGGAACATGGAAACATCATAGAGTCCACGCGCCGTAAGGAGCCTCTTTTTTTTCTTGCACATTTAAGTTGATGGGCCGCACACACAATGAAAAATGAGGGGGAACATTGGGTGTGAGCCCTGTAAATTTCCACAATCACATTCAGTGCCACCTTCAATCAAGAAACTCCATCTCTCCATGTTCACCTTGCATCTAGTCGTCCCTACTCGTCTATTCAGTGCTCTCCAAGTACACCAAGGCAGTTGGTGTTATCTTTTCCGAGAGCTCCATCCAGTCATCAGGTGTTTTTTCTTTCCACTTTGGAAAGCGCTCTTTATCCAGAGAAATCAGCAATTCTTGTGCTCTCATTATGAAACGAAAAACTAAGAAAACAGCACCTTTTTTTCTGAAATTTATTTAGCGTAAGAACAAATTATAGTAAAATATGCTATTTTCTAGGGTCTTCATTTAGATCAAGGCTCGGAGGGGCCACCTCGAAGACCACATCTTTCCTGGCTTCCCTGAACCCAGCACGTTGGGCTAGGCAGCATGGGGCTCCCACGGGGATGGGTGCCATCTCGAGGGACTCCATGCAGTCCAATGCCAACATTGCTGCTCAGAACAGGTAATTATTTTGAAATTCATAAGTAAAACTGGATGCTTTTATTAAGGTTTATTCGAATTTTTCAAAATGTTTTTTTTTCAATTAAAATAATCAAGTACAGGAATTGTGTGAATTTTTTTAAATATAGATAAAATGACTTCTGGGAGTGGGCAGCTATTATGAAGAGCTTACCTTACCTCCGATGACCATAACTCTTTGAAGAGTTTTAATAATAATAATAGTAAAAGGACAATTTATATATGGCCTTTTAGAGAACAAACTCTCCTCAATCAATTTGGAACAGTCAAATGAAGAAGAAATCAACCTCAAAATTGTACTCCTCTGTTTGATATATTTTTTTTAAACAACCAGAAAGATGTTACAAGAGCCTTTAAGTAAAAACCGGAATGAAATCCTTTGTTTTAAATTGGGTTTCAAATGGGTATCAAACCCGAGTTTGGGGACAGGCATCTTATCGCCTAGGCCATAGAGATTGTTGATTTTATAATGAAAATAAATAATTGCTTTAAAAAAATATTCTGTTGAAATTATCTTAAATTTATTTCTATGTTAAATTTTTTAAATGTCATCGATGCCACAGTAATAAATAATCATTTTAATAAAACACTTTTAACATCCTAGGGAAAAAGCCAGACAGTGGGTGCGATCCCGAGCTGGGGCACTGTGTGCAGAAGGCGCGGGAGGAGGTGGTCGCGGTGCGCACCCAGCCAGCGGGGTGCTAGCGCGCCTCACGGCTGCCGTGCAGCGCCTGGCCTCGCCTGATCCTACGCCCGCGTTGCTGCAACTCAAGGATGTCCTGGTCGACAGTGATGTATCACCATTCGAGGTACTTTTACTTACTATACTTGTCGCAATGTACAGGGTACATCTGAGTGGATCACAACATCTCGACGACAAATAACAGTGCATATTTGGTCTTCGATCTTGTAACTTTGTAAGAATCAGAGTGAAGAAGAAAACATTGAGATGATTTAGGTAAAGTAGAAGGAATGATTGATAATGATTTCTCTTTGATTGAAGAATATGTATGATTGAATAAGAAATGTTATTTATTCAGAATAAATGTAAGCTAAAAACCGATTAATGTGGGTTATCAAAAACAGCTTATTGACATGGTTTGGACATGTTGAATGGATATTGATTAACACATTCGATGCGATCAAATTATTAAGGTAATTCATGTGTGGCTGAAAATTACGATAAAAAAAAGATGTAAAATTACGTGCGATTTAATTTGATGTTGTCTAGTAGTACGCGCCCTCCATTTGAAACGAAACTTTGGTTTGCATATGAAAACGCATCAGGTGCGTTGTTAGCACCCGACGGTTGTGAAGAAGAACGCACTGGGGGCGTTGTTAGCATTGAACGTGTTAAACAAATTAACATTGCATGCTTGAGTGAATCTGAAAAGAAGGATCTCGACTTAGAATACACCTGGCATCCCTGGAAACGGTTGCGTCACGTAAACTGGCCGATCTTTCCACCGTAACCATCATCTAATTAAATTCAAATCTAAATTATACATACTACCTTGACCAAAAAGTTTTAGGACCGGCCACCGTGTGGTGCTGTCAGTCACCCGATTGGAATTCTTTTTTTTGTTAGGTTACCACATCTATCATTGACACTTCCCTCCAAATTTCAGCGTCATAGCTTGACATTTGTAAAAGTTACGCTGCACTGAGTACATCTACCTTTGTGCGTGTTTTCGATTTTTTACAAGTTTGAAAATGGCATCAACTGTGCATCAACGAGTTTGCATTAAATTTTGTGTGAAAAACTGATTTAACGGTCCGCAGACCTTGGAAATGTTGGAAAAGTGTTTTTCGGTGGCACGAACTCTTCAGAAGTGGTCGTGAGTCGGTCGAGGATGACGAACGCAGTGGCAGTTTAAAACCGATGAAAACATCGATAAAATCAAAGAAATGTTGGCCGAAAACTGCAAATTGACCATTAGAGAGGTGGCAGAGAACTTGAACATCGCTTATGGATCCGCTCAAGACATTTTGGTTAGTGATTTAAGCTTCAGACGTATCGCTGCAAAACTGGTGCCGAAAGACCCCAATTTCATGCAAAAAAAGGACCGCGTTGATATCGCGAAAGACATGATTTCCATGAGTTTTTGACCAAAAACAACACAACTACTATCCAGCAGCCTTCGAATCACCTGATCTGGCTCCCTGCGACTTCTTCCTGTTCAACCGACTTTAAAAACCGCTTTGCGGAACGCGTTACAGCACCCGAGAGGATGTCATGAAAAAATCGAAGACGGCTCTGATGGACATACCGAAAATTGAGTACCATCGGTGTTTCGAGGATTGGATCAAGCGCTGGCGTAAGTGCGTTGCAGTCGATGGGGAGTACTTTGAAGGGGACCATATCGATTTTGATGAATAAACCTGTATTTTCGATTTTATGAATAAAGTCCTAAATTTTTTAATCAAGGTAGTAAATCACGTTAAATTATTGAATAGAAAAATAATTTGGACTTTGTATATACTCACTTGACAGATAAAAAAAAACATTTTGACTCATAATTTTTTGCCTATGTCTTGTGCATCTAGGGTTTCACATGTATGTCGTGAAAATATAAAAATGAAATATTCTATTTTCTTACGTGAATACAAACAAAAAAAAAACATTTTTCATGGCTTATATTTTCTCCTTCCAGGTGAATCATTCAGGCTTGGTGGGTGCATTGCTCACTTTCTTGACCTCAGCAGTAGAAGAGGATCCCCAGGAGCTGACTGCCCGAGATGCCAGACTTCGGGCCTTCCTCAACATCTTTGCCGATATGCCCCTGAATATAGAGTGAGTTCTTACTGTTTATCAATACACCATCTCACAGCCCTGTTTAAGAAGATTACCCCTACAGTTCCACTTTTATGATAAATGGAAAGGCTACAGGAAATGTCATTCAAAACCATGATTGTTTATGGTCATGCCACAAGTTTGTTTGTTTGAACTTGACTACAGTCAACCAATTACCAAATAGCTGCGGGAAGGCGACATAATAATCTTTCTGGATGTATACTCTGTTATATCGCGGGCATCCTGCAGTAGGTTCGAGATGACCCAAAGGCAGCTTCTGGTATGACCACATTAGTGTGGAACTGTAGCATATAGGGGTTTCTCTGGAGTTCAACAGGTTTTATTGACGCATGTTATGAATTTGCTAGGCTTTTGCCTGTATCTCACTGAGGATATTTCACTAAATATTTCATATAGTGATTTTTTAAATTTATTCAATCCGAAATTCCGTTATAAGAGGGTCTGTAAAGTGAGATGTGGGTGTATCAGCATTCCTGCTGCCTGTCTACATTAATAATAATAATAAATGTGTTGCAGTGACATGGAGCCAATGTTTAACTACAACCCCTCGAGTCTGTCAGCGCTGGTGAGTAAGGTGAGCGCGTGCGTGTCCCAGCTGGAGCAGTTCCCCGTCAAGGTGCACGACTTCCCGGCTAGACCGTCCACCAGCGCGCTCAAGTTCTTCAATACACACCAACTCAAGGTAACACCATCTCCCTATGTCCAGCTTCTTCAGCCAAGGACTTCTATAGCGCTATCGCTGTCACACCGAAAGCTACAAGAGCCAGTATATTCATCAACATAAGCTCTTTCATGTATTGAATCTTATAAAAGATGCTTGTTTCACTTGGTGTCATGTTTATTAATTTTTAATAAAATAATTAAAACATTTTTTTTTGTATATATCAGTTATATTTTTTTGAGTTTACAACCGATTTTAAAGACCTCAATCTTCCTTGTCAGGTGAAGATGACCTCCGTAGCCTTATTGGTAAGACGCCTGTCTCCCAATCCAGAGGTTACGGGTTCAAATCCCGCTAGAACCCAGATTTTTTGAAAAAAAAAAGGAATTCCAGTCTAGTTTTCACTTAAGACCTTTTTGACATCTTTCTGGTTAGCTGGAAGAGATTGTCACGTGGCAATAAGCCTGCCAGGTTGTACTGTATACAACGGAAGTAATATAATACAATTCAAAATAAGAGGAAAATGGAAGTTTTTGAAACCAGTTGTGAACTCGTAAAAATTAAACAGGGATGAATACAAAAAAAATAAGCATTTTATTTATTTTATTAAAAATTACTATAGTTCGGAAATTCTAGGATGAGTCCTGTGACAGCTCACAAATTTGCCCCAATACAACCTTATGTAATGTATTTACCTAAATAACTTGCTATTTATTAGAATCGAGGCTTATATTAAAGTTGATAAAATAATTAAAATTAATGAACATCGTTAGAAGGTTGTATTGGGGCAAATTTGTGAGCTCTGTCACAGGACTCGTCCTAGAATTTCTGAACTATAAGGCCCTTTAATTTCTTTGAATTCAAAATGATTTTCATTTTGAAGTACTAGAAATTAAAAAAGATGTTAGTAATTGGGTGTAGAAGTGCTAAATTAAAAAGTATGTCACATATTAATTTTGTAATAAACCATGAGACTACTCCTTTTGAATGTTGACATTTTGTTTTAGTGCAATCTCCAAAGGCACCCGAGCTGTACAAATCTCAAGCAATGGAAGGGGGGCACGGTCAAGATAGATCCCCTGGCCCTGGTGCAGGCTATCGAACGGTAGGTCCACTGGTCCATACTCTTCAGATTATGGTGGATTAATGGTGGCTAGTACCATTAAACCTGCCAGATTCATCGTCAATTACATTTACCAAACTAATTTTAAATGGTAATAGTGGCTAGTACCATTAAACCCGCCAGATTCATCGTCAATTACATTTACCAAACTAATTTTAAATGGTAATGGTGGATAGTACCATTAAACCTGCCAGATTCATCGTCAATTACATTTACCAAACTAATTTTAAATGGTAATGGTGGATAGTACCATTAAACCTGCCAGATTCATCGTCAATTACATTTACCAAACTAATTTTAAATGGTAATGGTGGATAGTACCATTAAAACTGCCAGATTCATTGTCAATTACATTTACCAAACTAATTTTAAATGGTAATGGTGGATAGTACCATTAAACCTGCCAGATTCATCGTCAATTACATTTACCAAACTAATTTTAAATGGTAATGGTGGATAGTACCATTAAAACTGCCAGATTCATTGTCAATTACATTTACCAAACTAATTTTAAATGGTAATGGTGGATAGTACCATTAAAACTGCCAGATTCATTTGTCAATTACATTTACCAAACTAATTTTAAATGGTAATGGTGGATAGTACCATTACACCTGCCAGATTCATCGTCAATTACATTTACCAAACTAATTTTAAATGGTAATGGTGGCTAGTACCATTAAACCTGCCAGATTCATCGTCAATTACATTTACCAAACTAATTTTAAATGGTAATGGTGGATAGTATCATTAAACCCGCCAGATTCATCGTCAATTACATTTACCAAACTAATTTTAAATGGTAATGGTGGATAGTACCATTAAACCCGCCAGATTCATCGTCAATTACATTTACCAAACTAATTTTAAATGGTAATGGTGGATAGTACCATTACACCTGCCAGATTCATCGTCAATTACATTTACCAAACTAATTTTAAATGGTAATGGTGGATAGTGCCATTACACCTGCCAGATTCATCGTCAAATACATTTACCAAACTAATTTTAAATGGTAATGGTGGATAGTACCATTAAAACTGCCAGATTCATCATCAATTACATTTAGCAAACTAATTTTAAAAAAGAAAAGTTAATTTTCTAACGGGAATTGATTGTTTTCAAATTAAAAACTTAGCTACCCGACTGGTCTATCATGTGGTCATCACAAACCAACTGATGGCTTGCAGCACAGCCACACTCTTGCGCTTATCGTAATAGCTGCAAAGATTGCGCTGGTGCTTATCAGCACTTAACGGTAAACAATACCATTGGTGAGCAGTCAAATTTATCTTTATATAGTGTCGTGAGGTGCATGGCCGTGTGTCAACGCACTGGTCTTCCATGCGGAAGATTGTCGGTTCGAACCCTACGCTGTGCTACTCCCCTCGAACGACACAGGCACTTTTTCCGCCTAGTATTCGAAGGTATACGGATACCTATGACTTCGGTCATATCTATTCTTTAAAAAAAAAGTTTTAGAAATGTATTGAAAGTAAAATGAGGGTGGGTTGTCGACTTCTGAACTTTCCGCATAATTATATTGTATAATTGTGGTTCTAGGTACTTAGTGGTAAGGGGTTACGCAAGACAGCGAGAGAGCAGCGGTGGCGGCAGTGCGGGAACACCCCACCAGCCACTGCAGGACTCTGATGATGATAACACAGATGAGGACATAGATGACTCCTTGGCTGCAGTGGCTGTCTCGCAGGGCAGGTAAGGAATCGCAACAATTTCCTACTTCAAACTAAAGTAAATTTATTTATTTTTATCAATGTACAATCTTGTAACAATATTTAAAAAAATACAAGTAGTGAGTTTTTCATTATTAAAAAAGAAAAATAATCAATTTAAAACTGGTAGAGTCATTGAAAGTAATAGGCTAAGGCCACACCAAAGTGCTTCGCTAAGTGCTAAGCTAGGTGCTACGTGACTAATAGATTAGGTGACTTTATGCATGGCCACACCAAAGTGCTTTGCACAAATTCATTTGATATTTGGGAGCGGTTGAGTCAACAAACGATGCAACTCTCAAAACTAACCAATTTCATTACAACTTACCATCTTTATTTACTTCCTGTGCAACTTCATTCCAAAGCGATTTTATTACTCGATGGGTTCCACAAAGGCTCCCTTTTATACACAGTTATTATTAAAACTTCCTCCATCTTGTAAAATCACTTGGTGACACAGTAAAATTAACCAGCACGTCTGTTCGCTGGGAGATTCACTAGGTGACTAATCGTCACGTAGCGTGGCTCAAAGCGTGCAGTGTGGCCATTGCGATAGTATTGGGTGCGTTGGTTTGCTAGGATATGTCACCTAGCTCGCAGCATAGCTCTAAGCACCAAGCGAGGCTCCTACCTGTGTGGCCGAGGCCTTATGGTGAGACCCCCTACCAAGTGGAAAAACTGTTTTAATAAACCAATTACAATGTCCGTAAACCTCCACAGTATTATCACCTTAACTATATATAATATTATTTTGTTATTTAACTAACGCGTTTGAACGGCCGTAGCGTCGAAAGGGTGGAGAAATTCAGATACCTCGGCAACATACTCACGCAGTCTCTCGACCCGGATGTGGAAATCAGGTGCAGAATTGAGGCAGCAAGAACTGCATTTAATAAAATGAAGTCGCTCTTCTGTGATGACAACTTAAATTTGAAACTCCGTCAGAGGATGATTAGATGCTATGTGTGGTCTGTTTTATTGTACGGTTGTGAAACATGGACCTTGAAAGTCCAGGCAATGAACAGACTGGAAGCATTTGAAATGTGGTTGCATCGTCGAATGCTCAAAATTCTCTGGACAGACATGGTGACAAATACCGAAGTCCTGAGGCGAGCTAGAGCTGACAGGGAGTTGTTGTCCACTATAAAAGCTAGAAAGATTTCATATCTGGGTCACGTGCTGCGTGGAGAGAAGTACCACTTGCTCCAGCTTATATTGAAGGGGAAAGCCGAGGGACACCGGGGGCCCAGAAGAAGACAGATGTCCTGGCTGCGGAATGTGAGGGAGTGGACCGGCATCCGGAGTGCAGAGGAACTGTTCCGGGCGGCTCAGGACCGAGACGGATTCGCCGAAGTGATCGCCAACGTTGGGGGGACCCGACAGGGCACTTAGAAGAAGAAGAAGATTTAACTAATTACATTAATTCCCTCGACACTTGTCCCTACTGCCGATAGGAGGTAGAAACACATAGTGAGGATTAATGTAATTAGTAGAATAACAAAAGTATTTTATAGTAAGGGATTCCAAATTCTATTCTCTCTAATATTGTATTGATGGTTCTTTCAGATCAAAACACAAGTTACAATTCATGATCGGGGACGCAATACTCCCATACAACATGACTGTGTACCAGGCGGTCAAGCAATTCAGCCCGCAAGCCAATGATCAGTCTGAAACGGATACTGACACAGAAACTCCACTGGGTAAGTGTTGTGTTATCCACTGACTTATTGAACTGGATTGAAATACTTTTACACCAATTCAGCTATATTCTGACCACTGACCAATCCCAGAACATTTCCGAGACCTGTGAAACCATTGTTGAATTTCAATCCTGTATTCCTGAGGGTTTGCTGGAACATAAAGATTCTATTTCGACAAGGAATAAACAGAGTGACCCTCATATCCCTCCTCATCCTTAGAAGGTATTATCCGACATAACACATCGATCAATAAGTCCCGGGGGTAACTACTAAAACAACATTTGTTTGCCAAAATTCTTCTTTATTCATCAACATTGTCTCCTTCAAGAGCGATACATTCATTCCAACGCTTTCTGAACTTTTCTATGCCAGCCGTGTAGAACAATTTATCTTTGGTTTCAAAATAGGCGTTAGTTTCGGCAATCACTTCTTCATTGGAGCCAAATCTCTTTCCCTGGAGCATCTTTTTGAGGTTTGCGAACAGCCAATAGTCGCTGGGGGCCAAATCTGGAGAATACGGTGGGTGCGGAAGCAATTTGAAGTTCAACTCATGCAATTTGGCCATCGTTACCATCGACTTGTGACACGGTGCATTGTCCTGATGATAGAGAACTTTTTTCTTCTTTATAAGGGGCCGTTTTTTTGCAATTTCTGCCTTCAAACGCTCCAATAACGTTATGTAATATTCGCTATTGGTGGTTTTTCCCTTTTCAAGGTGATCGATGAATATTATATCATGCGCATCCTAAAATACGGAGGCCATAACCTTCCCGGCCGACTGTTGAGTTTTTGGTCGCTTCAGATGACTTGCACCAGTTGCTCTCCACTCAGCTGACTGCCGATTTGATTCCGGAGTATAGTGGTGGATCCACGTTTCATCCATTGTCACATACCGACGCAAAAACTTCTGTTTATTTCGCGTAAACAGTGCTCTGAATCATCGATGCATTGTTGTTTCTGTTCCATTGTGAGCAAACGCGGCACCCATTTCGAAAAAAGCTTTTTCATGACCAAATGTTCATGCAAAATAGTGTAAACACTACCAAATGATATCTTCAGGATGTCAACTATCTCACGCAACTTTACTTTGCGATTTTCCATCACGATTTTGAGGGTTTTTTTTTTATGTTTTCTGGTGTAACAGCCTCATTTGGACGACCAGAGCGTTCAGCATCATTTGTCTCTGTACGACCGCGTTTGAAATCAGCATACCACCGATAAATGGTTGTTTTCGTCTGAGCAGAGCCCGGATAACACTTTTCAAGCCATCGCTGAGTTTGAATGGTATTTTTTCCCATTTCGAAATTCGGTTGTTTTGAAAATAGTAAAAGTAGCATTACTAAAACCGCTGTAACTCAATGACACAATGTCGGAATGTCATGAAAATTTGACACGTAACTTCTAAAGGTTGGTACTAACTGAGAATGGTATGGATTTGTTATTAGAGGCGCCATCTGTTGGTTAGTCCCGGGACTTATTTATCGATGTGTTCGCATGTAGAGATATCTCAAAAATTTCTTCTTTACTTTCTCCACCATTTGAGAGCTATGAGTCCCCTGCGGGCGGGCACCACACCACACCAATGCTCCACATTCTGATTTGCTATGACGTACCAGCGCACTTTAGAGGAATCTGAGAACCAATATGTAGACAAAGTGAACATTTTATCTCTATAGAACTGTGCTGTGTTCTTCCACTTGGCCTTGGAGATCCTCTGTTTATTTTCATTTCACGATGATTATATTTTGAAAATATGCAGGTTATTTTTTGTCATTCTTCATCGTAAGATCTGCGTAGTAAGTGGCTCTTTCTATCCATAAATTAGTGCACTTCAAAAATTGATATGTGAGTACCCATGAAAATGGACTAGATTTGTAACTTATAAAGTTTTGGTTGCAGGCAATGCGGGTGTTTGGGTACAAACACACACAATCTACTACCGGGCCGTGGGAGCCGACGGGAGCAGCACTAGCTGCAGTGGTGGGCAGGCCAGCACGGCCGGAGCCGCCGGAGCAACCACGGGCCGCAAGGGCAAGGGCACCTCCACTAAGGCTAACAACAGGAGGAAAGCTGACGATCTTTGGAATGGTGAGATTTTCTCATACATATGTTATGTATAAAAAAGTTAAGAGATTTTTATGGTACAAAATTAGTTGATTCACCTTGCGGGGTCATAATAATAGATTTTTTTATTAAATAAAGTACAAGTATTACGTTATACGTGATTTTGACGGTGCTCCGGTGTTAGTATTCTGGGCACCCATCTCGCACACAACTTCTTTTAACCAAGTTTTTCCGACACAATATTACCAAGGAGACTTCGAGAAATGTCAGGAAATTCTTCGTGAAGGTCGTCAAGCGTCACACGGCGGTCATTTCGCACTTGTTCTTCAATTTTTTGCACAAGTTCGTCAGAAATCACTGCCTTGACTCGTCGTGAGTATCAGAACGGTCTCTGAACAACCTAACCCACTTCGTGACATGTTGTCGACTCATCACATCACTACCATAAACTTCCACGAGCTTCCGATGGATATTCGCGGCGGTATTGTTCTGCAAAGTCAAAAAACCGATGACCGCGCGCATCTCGCACGGACGGTAGGTGGCGGGGAGCGCGCGACGACCTCTTCATTGGAAGAATTTACTGTGACTGAACAAAATGGCCGACAAACACGCGGGACCAAACAAACTGACCGTTAGGATCCCCCCTACACGCCAGGTGTGCCAACTTCGAATCAAAAAATTTCCTCCGGCCTCAGGAGCCCTTGTAAACCTTACTTTTTAGATGACCCTCGTATATATAGAATCTTTAAAAGCGATCAATATGAAACGAATGGTTCCTCTCAAACGTGTGTTGCCTGTTTATGATGCCATTTATATATGAATACCGTGTGTGTTTTGCAGAAGGCTCTGTCCCCCCGGTGCAGTGTGCGCTGTGGCGTGTACTCGGCCCGAACCTGCCCACTGCGGTGACGGTGAATGATGCGGCTTTGCCGGCGCTCTCCCTGCTCCGTTGCCTGCACAGCCTCTCCCGCCATTGGCCCTGCCTGTACAGGGCCTGCCCGCAGCTAGCCATGCCCCTGCTGCCACAGGCTGACTTCCTCAACTCTAAGGTAAGTAAACAATTATAGTGGAAGGAACTTTTATATGGTCTGGCGTCATATTACATAACTGAACTATATATTTGTTTTGTTAGTCTTTCTTCCCCTGGACGGATGTGGGCAGCAACACAAGGGTTCTTCAAAGAGCCAAAGTTGATAGAGAGCTGCTGACTAATATTAAAATCCGAAAGGTGTCCTTTTTGGGTTATGTACTTTGAGGAGAAAATTACAAATTACTGCACCTGATCATCCAAGGCAAAATAGAGGGTCGAAGAGGCATTGGCAGGAGGCAAATCTCCTGGCTCCGCAATATACATGATTGGACTGGTATAAGGTGCTTGAGGATATTTTTCGGGCTGCCGGGGACGAAGATGTCTACTCTCAGGGGATAGTCAACGTTGGGGGGACCTGACATGACACTAGGAAGAAGAAGATATGTCAAATAGTTGTCTGATACCTTGTAAAACCTCTCGGATATCTCATTTGTGCTTTTAACATGGGTGGGGTCAGAGAGGTGAGAACAAGGAAACCTTTGAGAGGTTTTTAGAGATATCAGCTTCGAGAAAATGTTGCATTCGAGTCCCGATTCGGAGTGCTCTTGAACAGAGTTTGCTCTCTTAATGACGCTGTATAAATTGTCATTATTATTTTTACGTTTCAATATACTAGAAGCGTCTTTCAAAAACCTTATTTACCTTGGAAAAAATGTCAAAATAATTCAACTATAGAAATTTCTTTTATTTACCTTCATATTTTACACCTTATCAAAAATGTATTAAACATTATTTTATTGTATTTTCCAGTTGGCAGCCAAAGCAAGTAGACAGCTCCAAGACCCGCTGGTGATCATGACTGGAAATCTGCCTCAGTGGCTGCATCAGATTGCTTCCGCATGGTAAGTAGTCTCCATTTTATCTACAAATTTCACTGGTATGTGCTTGAATTGTAAAAAAATAATGTTCTTATCATTCCGAGAACGGATCCGCGTAGGATCTGAAAAGTCTATATCTATTGCCACAAAAATAATAACACGTCGGACTGAAGTTTTACTGGCAATATTCTGCAGTAGGCTTCTACGGACTTACGGTTGGAATAAGGTATTATTGATAGAATTAATACTTTTTCCAAATTTGCGTTGTTTCGGTACCAAGTGTATCTCCAAACATGAAAAAAATGTTTTCAAGTGTTACTATTCATTTTATAAGTGCATAGTTCATGGAGAGAGTGCAAGAAATGACTATTCCTCCAGATAAAACACATTTTCTGAAATGGAATGTAAAAGGCAGCTTTCGAGCAACTCCCAATTTATAATGGGAATGTGCGCTAAATCTGTTATATTTAGCGAGCTTATCTATTAATTTTTCCCTTTTACAGTCCATTCCTGTTCCCGTTCGAGACCCGGCAGCTGCTGTTCTACGCAGTATCGTTTGACCGTGACCGAGCTCTGCAGCGCCTGCTGGACTCAAGTCCGGAGTTGAACCACGGCAGCAGTGACAGTGCGGAGCGTGTCACGCCGCGCCTGGACCGCCGCAAGCGCACTGTCTCACGTGACCATATTCTCAAACAGGCCGAGCAGGTTGTGCAGGACTTTGCCCACTCGAAGGCTTTGCTCGAGGTTTGTATAATTCATTTTTATTAACTTATTTGTAACATATCGACATTTTTAACATTCATGCTATTTTCACTAAAAGTTTCTTTTTTAAAAAGGATTATCCCACATGAGAGCATTATTAACCTTTCCTTCCCTGTGTTGGGTATCTTCTACACGTTGCTTCTAATAACCATCAATATCTCTATAAATATAATAAATACAAGGTTAAGATTTTAGGTATTCCTCCATAATATATTTACGCATTGATTTAAAAAATAATATTTATAATAATCAGAATTTATCGACTACATCGAGGTGTTTTGTAAAGATCGAAAACAAATTCGCATTTAAATGCTGCGAGTGCCTCGTCTTGACGATAGGTGAATAGTATGCGGGAAGCGCGACACTATATTCGCATCTCACTCTTTCATACTAGACTGAATTGCGAGAACCTGAATTGTCTCAACGTCGCAAGCAAAGGCGTAAGCGCCGGGGTATGCGACTGACGTTCCGCGCCACTAGTAGCTTCTAAGCTTGCAAATAGGTTAGATGTACGCCCGTTCCGTGAGCGTTGCCAGATGGTTTTTTAATGTTTTCAGCAAATAAATCTCAATTATTATAATTTTTAACTTCAATTATAATTAATTAAGGGGATTATCTATGAATGTTCTTATTTTTCCGATTTAAAATCGCTAATTTTTTATTGCGTACTCACTACCCAACACCGGAGCACAAGTATTATTTTTATCACCGTAAGGGAAGGGTTAAAAAGGACATCCCAAAGGAATGAATACATTAAAATAAAATGTGGTCGAAAGAAAATGCAGTGCTTAAGAGGAAAAAAGGTACATTAGGACGGTTCGGCCACGTAGAAAGAATGAATGATGAAAGGTTTACAAAACTAATCTATATGAGTAGTATAGAAAGTACGAGTAATTTAAGAAAACTTAGAAAAATGTAGCAAAGCCAAATGAATCAAATCTTGAAAGAGAGTTGTGTGAAAAGCTTTTATAATGAGAGTACGCATGGTGAGGTGTATGGACATAGTAGAAGCGAAAGATGTGTGATAGAATGAAGTGAAGAATTATCTTTGCCTATCCTAATAGGGATATGGCTTGATTGTGATGATGGTGACATCCCAGGCTGAGATTAAAAATTTGATGGAGAAAAAACTGCAAAATTGATTTAGAAAATTTTAATTTATATAATTTTTACTTTGGTTTTGTATGTTTTACTTTTAATTTAAATTATTAATTGAAATTTTTAGATATGTATTTATAAACTGATACACAATTTATGAATGATATGGTATTTATATTATACAGTACAAATGTATGTGTGTACATTTATGCTGTATAATATAAACTGATACACAATTTATGAATGATATGGTATTTATATTATACAGTACAAATGTATGTGTATACATTTATACTGTATAATATAAACTGATACACAATTTATGAATGATATGGTATTTATATTATACAGAACAAATGTATGTGTGTACATTTGTACTGTATAATATAAACTGATACACAATTTATGAATGATATGGTATTTATATTATACAGTACAAATGTATGTGTGTACATTTATGCTGTATAATATAAACTGATACACAATTTATGAATGATATGGTATTTATATTATACAGTACAAATGTATGTGTATACATTTATACTGTATAATATAAACTGATACACAATTTATGAATGATATGGTATTTATATTATACAGTACAAATGTATGTGTGTACATTTATACTGTATAATATAAACTGATACACAATTTATGAATGATATGGTATTTATATTATACAGTACAAATGTATGTGTGTACATTTATACTGTATAATATAAACTGATACACAATTTATGAATGATATGGTATTTATATTATACAGAACAAATGTATGTGTGTACATTTGTACTGTATAATATAAACTGATACACAATTTATGAATGATATGGTATTTATATTATACAGTACAAATGTATGTGTGTACATTTATGCTGTATAATATAAACTGATACACAATTTATGAATGATATGGTATTTATATTATACAGTACAAATGTATGTGTATACATTTATACTGTATAATATAAACTGATACACAATTTATGAATGATATGGTATTTATATTATACAGTACAAATGTATGTGTGTACATTTATACTGTATAATATAAACTGATACACAATTTATGAATGATATGGTATTTATATTATACAGTACAAATGTATGTGTGTACATTTATACTGTATAATATAAACTGATACACAATTTATGAATGATATGGTATTTATATTATACAGTACAAATGTATGTGTGTACATTTATACTGTATAATATAAACTGATACACAATTTATGAATGATATGGTATTTATATTATACAGTACAAATGTATGTGTGTACATTTATACTGTATAATATAAACTGATACACAATTTATGAATGATATGGTATTTATATTATACAGTACAAATGTATGTGTGTACATTTATACTGTATAATATAAACTGATACACAATTTATGAATGATATGGTATTTATATTATACAGTACAAATGTATGTGTGTACATTTATACTGTATAATATAAACTGATACACAATTTATGAATGATATGGTATTTATATTATACAGTACAAATGTATGTGTGTACATTTATACTGTATAATATAAACTGATACACAATTTATGAATGATATGGTATTTATATTATACAGTACAAATGTATGTGTGTACATTTATACTGTATAATATAAACTGATACACAATTTATGAATGATATGGTATTTATATTATACAGTACAAATGTATGTGTGTACATTTATACTGTATAATATAAACTGATACACAATTTATGAATGATATGGTATTTATATTATACAGTACAAATGTATGTGTGTACATTTATGCTGTATAATATAAACTGATACACAATTTATGAATGATATGGTATTTATATTATACAGTACAAATGTATGTGTGTACATTTGATTGCATGTCATATTTATCTATTTACTGAAGGGTGATATGAAATTTATCGAGCAGCTATTTGAAGGTCAACTTAAAAATGACTACAAGCATATTCGACAATTTTCACAGCTAATATCTATTAGTTAAAAAGATTGATCTGAAAAATTGGATCATACATGATTATAATCAGTAATATTTTATTGACATCACTTGGAAAATAAAAATTGAATCATACATGATTATAATCAGTAATGTTTTCTTGACATCACTTGGAAAATAAAAACTACTTCCAAAACTAATTGGCAATCTTTTATAACCAACGGAAAGATGTTGAAGAAGTCTTAAATTAAAATGAGACTAACATTTTAAAAGGTCTGTAACTTCCTGGGTTGAAAACTAGGCATCTTAACAACTAGTTCACGGACATCGTCTGTTATTCAGGATGATTCAAGTAGATGCTCCCCTTCCTTTCTACTGTTATTCAGGATGATTCAAGTAGATGCTCCCCTTCCTTTCTACTGTTATTCAGGATGATTCAAGTAGATGCTCCCCTTCCTTTCTACTTATGTAATCAAACCATCGGAGAGTTTATCACTACTCGTACATGGTGTATTGTACAAATTGTTAAAATAATTGTTTCTATAAAGTATTATCTAACCATCTATTTTTATTTACAGATCAAATATGAAAATGAAGTTGGTACTGGCCTAGGTCCAACATTAGAGTTCTACGCTTTGGTATCACTAGAACTACAACGCGCCGACCTGGATCTCTGGCACGGCAGCGAGAACTTTAAGCAAAAGCCATCCAGCTTTGGAGTGGACGTGGTCAAGAGTAATCAGACTGTCGTTATCGACGATACCGCCGATAGCCCCCCACCGATAGATCCGACCGCAACATTAGCATCTAGTGTTTACAATAATCTAAATCTCAACGAAGAACGAAATAGGAATGTGCAGAATGCCAACACTGACCATTTTGACTCCCTCGACATGCCCGTTATCATGGAGCCTGCCGATGTCAACTTGAACAGCGAAATTAAGGATAATCATGGCCCGCCGACACCGGCTGAGGTGTCGTACGTGAATCTACCCTGCGGTCTATTCCCGCAGGCGTTGGGCAGAAATACCAAAGCGTCTCAGTTGTCGAGGATAAAGGCCAAATTTAGATTTTTGGGAAAGTTTATGGCCAAAGCTGTGATGGATTCCAGAATGGTGAGTTACATTATCCTTTTTATTGATTTTATTGCCAAAGCTGTGATGGATTCCAGAATGTTGAGTTACATTCTCCTTTTTATTGATTTTATTGCCAAAGCTGTGATGGATTATGGCCAAAACTGTGATGGATTCCAGAATGGTGAGTTACATTCTCCTTTTTATTGATTTTATTGCCAAAGCTGTGATGGATTATGGCCAAAGCTGTGATGGATTCCAGAATGGTGAGTTACATTCTCCTTTTTATTGATTTTATTGCCAAAGCTGTGATGGATTCCAGAATGTTGAGTTACATTCTCCTTTTTATTGATTTTATTGCCAAAGCTGTGATGGATTATGGCCAAAGCTGTGATGGATTCCAGAATGGTGAGTTACATTCTCCTTTTTATTGATTTTATTGCCAAAGCTGTGATGGATTATGGCCAAAGCTGTGATGGATTCCAGAATGGTGAGTTACATTCTCCTTTTTATTGATTTTATTGCCAAAGCTGTGATGGATTCCAGAATGTTGAGTTACATTCTCCTTTTTATTGATTTTATTGCCAAAGCTGTGATGGATTATGGCCAAAGCTGTGATGGATTCCAGAATGTTGAGTTACATTCTCCTTTTTATTGATTTTATTGCCAAAGCTGTGATGGATTATGGCCAAAGCTGTGATGGATTCCAGAATGGTGAGTTACATTCTCCTTTTTATTGATTTTATTCAAAATAAAATGGCAAATTATAACTTGGGTAATTTAAAAAAATATATTTTTCCAGATAATTTTATCATGGCTGAAACAAATTTTTAATTGTCGGACGAATTAAATTTTTCTGGCATTTTTATTGATATTTTCACTTTGTTTTCATCTCAGATTTAATTAAGTAAACAACGGTTTTCGAAGATTTGTGCCTTTTGTCAGGTTAAAGTGAAATGTTATCTTATGCAGTGAATGTCGCTTAACGTGGAATAAAATTCTGGTCCTGACAAAATGTTATCTTATGCAGTGAATGTCGCTTAACGTGGAATAATATTCTGGTCCTGACAAAATGTTATCTTATGCAGTGAATGTCGCTTAACGTGGAATAATATTCTGGTCCTGACAAAATGCTACATAATTTCATACATTCATTTTCTATTAAAGTGGGGTTTTGTTAACATGATGGTGTTTAAACATGAAATTGATTGAGGAGAGAAGACTATTAGAGAAGAGAATTTGTATGCTATAGTTCCCTTTGGAGTGTGTGTAAAATTTGCAAATTGCAATCAATATTAAATTAATGATTTTATTATTTTGTCGTATAAAATTTGTATTAACTTGTTATTCAAAATTCCCATTTGTTTTATTATATTTATAAAAATATGTCATTCATTGAATATACTTTTTTATTTCCAATTCAAAATGTGAATAATATAAATTTTATCTGTTTCAGTTGGATCTGCCATTCTCGCAGACCTTCTACCGCTGGGTTGTGGGCGAGGAGGCGTGCTTGAGCCTGTCAGACGTGCGGCACGTGGCCCCCGAACTGTGGAGGTCCTTGTGCCGGCTACAACAGGTAGCCCTGCATGCCGAAGCCATCAAGCGGGATGCTTCTTTGTCACAGGTAAAATGTATATTCTGATGGACTGAATGACTGAAAGCAAGATGTCAGTAATGGGTCAAGGATCCGCCAAACATGGTAATACTGCCAGTGATATTGAGAAAAAATTTCAAAATAATTTGTTCTAACATTGATATATCAGTAGGATAACAAGTTATTGGGGGAGTTATTTTGCTGTCAAAAGACCTTTAAAAATAATTATAATAAATTGACAATTTATATAGTGCCCTTTAGAGAGTAGACTCCTCAATGGCACTCTAACTAGGGACTCGAATCCACTATTATTTACAGATTGAATAGTTATATAGTTTACATTTTTTAATGTAGTGACCACTCTGAATTTAATTTTAAGACAGTAAAAATACATTTAAATTTAGGACATTAAAAATACATTTAAGTTTAGGACATTAAAAATACATTTAATTTTAGGACATTAAAAATACATTTAATTTTAACAAAAGAGGCATAAAACAACAGAACACCAACAAATCATGAATAATCAATTTTTACTTATTGTAACACTTATTTTACTTATTAAAATAAAAAAATCAAAATAGGTCTTCCCTACATATACAGATTGACGAATGTACATTTAAATAAAATTTGATATATTTATTAGGAACGGCGTAGAGAAATGCTGTCCACGTTAGAATTGGATGGCTGTCCCATCGAAGAACTGGGTCTGGACTTCATCCTGCCGGGACACTCGTGCATGGAGCTGAGGAGGGGCGGACGAGACATCGCAGTCACGGCACACAATCTGTCGCAGTACATTTCCCTTGTGGTGCACTGGCTCCTGTATGAAGGTAGGCATATTTCACTATCTATATTATTTGTTAACATAGTTCTATGTCAATTGTCTCACTTGGCTAATGACCGCCTGCCTGTTCAGAGACCTACACCTGAATAATTTGATAAATATATAAATATATTGGCAACTTGAGTAATTTGATAAATATGTAAATATATTGATAAATAAATATATTAGCAACACCTTCCAAAGCTGCCAATTCTTTCTATAACCAAAACCTTTGATTTCACTATATTCATTTCAATTCAAACCTTTTACCTGGTATCTGATACAGCTCAATTATCATATCTCTTAAATTCATTTTCGACAAGCATAACCATCTCATCAGCATACAGAAAGTCCACATTAATTTATTTCACTCATTTTTACATCTCTCTTATCATAAATGAAACAACCAAGGTGACATCACACATCCTTGCTTACTTTACCCCTTTAGTCGTTTTAAACCACTCGGTATGTTCTTCATTTACTCTTACAAATGCATTCATTAATTTACCATTTACACCATAATCTTTCAATACTTCCCACAATCATCTCTTCACATACAATCATACTAAATACAAATACACATTTTTTTACAAAAAACCTGGCAAATCTCATATTTTCAATTCAATTATTCTTCTCACTTTGTCCATTGCATACAGTTTCTTTACTACACTTAATAAACTGATGGTTTTGTAGTTATTGCACTCTATTCTAGACCCCTTACCCTCACACAATGGTACAATGGCTGATTCAATCAATCCATCCTCTCCATATGCAACATACTCAGAAGCTATACTATCATACCCTGCAGCCTTATCCTTTTTCGTATCCTTGAAAGCTGCTTTTATTTCCTCTTAGGCAATTCATTTCACATATATCATCCATCACAGTAGGGGCCACTGATACTCGTACATCTTGGATTATTACTATGGAAAAAAAATACGATTTGTAAATTGTATGCATGTTTTGGATCATGTAGCAAGAGATCCAGGGTCACGTTTACCATACCACTAGCGTAAATACAGTAGCGTGCCATATATTTTCAAAATAGCAAGACAATTTTCTCAGTCTATACCTAAGATTTTGTTTTTTTTACCTGCAATTCAAATTGCAATCCTGTTCCGGCTATACCTGTCATGCCTTTTTTTGCCAAGTATTTAATTTTTATTTATAGTTGAGGTGCTAATACTGTGAAGGTTTAAATCTCTCCACCCAAAATCCCCAATCTGAATTTTTACTGTTAGATGAGTGCATATATCGGTACCAGTTCGAATATAATTCAGTCTTGTTTGTGCTCCCCCGATGGTAAGGTGAAAACCTTGAAACCGGTAGGGTTATATACCGTTATTTTAAGTGTAAAAAAACATTGTTTTATTAAACAAATAACAATGTATTAAATTTTTTCCAGGTGTCATAAGGCAGATGGATGCTTTTAGAGAAGGGTTCGAATCTGTCTTCCCATTGACGAACCTCAAGATGTTCTATCCAGAGGAGCTTGAAGCTATCTTCTGTGGAACTACATCGAGTAAGTGAAGATTATTTATTTATTCATTTACACCGCAACTATAATCAAATACATAACAAAATAAGACCGACAAAATCAATGTTATTTCAAGTGTATACTCAAATTGTCGCCTGTCATTACTGAGTACACATAAAAAAATAGGCTAATTCTTTATACCGATTGTTATTTATTCTTTCATTCCTTCGTTAAAAATTCTCATGAACTTTTATTAATTGTGAGATCTAGTTACGAGAATGTACCACATGAATCAATTTAACGTGTTCCTCGCGGGAAGCACGAACGCCTGTGATCTGATTTATAGCATTCCTTTGTATATTTTACATAATGTTTAGTTTATCTCCTTTAGAGTAATGACTATTATTTATTATCAGAAAATTACTTGAATGTCATGTTTACTTGGTGGTGTAATCAAATATCAGTGGTTCTAAACAAAATACGCATTTAAACTTAGAAATTAAAAAACGCTGAAATTGTGCCGCGCACAGGATTCGTGGAATTTGATTTTTAACGCGGTGTACAGGTTAAAGAAATCAACAACTTCTTACAATTTCTTCCATACACTCATCAAACACATTTTAAGAAATTGGGAATGATGTCTCGAATGAAGTCTCGAATGAACCTTTCCCTTCCTGTGCTAAAAAAATCCACGCGTTCGGGTGCTGTGTATTCAATAAACATCGATACACATGTAAAAATGAGCTGTTTAAAATCGGAAAAATAAGAATATTCATAGCCAATCGCTTAAATTAATTAAATTTGAGGTCAAAAGTGATAATAATTTAAGTTTAATTGCTGAAAATATAAAATAAACATTGGCCGACGTTCACAAAACGGGTGAAGAGACCGCCTCGAATGGATGCCCTAGAGCTACTGAGAACTGAGACGGGACTCTGTCTCGGACTGTTATACCTCGAAGGAAGAAACACAATTGCGAACTGAGATTCTATTTCTTGCGTTCCCATATACCGAAGTGGAGTGAGAGTGAGACGTGAATAGCGTCGCTTCCTCACCCATAGCGGTTTTTTGGAATGAATATACCTACGTCACACACTGGCACACGTTTGATTGTATTGGTGAATTTATTCCCGATTTTCACAAAATATCTGATGTGGCCGATAAGTGCTAATTATTATTAATAGAATTTTTTTCAATCAATGCGTAAATGTATTATGAAGGAATACCTAAAATCTGAGCCCTGTATTTATTATGTTTATAGAGATATTAAAGTTTTTAGAAGAAATGCGTACTAGTTATACATCATAGGGAAAGAAGGGTTAAACACATCACTTACACTATTGTTTTCAGATAAGTGTTACATAAAATATTTAAATTCTCCTTTATTGATAAAAAAGCTATGTGGATTTTTTTGCTCATGATATAAATAATTTCTTGTAATTTATTTTTAACGAACACTGTTTATTCCACTTTTTTATGACGGTATAACCCTACCGGTTTCAAGGCTTTCACCTCATCTTCAGGGGAGTACAAAGTCTTGTTTGTACTCCCCTGAAGATGAGGTGAAAGCCTTGAAACCGGTAGGGTTATACCGTCATAAAAAAGTGGAATAAACAGTGTTCGTTAAAAATAAATTACAATGTCTTTAAACCTCCACAACGTTAATGCCTTAACTATAAACAACATATAATTTCTTGTTTTCAAATCCATTCCAAGTCACAGTATCTGAATTTCAGATTTATATAGGGCACACTTTTTTACCACTAATCTGAGGCAGTGATTCTTAAAAACTGCCGTGTTTTAAAATTTTATGTCTATTTTTATTAAGCGTGAATTTTGATCAACAGGTAATAGCAACGGCACAAGTGGCAGCGGACAGCGATGGGACATCCGCCTGCTGGGAGAGGCATGCAAACCTGACCACGGCTTCACGGCGGACTCTCGTGCCATCCGTTTCCTGCTGGAGATCCTGTCCTCGTACGATACCTCCGAGCAGCGTCTCTTCCTTCAGTTCATCACTGGCAGCCCCCGGCTGCCCACTGGCGGTGAGAATTGATTTAGTTTTACGATACATCTATCTAAGTTCCAAGGCTGGTTCAATTTAAAATAGTCCCTGATTTTACTGCTAAATAACGCTTTTCGAGTTAATCTAATAAGGTACAAAAAAAATCTCCTTTCAGATGAAATAATAAATCTGCCAGATTTCAAAGCTGGAACGCCACCGCTTCACTCAATTTTGCATTATCACACCCTTTATAATCCCTTACTATACGATTTTAAATGATACAATAAGTATAAACCATGTACTATTTTTATGACTGTTTCTGTAACCTGGTCTCTCTTTAGAGGGTGGTCAAACAGGTGGATTGTGGTTCCTATTAATCTCTCGAGTAGTAAGATATTTTAAAACATCGTTTGTTCAGTTGATAAAACATTTAACTATCCAATAAATGATTTGATTATGTGGTATCATAAATATTACTCCAAATCTTGACATAATCTGGGAATATTTGAGAAATAATCACTGCGCCCCAACCGCGGGGCCATACGCTTTCTGACTCAGTATTTCATGGCCCCACGGTTGGGGCGGTACTAACGGAGAGGTTAAGAATGACCCAAAGCGCAGATAAACCATAAATAAATATGCTGTTGATTCGAAATCAGTTATCAAACTATCAATTTTACGCAGTTCAACATAGTTTTATGATTAATTGTTTATTGTGTTAATATTTTTTTGTTTGTTCCCAGGTTTCAAAGCACTGTCACCGCCTCTGACTGTAGTACGAAAGACTTTAGACCCCAATGTGAATGCAGATGATTACCTGCCTTCTGTAATGACTTGTGTCAACTACCTCAAGCTGCCCGACTACTCTTCCATAGAAGTCATGAGGACCAAGCTGCGGATAGCGGCCAGCGAAGGCCAGCACTCCTTCCACCTCTCATAAGGATAGTAAAATTTCATCGGACTCAGATAGCCAACGGTAGAAGAGGAATACCGCGGTGCTGAAATACTGATCTGCTGTGTGCGTAGTCTTCAGCGGCAAGCGTGAACGTGACTAAGCACACTCTAACGAGTGCCTAAAAATAAATGTCCGTTAACAAATGTGTCATTATGATCTCACATATACTTATATTAATAAACGTGGTAAATAAATTTAAAAAAAAAGTAAATCATTCGAGTGACTTTGATTGTTCAACATATCAATGTGTGACGGTCGCTTATGTTATTGTTTTTATTTTTTTAAATCTCTCAATATTTTCAAGAGGACTGTTCGTCGTGAGTGCGTATATAATCGGAGTGGACTTTTAATCCGAGATGTGACGGTATCACTTCGTCTGAGAGAAGAGATAACATTCTAAAGGGAACATGCAAACAGAAGGAACAGATTGTTCGTTATCCATTGTAGACCGCGTCAATACAAATCTCTGTGTGTGAAACTTGAATTTTGGGAGTGTGCGTGATATCGGCTATTTTTGACAGTAGTCAGATTCGGTCAGTTTGTGCGTAAAATCTGTTGCAGTGGGGAAGTAACTGATGGCACTGAAATTGTCAACTGTGTCAGAAAGTGTTATATTGGATATTTTCACGGGCATATGTATGTGAATGATTATTTTCTCGGGAAATCCGCGTAGTTTGGTTGGTTTGGTCCTGAGAAGGACCGTTAGATTGACGTTTCGACACAATAACACGTGTCATTTTCAACAAACTTCGAATAACTCACAACTTGAGTTAACAGTTCCTCCTACACCGGATGACAGTGGTGGGGGAGGGGGGCAGTGATAGTGGGGCTAGCTAGCGCGTTCCCCGCCCCTTTCTTCGATAATGGTACCGCACTCATTTTTTTTATGAGTCATGGCATGTGTTATTCACCTGTTTGAAAATGTATTGATCGAGGGTGATTCATTTTTATTCTTAATGATAGGTTTCGTTTTAATGTTATTTTCGTCTATTTTTCTTATTAAAAAATAGACGAAAATAACTTTAAAACGAAACCTATCATTAAGAATAAAAATGAATCACCCTCGATCAATACATTTTCAAACAGGCGAATAACACGTGCCATGACTCATAAAAACAATGAGTGCGGTACCGTTATCGAAGAAAGAGGCGGGGAACGCGCTAGCTAGCCCCACTATCACTGTCATCTGATGTAGAAGGAACCGTTAACTCAAGCTGTGAGTTATTCGAAGTTTGTCTTTCGTAGCGTGCGGACGTGCGTTCGTGTGTTCTGATTTTACAATTCTTGAAAATGACACATGTTATTGTGTCGAAATGTCGGTCTAACGGTCCTCAGGACCAAACCAACTAAACTACGCGAATTTCCCGAGAAAATAATCATTCATATATATATATATATATATATATATATATATATATATATATATATATATATATATATATATATATATATATATATATATATATATATAAAACCGATTGATTGACTTTCTCAGAGTCGTGTTGCAATACTTTGTCGATCTATTATATCATTTTTTATTCTAGCTTTTTATTTTGTACATAAAAACTACAATAAACTGTATCATATAATTATTTTCTACGCTTAGTGTATGAAAAAATGTATGGTTGTTTGTAAAAATATTTTTAATATGTGTATAATGAAGATTTTTATGGTTGAAACAAAAAAAAAATTCTTTGATGCCATTGAATTATTATTTTTTATTCCGTAATGCAGAACTACTACGAGGAATTAAAATTATAATTTTCCGGATGTAAACTGTTTTTTTGCGAATGGATTTTAAATTGGTAACTTTTTGCTTTTAACGAGAAGGAAACCATTCCAGGTATATTTTCACCGTCCCCTTTTCTTTAGCCATCTATTGGCCCTGTGAAACATTTTAAAATTGCGTAGGAGACATGTTTTGACAATTTTTACATTTTGACCCGTCTTAATACGCGTCCTTAATAAATAAAGTTTACCTATTATATTTGATTTTAAAATCTTCGGGTTTTGATATTTCAAAAGCTTTTTCAAATGATATCGGAACAGTATCTCACAAAATAGACATCTCTACCCTAAAACGACTTTCAATGGTCGATTCTTCGTGATTGAGGGTCGCGACTCTGCCTTTAATGATCTCCACCTTCCCTTACTTTAGGCCTCTTGGGAGTGTTGCGGGGAGGACCCTGTTTCTTTCCCGACTTAAGTCAGTTCATTAAATTGATGGTCTACCTCTGCTTTGTCGTCCCTCCAGTAAATTTGACTGGAATAAAAAACGGCTTTGTTTTAAGAGATGAATAAATTTTGTGATTCTGCAGTATACAAGTTGACTCTCAAAATTTTTCCTTAGTATCAAATGAAACTGATTTTTCTTTCATCAGTAAAAGTTTCCCAGAGGAAGATAACTGTCCTACTGAATTACATTAATTGATCAAAATTTGTCCTTAGTATCAAATGAAACTGATTTTTCTTTCATCAGTAAAAGTTTCCCAGAGGAAGATAACTGTCCTACTGAATTACATTAATTGATCAAAATTTGTCCTTAGTATCAAATGAAACTGATTTTTCTTTCATCAGTAAAAGTTTCCCAGAGGAAGATAACTGTCCTACTGAATTACATTAATTGATCAAAATTTGTCCTTAGTATCAAATGAAACTGATTTTTCTTTCATCAGTAAAAGTTTCCCAGAGGAAGATAACTGTCCTACTGAATTACATTAATTGATCAAAATTTGTCCTTAGTATCAAATGAAACTGATTTTTCTTTCATCAGTAAAAGTTTCCCAGAGGAAGATAACTGTCCTACTGAATTACATTAATTGATCAAAATTTGTCCTTAGTATCAAATGAAACTGATTTTTCTTTCATCTCTTCATAAAATTTACCCAGAGGAAGATAACTGTCCTACTAAATTACATTAATTGATCAAAGATTGTTCAAAGAGTATGAACTTATGAATTCCGTCGAAGGTCTTTGTCAACTGCCTGTTTACAATCTAGAGACTAAAAGATCACTTGAGAAAACTCAGTTACTTTGTCTGATCTTCCTCAACCAGACGATTGACACTCTGGAATCAGATGATGTCAGTTAACATATCTCCTAAAGAGTATATCCCTAACATGTGATGCTCCCTTTATGTATTTTGGCGCTAGATCATTCAGCCTCCTGAATACCATGTGTAATTAATAAGGATGTGTCGACATATTCGTCAAATTAATTTTATCTACGAATGTTTTAAAAGCAATTTTGTTTTACACTATTCACTAAGCCATGAGCTATAAATATAAATTTTTGAATTCAATGGTCAAATTTTTAATTAAATCTTTATTGTTTATTTTACTAAAAGGAAATATTATGAACGAAAGGTTGAATTATTTTAAAGAAATATCTAAATAAATAATATTATTATAATTAAAAAATGTGTTAAAACAAATGAATATAGAAAGGTCACTTATGAAGTTTCAGTTAAAAAATTTCAATATTTGGACGGACTTTCACAGTTGGTACATCTCAATTGTCCCACAATCAAAACCATTTAAAGCTTCTATCGCCTAAGAAAATGTGTCTTTGTATTAGTCAAATTATTTTAAGGAATTTTTACTGTGTTAAGTTTATTTTCTGGGTGATGTTATTGAATAAATGAGATTGGGTAATGTTTTTTAACATCATCTTGAGAATGAAGGCTGGAATGTCTTCGAAACATCTATAATTTAAGCCAATTCAATACGACATCAACTCCAAAAATAATTTGAACTAATAGAAAACAGCTGTGAAATTATTTGTGTATTTGAAGAGATGCCATCTTGTTTTGAACAAATTACTGTTTTTACCTCAAACCGATTCAAATGCACTGAGCTATATCGAAAAGAAATTTAAAAATATCCATTCTATAAAACCCCTATGATCAAACTATATATGAATGCGTGCCGCGAATAAGGTGGTAACTAACATTTTTTCAAAATCCAGTTTTTTGTGAAATAACGTGCTATGTGGTTACGCCCTTCATCCCCTCTTTAAAAATATTCTCTAACTCTTCCGTTTCTACTGATAAGTCAACATTGCCGTTGGATTTTTGCACGCGCTCAGTGGAATAACGTGGTTTCAAGTATCAACATGTCTGGAGAGGCGCCCGTCGTTCACTCTGCTAGTGTAGAATATAAACATAATTTCAGTAAAAAACGACAAGCGAGAGTTGATTTTTTATATAAAAGTTGTAACAACACAACTTGTTTGTTTTATATAAGAGTTGTGGAATAACGTTGTAACTGCATTCGTGGACCACGTTATTCTACATTTTCATAGTCTTTTTCATGTTTTTTTGTTGTTTTTAATATAGTTGGGTAATTTTTTATTTTTAAATAAAGCGTTTGTATGAAAATATATCTTTTGATTTAAAAAAAAAAAACTATTAAAATGTTAACATTTAATAAAAAGGGATTTTTTGAATACTGTAAAATACAAGTTTTGTTAGTCTTCATATCACCTTATTCGCGGCACATATTCATATATATACTTGATAAAAAAAAAATTAAAGAAACTAACAGTAGTTTCCAACATAAGTTACAGGAACTAGACAACTGTTTTATCACATGTGTAGTTCGTCACTATTTCACAGAAAAAGTCTAGTAGAAATGATATTTTTTTCTCTTTTTAATAATCTTGTATCGAATCTCTGGAACTGTATTTCGATGACAGAATTCAATACAAAGTGTTAAATTTCATCTGCTTTATTCAAAATCTTCTTATATACAGTATAATTTGTCCTAATTCAAATCATTGTTAGTTTATTTACTGTTGTAATCTCTGTCTGCTGTTATTTGTATTTAAATAATAAATATGAGAATATATCATTTTCATCAATAGTTTAAAACATATAATAACGTGACCTTTCTTTATTGTATTATATTGGACAATTTATGTTTTATACAGTCTTGGGAACACAATGGGTTAATGAATTCTCCAATCCAAGGCTCTTAACTCTAAATGCATGTTAAAAATTATTGGCTTTATATGTCTTCGTGCAATAATTCATTTTTTTTGTTTGAATTTTATAAAATATTAAAAAAAAAAAAGGAAACCTTCAATTTGAGTTTTTTTTTAATCACCTGTTGAAATGAGAAAATATAAATATGTATATTGTCTTCCATAATATGTGAATTTAACAACTTTTTACAATATTTCTGCCGGATAATGTATTGCGTTTACGTTTGTTTGTGTGTAAAGAATGTGTAGAAAATTTGCTTGAAAAAGGTGAAAAACTATACACTTACGCAGTTGCTCGACATACATTAAGACTTTTGAATAATTTTTAGCAAGGTGTACAGAAAATAACATTTTCTTAAAAAAATCCATAGATTATCCGATACTTGTTTGTGGAATATAAATCTAAAATGATTCCAACCAATTACACTAAAAGAATTTCATCAAATAGTGACATGCCTATTTTGCTCTATGGAATCATCAAACTGTTAACACCTCCATGGAGTGATAATATAATATGCATGTCATTTTTTACAAGTGTCTGTTATGTAATCCATTCACTTCTCAATTATATACAGTACCCGGTGGTAAGTAATACACATCGAGCTTAAGAAAGAGACTGTCGGTCATAATCGGCTAACTTCGGCTTTGCAGAACGTCGTCTCTGTCACATGATGCGCTAACAGTACGGTATCTAGAAAGAGCGGTTAAACTTTTTGACTGACAAATCACGATAGAACATGTGTATTAATGACAGAGACGACACTCTACAAAGTCGAAGTTAGCCGATTATGGTGGACAGTCTCTTTCTTAAGCCCGATGTGTATTACTTACCGCCGGGTACTGTAAGTTTAGTTTAAAATGCAGTTTTACAATATTATATATCAGTTGCACCAATAAATATTTCCATTCATGTTTTCATAAACATATTGGTGCCATTAAAACCCCATATATTTTTGTATTATATGCAACTGTGCTTAGTTTTTTAATGCCAGATTGTAATTCTATGCCATCCAGAGGACCAAATTAAATGGGTAACTTTTTGTTTTTTCTTAAAAAAAAAAAAAAACAATACATTTTCATATATGTAATCTAAAATAAAACAAAAAACAATATTTTTACCCGATGAATGACCCGATTGCATTTATCTACTTTTTAACGACTAACTAAAAACCCTTTTCGTTTCATCAGGAACATAGCGATGTCATAAAACACCCGCAGCCAGGTCTGTTTAGTCTGACACTTGATGTTTTACATCAGGCCAAGACTAGCCAAGTCATATTTTAAGATGGGTGATTTGTTGATTCCTTAGTCGGCAATTGGGTCTAGCTAATAGCCAATAGCATCCTCAACACTATCCATTCGTCTCCAGGTCTCGCATCCGAAGACAAACGCCCTCATTACGGGGTCATACCACCAGACACTTTCTGACTAAGAGCCTACAGCAAAATAGGTAGGAGACGCTAAATAGCTATCAATTAGTCTTCAGGCTAAGGAGTCCTAAATGGTTTTCATAATATTAAAAGCACCGCTTGTATCACCCATCTTAATGGGCTGTCACCCCTGAGACTCATACCCATCAATGCATAATGGGGCTATATCAAATGCTCTTGAAGATGTCTAGAATGTACGATGATGCGCTTACACTCGTCATTTATTCGCTTGTTTTTTTTTTAAACTTATCTAGACATCAGTAAATAGTCCCTAGTCCCTAGACCAAACAAAGTGGACCAAAAACAACCCTTTATATAATTTATCTGGGTGAAATAGAATTGAAATCTAAATTTAAGATGGATATTTGTGTATTAAATTTTTTAATTTAAGTAAAATGTAATGTCATTTTGACTTACGGAAACTCGATAAATTATTAATGTGAAATGGCCGTAAAGTTCTTTGTGATTTTTTTTTTAAATTTTTTATTTAAATAAATATGTATTACGATTTTCTTTTAACTGAAATTGTCACAACACACATTCCTGTATTTTAAGAAAGAGAAAATAACGTTTGAATTTTGAAAATGTCTCGAGAATATTATAATTGTCATTTGTGTCCGATAATATTAGAGACAATCTTTTATGGAAAACTTCTGTCTTCATTTTATTCTTCGTAGTGTTTCAAACACATTTTGCTGCTTTCCACTAACCCGACGCACTCGCTCATTGAGCTTTTGGTATACTTTAGATTGCAGGTTTTCCTTAAGCTTGTTCATTTTGAAACTACTGGAAAATTGACTTGCTATAGCGATAAGTCAAATTTATTTCCGATTGGAAATAAATGAAATCGTTTTGTTTTCACAAAAAAATTATATGATCAATCATTTGTTAATTTTATCTTTAGTGACTGTGACAAGTGATACAAATCTCATTTTTAGAGGAGACTTGCCAGTGTTTACTTTCTGCGGTGTTCCAGATGGATATTCTTGTCCAATTTCATGTTGCAACCTCCAGACATCCTGTATTGACAGCACAGGTGTGCCAATCCGGAACATTCCTCATTGCCACCTGAATCGTATACTTCCTCTCTGCCACTAGAAGAATTATTATTCATTACCTTGATTATTGGAGAGAAATCTCATTAGTAAAAATACCTTGAACACTAACTAGACCATAGTGAATATCAAAATGGATTTGTTAAAATTATCAAAAAATTAATATTGTCTATTGTGAAAAAAAAAAAACAAAACAAGTGGTGGGTGAATTCACCACAACTTATTTAAGATCTACAACAAAATCGCTCAAAATAGTAGTGCATTTAATATGAAAAAAAATTGCAAAATCTCAAAAAAAATACGAAATGAAGATATATACAAAGTATGAAACAATTAACATTGTTTACGGCCAAAAAGTTTGTGAGAAAAAAAAATTGTAGTTATATTTGTTATAATAAAAGGGGTGCAGATGTCATCAGCTGATTTGGTGTGCCTATTTTTCTGGAAATTAAGTAGTTTTTGAAAAAAAAAAACATTTAGTACATTTCCATCAGCCAAGTTACTGTTTCCGGCTGCTGTAGATTCTCTGAATGTCCTTAAGCTATTCAAAAATTTGTTGCTTGTCTTTCAACATCTTTTGCTGTTCCCTCCATTCTGTGTTTCAAATAAACTCGAAAAAAGATGTCCGAGACTGGAAAATTGGACGGTTTTGGTTGGCAGAGAATGTCACCTCAATTAGATTAAACTTCTTTTTAAACTTTCTGTAGACTCTCAAGAGTTTGTTACTGCAGGATTGTCCTCCTGTGATGCTGAGCTCCAGCTATCTCTCCATCGTTTCGGGGGTCTCCCTGGCGGACGCCGTCCATCCGGCACCCTATGCAGAGCTATGTATGGAATTCTTGTGGAATTGATTTTCCGTACATGTTGGTACCAGTATTAAACAATTTGTAAAAAAAATCTTATAAAGTTAAATATATTCGGTGTGTATCTTATTCATTATAAATTTTACAGTATTGGCTGTTAACAAAATAAATACAAACACCGTTAAAATAATAAATGGGTACATCTGATAGGGTGATGACATTTGAGCCACCTATATATAATTTAGCGTACAAAATAATGGAAAAATAAAACATTTTACAGTACGAATAGATTGATTATTATTCTTTTTATCTATGTTGATTTTATAACAGAATGAAATGGTTGTTTTTTCATGATGTGTTTAAAATGTATGTGTATTTGGTTTTCGGTACATTTAAACGAGACTAATAAAAAGGTTTGGTGTGCAATATCATAAGTTTTTCAATTGTTCGTGCGTGTAATGGGGGGGGGCCATTTCAAATGGAGTTATAAATATTTAAATATATATATTTTTTGTGTTTACTTTGCTGTTACGCATCCTGCACTTTGTGGTCCGTTAAATAATATTTGTGGCTCGATGTGAAGGAACACATGAACGTATCATTTAGTATCTAAAATATAAGATTTAGTATAAATATTTCGATGTTTAAAATTATAAATGTACAATATAAATTATAGCGAGGAAGGTAACGGAGAGAAGGGGGCGTGATAAATCGCTAGTGGGTTTTTTTTTTCCGTGTGTTATCGCGTTTACGAATAATAATTTAATATGATTTGGTGAAATGCTCACAAAGAATTCTACGATGTTTCTCGGCGGCGCTTCTCGGCTATAGACAATCCTCTATCATTGCTTTTTTTTTTATCTTAATAAATTTATTCTTACATGTTCGAATATCAAATCTGATCTCGTGTTAGGTACCGAGCTTGTTCCAAACAACTTTTCAACGCTAAATCAAAATAATCTCGGCATTTTGTCATTTAACCCGTGGGATCGGGAAATGGGAATAATTAAATTTGTTATTGAATAATTATTTTGTAAAAAAAATCTAGTTTTGTTCTCGTGTTAATTTATTCTCATTGCCGCGTTGTTCATTTTGAACTCGAAGTGAAACTTCATTTTTAATTTGCAAATTCTTTAAAACTCTGGTTACAACAATATTATAAGATCAATTGTGAATTAATAACTAGAAAAATGCATTCAAAATGTCAGGTTTATAATTTTACTTCGTCATTGAATTTTTATATTGATACAAAACTAAATTGGGGATATATTTAACTTACACTATCAAAATATGTGTAATTGACTTGAATGTTACATTGGGTTATCGATGATTAATCTGTTTGCATATAATGTAACTGAATTTAAAGAGATTTGTTTTTCTTGTAGTATTTAGTGTTAAAAGATAGAGAAGCGCTGACATTTGTGCAAATTATCGGGTCCTCTTTCAGAATTCAAGTGTCTTCTTCAGAAATATATTATGAAAGTAAAAATTCTAGATTTCAAACTATAATTATTGTGGTTCAAAACTATGTACATGATTTTTACTTAAATAATAAAAAAAAATATAATTAAACTCTTGTTTTATTGCATCATCCATCATCCCGTCCCGCCCTTGATAAATGAAGAGGTTATATTAAAAAAAGAATATGTCCACCAAATCAGAATATTGGGAAATCGCAAAAAAACTGTTTGCATTAAAAATATATGACATAATAATTCATTGTAAAAATATCTGAAATCCTTCAAATCGCTTAAGGGGACTTGATTTGTTGTTTAAAATTTAATCATAATTAAAATAGTTATTCTAGTTTAAAATATGGACATGATCCTTTTTGTAAGAACAATTCTACTTTAATCTTTTTTTATCGAACAGCTCTGGGACATGTTTTTTGTTCGATTTAAAAAATATTTTACAAAAAATAATTAGGTCAAGTAATTTATTTATATTTTAATCAAATAAAATAAGTAATGTGTTACAAAATAAGAAGAAATATTACTAAAAAACTATACATATATGTAGGTAGATAAAGCTATATAATGACATTACACTGCATCACATAATCGGAAAGCTATGATTGGTCAATTCGGACATGATCTTTTTTGATTGGTTTGAAGCCTGGACAAGATTTTTTTTGAAAAAAATACTAGTTTTTAATGGTTTTTTTTTTTTGAAAAAAATACACAATAAAGAAGGCCACACAGGAAGGAGCCTCGCTTGATGCTTAGAGCTATGTTGCGAGTTAGGCGACATATCCTAGCGAACCAACGTATCGCATACTATCGCAGTTGCCACACTGCACGCTTCGCGCCACGGTGCATAACGATTAGTCACCGAGTGAATCTCCGAGCGAACAGACGTATTGGTTAATTTACAAAATGGCGAAAGTTTTAATGACAGCTGTGTATAAAAGGGAGCCTTTGTAGAACCCATCGAGCAAATTATACAAAAATGTACCTGTAATAAAATCACTGGAATGAAGTTGCACAGGAAGTAAATAAAGATGGTAAGTTGTAATGAAATTGGTTAGTTTAGAGTGGCATCGTTTGTTGACTCAACTGCTCCCAAATATCAAATGAATTTGTGCGAAGCACTTTGGTGTGGCCAAGCATGAAGTCACGTAGCACCTATCGAAGGACTTTGGTGCGACCTTAGCCTTAGTTTGAAGATATATGGGTGGCGTGTGCAGCTTTAGTAAGCACTTGAAGATAACTTTTTTTGTAAATCTTGTCAAAATTTATGATTGTATGAGAACTACAATACATTTAAAATCAAATGTATTGCTATCACATATCTGAAGATCTACAAAAGTTTCTTTGTATCTTTTAAATTAATGTTTTATTATAATTTGGATGTTGCAGTACAACGTGGCAGGTTTATTGCCATGAGGGAATCTCTTTCAACCAACCAGAAAGATGGTCTTAAGTGAATATAAAACTAGAACCATTTTTTACAAAACATTAGGTATCGAACAAGAATCAAACCAACAACCCCACAGTTAATAGACAGGTGTCTTACTAACTAGATCATGGAGATATTTTATGTGATTAGTTGGCAGAAATTAGTTTAGAGGTTGGAAAAAAGTTGTTTCTATATACAACAAAAGATAATAAATTGCAGAATTTATTACCATTATATGGTGTATATAGGAGTTCATGGCCAATATTCAAGAAGAGACCATATTGTACCATTCTAAAATCTCAGAAAATGAAAATTGACGGCAAAAACACTGATAAGAACTAGCTTATTAACCTTTCCCTTCCTGTCCTAAAAAAATGCGCGCATTCCAGTGCTGTGTATTCAATACACATGTAAAAATGAGTGATTTAAAAAATATAAAATAAGAATATTCATAGCCAATCACTTAAATTAGTTAAATTTGAAGTCAAAAGTGATAATAATTGAAATTAAATTGCAGAAAACATCGGCCGATGTTCACAAAACGGGCGAAGCGACCACCTCAAATGGATGTCCAAAACCTACTGAAGCGAGTGAACTGAGATTCTATTTCTTGCGTTCCCATGTACCGAAATATATTAGAGTGAGATGTGACTAGCGTCGCTTCTTCACCCATAGCAGTTGTTTAGAATGAATATACCTACGTCACACACTGGCACACGTTTGATTGTATTGGTGAATTTATTCCCGATTTTCACAAAATATCTCTGATGTGGCCGATAAGTGCTAATTATTATTAATATTATTTTTTTATTCAATGCGTAAATGTATTACGGAGGAATACTTAAAATCTGAACTCAGTATTTATATTTATGTATATTATTCAGTGGAAAAAAGTAGTTCCGAGAAAAACGCGTTTAAAGTTTTGATATTATTGTCCGAGTCATTCCGGTACGGCGTAATTGCTGCCTCATTTATAGCTATAATTTCGTAAATATTAAGAATTTTTTAATTTTCTTTTGATAACATATTCTTAAAGGTCTAAACTTTAAGAATATGCAAAAAACAATTTTTTCTAATTTCTAGAGTAGAATATCCCCTTAAGATTCGAACGAAAACATAAATTTATAAATTGACATTAAAAAAATTGAGAAACAGTGCTTAATATTTCGTGTACACGAATCTTTATATTTCAAAAACACATAAGTGTATATCCTACTTTATTCAAGTTTTCAACATAACAAAGGAAATGGCAAACAACTTGCTTTGACGTGTCCAGCTGTCAGTTTATGTCTGTCAAAAGCGGGAAATGGAAGCCTTATATCACCAAACAAATAGTTTAATTCAAGAAACGCAGCAATGCTTTCAGCAGTTGGAAAGGAAACCACCAAATGCCGAAGAAATAGAAAGAATTATTCAATCAAAAATCGACGCAATCGCCGCGTGAGTATTTTTTAAACATATTTATTTTTTTTATTTTTTGTTAATATAACCTTACTTTATTCTCTCGTGTAATATATGTTTTATTTCAGAAATTGCGAGAGGTTGAATATAATGATTTTTAAAACACCAGTTTCACAAAGGCAAATAGCCAAAATGCGATATGACCAGTTAAAATATGACAATCGGCATATGCAGGTAATTATAAATTGGATTACTCACAGATTTCGTCACTAAATTTTGTATAAAAATGCCATTGAATTCGATTTATTTGATGTGTAATAATTAACTACTGTCACCGAGCTTCTTTAACTCTTCCTAACCTGTGATGTGTAACTAGTACACATTGCTTCTAAACACTTTAATATCTCTATAAATATAATAAATACTCGGTTCAGATATTAGGCACTCCTCCGTAATACATTTACGCATTGAATGAAAAAATAATATTAATAATAATTAGCACTTATCGGCTACATCAGAGATATTTTGTGAAAATCGGGAATAAATTCAACAATACAATCAAACGTGTGCCAGTGTGTGACGTAGGTATATTCATTCTAAAAACCGCTATGGGTGAGGAAACGACGCTATTCACGTCTCACTCTACTTCGGTATATGGGAACGCAAGGAATAGAATCTCAGTTTACAGTTGTGTTTCTTCCTTCGAGGTATAACATACACAGTGTTAGTCCGTCTCAGTCGCTCTAGCGCATTCATCTGAGGTGGTCTTTTTGCCTGTTTTGTGACCGTCAGCCAATGTTTTTTTCATGTTTTCAGCAATTAAATTTTAATTATTATCAATTTGACTTCAAATTTAATTAATTTAAGCGATTGGCTATGAATATTCTTATTTTTCCCATTTTAAATAGCTCATTTTTACATGTGTATTGAATACACAGCACCGGAACGGATTTTTTTTCGCAAAGGAAGAGAACGGTTAATATAACTTTGTTCAACACAGCATATTTTATTACCAGAAAAATTACGCCAAAATTTTGATTATTATTGGAAACTTGGAAATTTCCTTAATTAGGTTTTACGATTCGCACTAATCGCAAGATATCGTATGTTTTTTCTGCGATATACCACTTGATCTAGAGGTAGAATATTTATATTCCACTCAGAGACTTCGGGCTTAATTCCTGATGGTAACCAAACAAATATGTTCCTGAACAAATGTTAACATCAATTATCGTAATTAAATACTTGACAGTTTTGCCCGAACGGGACTCGGGCACGAAGTTTCTTTTTATACTGACGAGCCCGAGCCTCGTGCAGGCAAATCTCGTTTCGACTTGTTGGGAGTGTTTCTCCCGAGCGTCGTTTGGGCAGATCTTGTTTCAACTTGTTTTCTCCGAGCGGAATATATTTTCGTATAGAATTTATTAATTCACAGTTTGTCATTGTTACTCGCGCGTTTAAAATCCAACCTTTAAGTGGTTAACTCCATTGATTTACAACTTAGCAATAATATCACCAAGTTGTGTACAAATACAGTAAAAGTACAATACAATAATATACATTAAAATATCTTATATCAGAATGTTCTCGGATATAAAATACACTTTCATTTTGCATGCATACATATTACGCTGCGCCCCTTGCTGGGTAGGCAGAGGGAACAGAACTCCAAATATTTCTATCCCAGCACACAACCTTCGCCTCCTTCACATTCATACATCTGGTCATGCACAGTCTTCTATTATTCATACTTCTCACTTTACCTTCTTTCGAAATCTGTTCCATTTAGTCCAACCACATTTTCATTAGTCTACCTCTTCCACGCACACCTTGCACTTCTGACTTGTATATTTGCTTAGTCATTCTTTTATCATTTATTTTCTCCACATGTCCAAACCATGTTAACCCTTTTAATTCCACGGGGCCAATCATCGGTCCCAACTGGCGTATGCGAAAAATCCCACGGGGCCGATCATCGTCCTCAAAGTTTTCGTACAAGTTTTTATTTTGAATTTTTATTTTTATTTTTATCTTTTTTAACTTTAAGAATCATTCACTTTTAAAAGAATGCATTTACCGTATATTGAATACCCGCGGGTGACTTGTTGACTGTTTACGTGTGGTTTATTATGCTTCCCAAAAAGGGTCGGATTACGTCAGGCGAAGCGGGTCTAAATAAAAGCAGATACTTGGGATTAACTTTTCATTACAATTTCAACAATTTTTAACATAGTTTTATTTTCAATATCTTGTCTACTTGTACTAATTACATTTAGTGCGTCTTCAGCAGTCCTTGAATGTGGATCATAAATAATTTTGACTTGCAGAATTTTACGTGGAATTGATAATATTTGTAAAATTTCAAAGTAATATTTTTAAACATACTAATTTAACTCAACTCACCGTAATTTACAATTTAAAATTTTGTGAAAACCCTAAATATGAGCGGATCAATTGATAATGAGCAGAGCAATTGATAATGTTTATTTTGCGAAAACAATGTAAACTTTTTTTTTATGTTTTTCATTATTCCTACTAAGAACAATTTTTTCTTTCATATTCAATTGTTTTTTTTTTTTATAAAAACATGCATGGTTGGGTTTATAACGAATCAAACTCATAATTTATATTTGTTTATAAAAACATGCATTATTGGGTTTATAACGAATCAAACTCATAATTTATATTTGTTTATGAAATCATGCATTGTTGGGTTTATAATGAATCAAATTCAACATTTATATTTGTTTAAAAAAAAATATTTGAGCCAAGTATTTTCTTCTTTTATTTCTTCATGTTTTAACCAATATATGAAAACGACTTATTATTTTACACTCCACTCGTACAGGGAGGTAAACACAACAAAATTAGGTTTTAAAACTAAATATTAACTGAGATAAAAAATAAAATATAAACTATTGTTTTTTTGCCAAAAAATGCTTGGAATTTTTCATACATTTTATGCAAAATATCTTCTCCCTGGCTCCATCCCAACTCACTGTCTGCGAAGACTGTTGGGGTCAGCTCTCCTCGTCCTCAGGTTGTATGCTCTTCTGTCCCGGACTACGTCCCCCAGGCCGTGCCTCTGCATCAGGTTATCTTTTTGCACCACCCATGAATTCTTTGGTCTTCCTCTAGTTGTTATTCGAGGAAGATCCATGGAGATTTCCTGGTTCACAATGTGATCGGGTGCTTTGCGTCCAACGTGCCCATACCATCTCAATCGCCTCTCCTCCATCTTACTGTTGATGTCTGTTACACCTAGGCTTCCACGAATGCGTGAACTTTTTATTTTGTCTCTTAGGGACACACCAGCTGACCATCTTAGCATGCACATTTCAGCAGTTTCTAGTTGCCTAGAGTAAGAGTTATACATCGTCCAGCATTCGGAGCCATAGAGGAGTGCGGGTCTGACAATCATTTGGAATACTTTTCCTTTTAACTTGACTGGCATTTTCGGATGCAAAATATGCTGGGATTAAAAGAATTAAAGCTCCTCTCTTCATCTTACTTAAAACGTCCATTTTATTCATGCATTCATTTCTGATGTCTTCTTTCATACATTGACACTCCACAAATTTTCCTTAGTGCACGCATCTCCACAGCATTAATCTTACTCTTATCCTTCTTTTGCCAAGTCCAAGCTTTACTTTCATTCTGCTTTTTTATAAAGACTAAACTTTTAATTTAAGAATAATATATTTATAAAAAATTTCAACTTTAACATTGTGGAACTCTATATTAGAATATTTATCAAAAAATTACTTTGTTATTCCACTATACTTAAGAAACTGTAGCATGGTCCCTGTGACGTTTGAGATGTCATGTCTCAAAGGGATGGGGTAAAATAGTTTTTTTTTTTAGAAATTGAATCGTTTTTATATAAATCGAAAAATAGTTTTTCTCTAGACTGACGTTTTAATTCTTAATTTTCATTATACTGACTTTCTAATGTATTGTATGATTTGTATCTATCTTTAAATAGGCCAAGATCCACTATGAATTAATACTAATTACGAATATTTAATTTTATGTATAAAAAAAATCGAAAATCCAATTATCGTATACCCCATCCATAGCCAATGTGGACTAACGTAGTGACTTTTGACGAACGTCGCCAAATATTATTTGATTTTAACAAACTGACATATTTTTACTAATTTGTAACCAGATGTATTCATTTGTCATTATTGTTAGTTTTATGTAATGTATTTACCTAAATAACTTGCTATTTATTAGAATCGAGGCTTATATTAAAGTTGATAAAATAATTAAAATTACTGAACGTCGTTACAAGGTTGTATTGGGGCAAATTTGTGAAACATCACAGGGACCATGCTACATTTTCTTTAGTATAATTACACTTGTCCCCGCAACACATGTTTCTATCTCCTATCCCAAGGTTCTCGTAGTGTTACGGGTATTAGCGTAAATAGTGAAATAAAGTAATTTACTTTTAAATATTCTTTAGGGGGAATGAAGTGAGCTTCAAGATAGGAGATAGAAAGTGTAGCGGGAATTTAGATAATTAGTGGAATAACAAAGTAATTTATTAATGAACATATTTTTTTATTCACCTTGAAACGTGACTTTTGATATACAAAATTGTAGATGACTTCAAAATCTGAAATAGTTTAATACGTAACCTTGCTGAGATAGTTAATATTACACAAGGAATGAAGCAAGGATGTGTACTGTCGCTTTGATTATTCAATATTTATATACTCATTTCTTAAAGATCTGCAAAGGTGATTTGGTAGTATTATAATGTCCAATGGGAATGTATGCTGATAACATGATAGTGTTAGCAGAGAATGAAAATAGAATAATTTACAATATTGCATTTGGTAGTATTATAATGCCCAATGGGAATGTATGCTGATAACATGATAGTGTTAGCAGAGAATGAAAATAGAATAATTTACAATATTGCATTTGGTAGTATTATAATGCCCAATGGGAATGTATGCTGATAACATGATAGTGTTAGCAGAGAATGAAAATAGAATAATTTACAATATTGCATTTGGTAGTATTATAATGCCCAATAGGAATGTATGCTGATAACATGATAGTGTTAGCAGAGAATGAAAATATAATAATTTACAATATTGCATAGTGCTTCACAGATTGTAAAAAAAAAAAACAAATTGATAAAACTCATTTGTGCTATCTTTTATGTTTATAGTCAGAAACAATTAATACATTGTGATGCAAAAGACATAGATTATTTCAATCACTAATCACAAAATAATTAATTCTTATTATTCCGAGTGTGTATTATCGTTTATTTGAAAACTGATGATCCTTGTTGGAGATACGACATTTATTTAAATAGATTTGATTTGTTATTATTTCTTTGTTCCTCAGGCAGCTTTAAATAATCTTCAAGAGCGGCGACAGCGAGCGATCCTCGAGTATCAGCAGAGGGAACAGCTGCTAAGCCGGAGGTTCACAGCTAATGACAATGCACCGGCGCACACCTCTATCGAGGTAGACCCCGGCGCGGTACATTACGCCTCTCTCCAGAATGCTCATCGGGGTGTCGATGACATGCTTATGACTGGTAAATATTGGGATTTTTATTTAATTTTTAATAATAATAATAAAATGACAAATTATACAGCACCATTTAGGGAGCAGACTCTCATCAAAAGCAGTTTAACTTGAGGCTCGCACCTACTATTATTAACAGACCAAAAATATTGTCTGACATTCTGACTACCTACGTGTCCTGCCCATTGCCACTTCATTCTTTTGCACACCTTTATAACGTCTTCTACCTTTGTTATATTGCGAATCCAGGTGTTTCGTTTACGGTCTCTTTTAGTATATCCCAACATGCATCTCTCCATGCCCCTTTGTGCGGTCTTGAGCTTTTGTATGTTCTTTAGTGTAAGCGTCCATGTCTCGCAGCCATACGTAAGTACTGGAAGAATACACTGGTTGTAGACCCTTCGCTTCAAGGATATTGGGAGATTACTTTTGAAGATGTTGTTCAAACATCCAATTGAGCTCCATGTTAGTTTTGTCCTTCATAAATGTATATATGATAGATTGTTATTTAAAGGTCACGAATTCTTTGTTTCTCATTCCAGGTTCCAATGTGTTGGGTAGTTTAAGAAATCAAAAAGATACATTGAAAGGTGCGCATCGGAAGATTATCGACATGGCCAATACACTTGGATTGTCCAACACCACAATCAGCATCATAGAGAAGAGGGCGAGGCAGGACAAATTTATTCTTCTTGGAGGAATGCTGCTGACACTGACTGTTATTGGAATTGTAGTTGTGTATTTCTCATGAAGAAACTGGTAAAGATGGGAGTTAAATTGTATTAAGGGAGGCCTGTCCATTATTTTTTGAAACACTCAAGTCAGATACAATAATTTATCAAAGGTTTAACACGTTCAATGCTAAGAACGCGCCTAGTGCGTTCTTCTTCGCAACCGTCGGGTGCTAACAACGCGCCTGATGCGTTTTCCTATGCAAACCAAAGTTTCGTTTCAAATTGAGGGGGGATAACACCAAATTAAAGCGCACGTAATTTTACATCTTTTTTTTTTTTTTTTTAATTTTCAGCTCAACGTGAATTACCTTAATAATTTGATCGCATTGAATGTGTTAATTTTGTGGAACTTCATATTAGAATATTTAACAATAAATTACTTTGTTATTCCACTAATTACATTTATCAACAATACACGTGTTTCTACCTTCTATCCTAAGATTCTCTTCAGGTGCAAGTTAGGAGAGCGGTGCTTAGATCATGTTACTATGGACCACCCTCATCGGAAGTGTATGACGCTAAGGTGGTGTCCACTCTGGAAGGCTTATTACCATATGACCAAGTCACGGCTTTGATCGAGAATAATCAACCATTGTAAATAATATATTATTTATAGTTAAGGCATTAACATTGTGGAGGTTTAAAGACATTGTAATTTGTTTTGTCAAACACTGTTTTTGTGAATCCACTCCACTTTTTGTGGAGTGGATTCACAAAAAATGGAATAAACGGTGTTCGATAAAACAAATTACATTGTAAATAAATATTTACAATGCGTCTGGACAGGTTTTTCTTAATAATCTTATAGAAAATGAGAGCTTAATATAAAAACTATTTATTGCCGTATATATTTGTATATAATACCTAGTTGTAAGTCACAGATATATAATTTATGTAATAAATACACTCAGCTTTATGACTAAATAATGCTAGATCTTTTTTATTGTTTTGTATACATATATTTGTTTATATAATAAAGGGTCTTTCAAGTTGAGCGGTTTTTTAAATTCTTGGATAAAACACAGATGGCGTCGTGAACTTGCCTGGGTCTTGTGACATTTGAGAAGTTTAATTTATGACATTTATAAAAATGGAATCGTATACAATACAACAACGCGTTCAAATTGTTGATTGTAATCTCCGGAAACGGTGACGTTAATTGGCCACCAAGATCATGTGATTCGACACCGTTGGACTATTTTCTCTGGGGTTACGTGAAAAGCCAGGTCTATTAGAATGACCCTCGATCAATTGCTGAGCTGAAGGAGTAAATTATTCGCGTTATTGGTGAGTTAGAACTGCAATTATGCCAAAATTTCATCGAAAATTTTGACAAAAGAGTGGACATCTGTGGAGCTGCAAGAGGTGGACATTTGGCAGATATTGTTTTATGTTTTTAAATGTCATACATTATACTTCAATGACCAATAAAAAGTTTTTTTTTAGAAATCAAAGTAAATTGTGTGTTTTATTAAAAAAAACCGCTCAATTTGAAAGATCCTTTACAATTTAAAATTTTAATTTGATCTAAAAATGCTAAATTATTTTCCGGACAACCCAATATATAAGAATTTGTCATAAATATTCATTTTGGATTTAAATTTTTCTTTTGTCCACAGCATATTTAATGTAATTGGATCACTGCTTAATTAAAGAAGCCCTCCAAAATTGTTAACATTAATATTAAGAATAAGCTTGAAGCCTCTTCGAACACTTCCAAGCATTTATTCCTAATTTTTACATAAAAAGGATTAATTTTCATAAAACAAATTATCCAATAAATTCTGAATGTTTCTATTCAAGTTTTGAAATGGATAAGATAATCTTATCAAAGGTTTTTGTAAAAGAAAATTGATACATTCACGTTTGTTTCAAATTATTTACCATTAAGGTAACAAAACAAGGCCTGATCAAGTTAAAACATGTATGGACAGATACCACACCGGCCATGCCCATCGCATGGCCAGACGATGTTCCAGTTAACAGTTGAACCCTGTACTTTCAGTAGTATGTCAATTAGAACCGATAGAAGACATGTTTAGTTATATTCTGAAATGTTAACAAGTTTCTTTCAAAAAAAGGGAAAAGCCCTGTAGGAAGTAAACAATGTTTAGATATGTTCTATGGAGAATCATTCTTTGTTCAGCTGCATCAACCAACACTGACGATGCCTGTTTACACACACACAAACTTTTCCAGGCCGGAAACTTTTGAAGTTTAGTGGTAAACATATTGAAATATTTAATAATAAATTACTTTGTTATTCCACTATTTACATTAATCCCCATGAGATGTGCCTCTATCTTCTATCTTGAGGCTCTTATAAGGCAAAATTATCTATCTTTTGGAGTTTAGTGGTAAACATATTGAATAATAAATTACTTTGTTATTCCACTATTTATATTAACCCCCATGAGATGTGCCTCTATCTTCTATCTTGAGGCTCTCTTAAGGCAAAATTATCTCAGTTCGTTAACAGATCAATGCTTAGGTCATACTGGTGTTTCATTGGAAGTGTGTGTGGTCTGTTAACCTAAAGGAAAGTTTTTAGTCAGAGGCGATTTTTTGCATTCTTTTTGTTTTGTTATTTATTGCTATTTTATCAGTCTTCTTCTCCCTGGCTCCATCCCAACTCACTGTCTGCGAAGACTGTTGGGGTCAGCTCTCCTCGTCCTCAGGTTGTATGCTCTTCTGTCCCGGACTACGTCCCCCAGGCCGTGCCTCTGCATCAGGTTATCTTTTTGCACCACCCATGAATTCTTTGGTCTTCCTCTGGTTGTTATTCTTGGAAGATCCATGGAGATTGCCTGGTTCACAATGTGATCGGGTGCTCTGCATCCAACGTGCCCATGCCATCTCAATCGCCTCTCCTCCATCTTGATGTTGATGTCTGTAACACCTAGGCTTCCACGAATGCGTGAGCTTTTTATTTTGTCTCTTAGGGAAACACCAGGTGACCATCTAAGCATGCGCATTTCAGCAGTTTCTAGTTGCCTAGAGTAAGAATTATACATCGTCCAGCATTCGGAGCCATAGAGGAGTGCGGGTCTGACAATTGTTTGGTATACTTTTCCTTTTAACTTTACTGGCATTTTCGGATCACATAGAACTCCCGTCATTGATCTAAACTTCATCCATCCCACACTAATTCTATGTGTTACATCTGCTGCACATCCTCCATCGCTATGGATGAGTGACCCAAGATACTTATTGCTATTTTATAAGTAATAAATAATTAAAGAATGCAAAAGGTTTCACCCGTAATAACATTTTTGCTTTTGTCTCAATAGACCTAACATACTTCAGATGAAATATTACATAAAACATGTGATACAGTATTTAAATCTGTTTATGAATTTATTTAATGTTTTTGGCTTTATTTTGTGGGATTCCGTAAATGATATTTTTTGTTAAACATCATGGTGCTATACTGCCCTCATAAGCAAAGAAGCAGCTAATGGTGAAAGTTAAGTATTGAGAAAACTGTACTTTCATGTTTTTCATTGCTGCTTAAAAATGTCGTGATTCATAAACAAAAAAGCAGTAAAATGTGATTTATAAGCAAAAACACAGGTAACGCATAGGCACTTGCTGTCTTTTTGCTTATGAATCACATTTTACTGTTTTTTTGCTTAGAAAAACCTAGTATTTTGTAAAATTAAAGAATACATTATGTCTATCTTTGTATTGAAATAAATGGTTTTCTGTATTTTTTTTATGGATTATAGTTCAGAATTTGATATGGGATATTGCCTCATACTTAGTTACATTTCTGATTTCTTCCGTTAGCTGCGTTTTTGCTTATGAGGACAGTATAGGAAACAAGGTTAATGGGGCTCTGAAATACATCAAGTCAAACCAAACAATATCAAGATTTACCAAATAATGATCCTAACAGTATTTAGTGTTAACTTTTATGTATTTATTTTACACATTTTAAGAAATAGACATAATTTGAGAAAAAAACAACAGATAATTTAATTTGGACACATCATTTTAATGGATCTGGGTTTGTTGCCTTTCATTTGTCGTGCCCCCAGTAAACTAGGCTTTTGCCTGTATCTCACTGAGGACATATAGTATGAAAAAATAAATCGATACTTCTTTTCGATTTTTGATTATATAAAACCCCATTGCACATTCTCATCAACGTGACAAATGTATGGAAGTTAAACGTGGATGTGGAATAGAAACTAAAGAAGCCGAATTAGTGATATTGAAATATGTGCACTGAGGAGAATATGCGGCCTAACGATGTATGACAGAATACAAAATGAAGTGATGAATGTGAATTAAGGAGTGATGTATTAAATGGGATGAAAAACAGTCTTGTGATGCCAATAAGGTGGTTTGGAAATATTCTAATGCGTGATGAAAGGGCAACCAAACAAATAAAATTTTATAATTACTGGAAAGTACTATACTAGAGAAAATGTAGCATGGTCCCTGTGACAATTCACAAATTTGCCCCAATACAACCTTGTAACGACGTTCAGTAATTTTAATTATTTTATTAACTTTAATATAAGCCTCGATTCTAATAAATAGCAAGTTATTTAGGTAAATACATTACATAAAACTAACGACAAATTAATACATCTTGTTAGAAATTAGCAAAAATGTGGCAGTTTGTTAAAATCAAATAATATTTGGTGACGTTTGTCAAAAGTTACTACGTTAGTCTCCATTGGCTAGGGATGGGGTATATGATAATTGGATTTTCGAGTTTTTATACCTAAAATTAAATGTTCGTAACTAGTATCAATTCATAGTGAATCTTGGCCTATTTAAAGATAGATACAAATCATACAATACATTAGAAAGTCAGTATAGTGAAAATTAGGAATTAAAACGTCAGTTTAGAGAAAAATAATATTTCGATTTATAAAAAAACGATTCGATTTGTAAAAAAAAACGATTTTACCCCATCCCTTTGAGACATGACATTTCAAATGTGACAGGGTCCATCCTAAAGGTAACAAATATGAGAAATGGAAGGAGCTCTATGAGATGTTTGGATGGAATGATCTCATATAAAGTATGGTGTCTATCTTCTCTCTCTATGCTGTCATAGTAACATTATGATGTTATGAATGTATCTATGCTTGGATTTCAAATTGTTACCTTTGTTAAGTTTCTCTCATGAAGAGTTAGTTGAGAACTATGATCCTATCACAGAGTAGAATTATGATCCTATCACAGAGTAGAGAAATCAATAATATTTCATACATGAAACAAGTAATTATGATTCTTTGAAACAGAATCACATTTGTTTCAGCACTTGACGATGTTTTTCCTATTTTTTAGTATAATCGGTAATTTATTTACAAATTTCTAAATAAATTGTTTGTTCGAAAAATAAATATTGCTATTTATGAGAAAATTACAAAAAAAAAATGTTATGAAATCTTTGTTATCATTCCACATTTTCAACATTTGTTGCAAAATTATTTGTTTATCACGAATAAATATATTTTTAGTGATTTTTTTTTTTTTTTTTTTCTCCATATTTGAGTATGTAACACATCGATCAATAAGCCCCGGGACTAACTACTAAAACAACATTTGTTTGCCAAAATTCTTCTTTATTCATCAACATAGTCTCCTTCAAGAGCGATACATTCATTCCAACGCTTTCCTAACTTTTCTATGCCAGCCGTGTAGAACGATTTATCTTTGGTTTCAAAATAGGCGTTAGTTTCGGCAATCACTTCTTCATTGGAGCCAAATCTCTTTCCCTGGAGCATCTTTTTGAGGTCTGCGAATAGCCAAGCTAGCCCGTCATGAAAGTTTGACACGTAACTTCTAAAGGCTGGTATTAACTGAGAATGGTATGGATTTGTTATTAGAGGCGCTATCTATTGGTTACTCCTGGGACTTATTGATCGATGTGTTAAAAGTTTCCAACTCACATTAAACCTGTTGAGGTATAATATTTAAATTAACATAGAATAGGTTCCAAGATGATGACCTCTGTGGCGTCTCTTGGTATACGTTGTCAGACTCCGAGGAGTTGTGAGCTGTCCAGCATTACTACAAAGTTTAGCGTTAAATGTTCCTAACAATTACACTAGACTGGGCCGGCAAGAACTGTTCTCAATAACATACGCAAGAACGGGTCTTCCAGCCGCTATGCCTGTTGGAAGGGCCTTAACTCTTCTGGACGGGACTGCTTCGGATATTGACATATTTCATATCACATTACCAAAAGCAAAAGTAAATTTCCTTCGTAGATTGAGCGCGTTAGAAAGCACTCATCAACGTACTTAAAGACTTGAATATGAGTGGGTCAGAACCAGACTTGATTATCCCACAAAAATATAAAATTAGAGTTAGGCACGTAGGCTACATCTTTATACCCATTTTTATCAGAACCAAACATGATTATGTATACTACCTTGATCAAAAAGTTTTAGGACTTTATTCATAAAATCGAAAATACAAGTTTATTCATCAAAATCGATATGGTCCCCTTCAAAGTACTCCTCATTGACTGCAACGCACTTACGCCAGCGCTTGATCCAATCCTCGAAACACCGCTGGTACTCAATTTTCGGTATGTTCATCAGAGCCGTCTTCGATATTTTCATGACATTCTCTCGGGTGCTGTAATGCGTTCCGTGAAGCGGTTTTTTAAGTCGATTGAACAGGAAAAAGTCGCAGGGAGCCAGATCAGGGGAATTCGAAGGCTGCTGGATAGTATTCGTGTTGTTTTCGGTCAAAAACTCATGGAAATCATGTCTCGCGATTTCAACGCGGTCCTTTTTTTGCATGAAATTGAGGTCTTTCGGCACCAGTTTTGCAGCGACACGTCTGAGGCCCAAATCACTAACCAAAATGTCTTGAGCGGATCCATAAGCGATGTTCAAGTCCTCTGCCAGCTCTCTGATGGTCAATTTGCGGTTTTCGGCCAAAATTTATTTGATTTTATCGATGTTTTCATCGGTTTTCGACTGTCACTGCGTTCGTCATCCTCGACCGACTCACGACCACTTCTGAAGCGTTCGTGCCACCAAAAAACACTTCTACAACATTTCCAAGGTCTGCAGACCGTTAAATCCGTTTTTCACACAAAATTTAATGCAAACTCGTTGATGCACAGTTGATGCCATTTTCAAACTTGTAAAAAATCGAAAACACGCACAAAGGTAGATGTACTCAGTACAGCGTAACTTTTACAAATGTCAAGCTATGACGCTGAAATTTGGAGGGAAGTGTCAATGATAGATGTGGTAACCTAACAAAAAAAAAAAAGAATTCCAATCGGGTGACTGACAGCGCCACACGGTGACCGGTCCTAAAACTTTTTGATCAAGGTAGTAGTTCCATATAAGTGCAGACATCTACCGTTACATTTTGGAAACAACAGAAAACAAACCATTTTTGAATAGATCTGCAACTTTGAAGTCAATTATCTCAAAACAAGATAAATGTGGGTTAGTCATGTCTGGTTCTGACCCACTCATATATATGAGTGGGTCAGAACCAGACATGACTAACCCACATTTCAAATCCCAACATTTTTTGGCAAAAAAAACAGGAGTTTATATTTTATTTTTTATCTCAGTTAATATTTAATTTAAAACCCATTTTTTTAGTGGAAACCTCCCTGTACGGGTAGAGTGTAAAATAATAACTAATTTTCATATTTCATAAAAAAAATTTTTATTCAACATAAAAACTTGTAGGAAAACTTTGAGGCCGATGATCGGCCCCTTGGGATTTTTCGCATACACTAGTTTGGGTCGATAATCGGCCCCGTGGGATGAATAGGGTTAAAGTAAAAATAATTACTTAGAATTCTAGTTGTCCCATATCGATTTAAATATCTGGTCACCTTAATTAACATTTTCATTACAAAAAGCATATTAAATAATTAACATTTTTATTACAAAAAGCATATTAAAGTTTACAGTTTTTATAATCATATCTCCTCAGATAGCAAAACACAAACACAACACTAAAATTAGATTTATCTTAATACATATTAATACAATATGTTGTATATTCAATACACTGGAACCGAGTCAAGTTGACCTCAAACCAAAATACACTTGTCAGTTGACAGTTCACGTGCGTTGTTAACCTAAAAACGTTTTCGGTAAGCTATAACTAGTTTCTTACAGTTTACATTTATTATTTTATTTTAAAATCTCATTTTATAAATATCCTATATTTCTCATCATGTATTTTATGTTTTGATTTATTTATGTTATAAAGTTTTCGATATTGTTTGGCGTTGGAAAGTTTGTTTACATTTTTTTAGAATGTAATATTAAAATTAATATTAATCAAATATTGTGAGTTGATTGCTAATTTGTGAATATTTCTTCGCTGTTTTTTTTTATGAAATTTCCTGTTTGTTTTTTTAATGTAAAATTTTTAAGAAGACTTTTAATTTACTCGGGTTCTTTATAAGAGTTGAATTAGTGTTGTTGTTAATCAAACGCAATACAAGTAGGCTTTGTCGCATTTGTTTAGATGGCGCCCCATTGCAGTTCGCAACTTGCGTCTTCCCCATCTTTCATTGGTGACTTCGAGTGATGTATTCACGTCACACAAGAAGCCTCGACAGTTTACATCTTGCTTTCTTCTTCGCAAATGCATTTAAGATGTCATTGAAGTCCATATTAACTGTTGTCTGACAAGAATAGTATGACCCATGTATGTGTTATATGAATATACATTTATTATTGTTTACGGGTGTTCGGCCACGCGTTGAATTCATGTACAGTACCCGGCGGTAAGTAATACACATAATCGGCTAATTTCGGCTTTGTAGAGCGTCGTCTCTGTCGCACGATACTCTAACAGTCAGGTATTTAGAAAGAGCTGTTAAACTTTTTGATTGACAAATCACGACGGAACACGTGTATGAATGACAGAGACGACGCTCTACAAAACCGAAGTTAGCCGATTATGGCCGACAGTCTCTTTCTTAAGCCCGATGTGTATACTTACCGCCGGGTACTGTACACAATACATCACATTCCGTGTCGACCCATCTAGCAGTGGCGGTTATTTTTTAATATTTTTATAACCTACATGTATTTATGGATTTTGGTTTGGCGCCCCGAGGCGTGCCTAGGCTCGCTTCGTCGTAAATTAGCTGTAAACTAGCGTTACTACTGCTTTTTACTTATACTACTCGAGTGGCATCAGAGCTGGTCTGAAAATTGCGAGGCTGAGTGCAAAGTTTGGGCGCGGTACTTTCTTACGAGAAGGTATTTACCTTCTTCTCCCTGGCTACATCCCAACTTACTGTCTGCGAAGACTGATGGGGTCAGCTCTACTCGTCCTCAGGTTGTATGCTCTACTGTCCCGGACTACGTCCCCCAGGCCGTGCCTTTGCATCAGGTTATCTTTTTGCACCACCCATGAATTCTTTGGTCTTCCTCTGGTTGTTATTTGAGGAAGATTCATGGAGATTGCCTGGTTCACAATGTGATCGGGTGCTCTGCGTCCAACGTGCCCATACCATCTCAATCGCCTCTCCTCCACCTTACTGTTGATGTCTGTAACACCTAGGCTTCCACGAATGCGTGAGCTTTTTATTTTGTCTCTTTGGGACACACCAGCTGACCATCTAAGCATGCGCATTTCATCAGTTTCTAGTTGCCTAGAGTAAGAGTTATACATCGTCCAGCATTCGGAGCCATGGAGGAGTGCGGGTCTGACAATCGTTTGGTATACTTTTCCTTTTAACTTTACTGGCATTTTCGGATCACATATAACTCCCGTCATTGATCTAAACTTCATCCATCCCACATTTATTCTATGTGTTACATCTGCTGCACATCCTCCATCGCTATGGATGAGTGATCCAAGATACTTAAAGGAGTCACAATTTGGTAATGTTTCTCCATCCATTTGCATTACGGGAGTGACAGCATTTGTGTTCTCGAATGGTAGGTACAGATACTCTGTTTTCTTTCTGCTATTTTGACTATTAGACTTTAGACTATTTTGCAGGTGTTCATGTTTTTCACTTATTTATACGATATCGTCTGCAAATAGTAGGATCTTTAGGAGACTGTTCATTTCCTGGTTAGTTAAATAGTTCATGACTAAGATGAACAGTAGCGGACTGAGTATCGATCCTTGATGTACCCCCACCTTTACAGGAAATTCTGGTGAAGTTCCCGAAGTGCACCTCACTTGCATTTTCACGTTATCATACATGTCCTGGATGGCAAGTATATACTTTTCTGGTATACTATGTGCTCTAAGTGCTGCCCAAATTAAGCTTCTAGGGACCCTGTCAAATGCCTTTTCAAGATCGATGAAGACCATATGAAGGTCTTTCTTGGAATCACGGTGTTTTCGACAAGGAGTCTAACGGTTTGAATGGCGTCTACTGTTGATTTTCCCGATACGAAGCCACACTGGTTGTCATGTATTTCCACCAAATTCCTGATTCTCGAGTTTATAATTCGTTCATAGATTTTCATAGTGTGGCATATTAGCTTGATGCCTCTATAGTTGTCGCATTTCCTGGAGTCTCCTTTGTTTTTGTAGAAGGGAAGGAGAAAGCTTCTTCCGAATTCATCTGGCATTGGGGCTCCGGCCAATATTTTATTAAAGAGCTTACACAGCCAATTCTGTCCCCATTCACCGCATTCTTTCCGAAATTCAGTTGGTATATTGTCTGGTCCGACGCGTACGTATTTACCATAAACTTCAATAGGTCAAATTTTGTCGAAATATTTTTACTGATAAAATACCATTTATAATGTACTTATTTATTTCACAAAAATATTGTTATAATTAAATTAATCATAAATATTTATAATGAGCGAGTGCTGTTACTTTCCGAGTATATTATAAATGAACCTGAAGATAGTGTCGATAACGACGCAAAATACGACCTCTGTAGGCCTAGTTAAAACAAGAATTAAGTCTACCTTTCCCTTCCTGTGCTAAAAAAATCCGCGCGTTCCGGTGCTGTGTATTCAATACACATGTAAAAATGAGCGATTTAAAATCGGAAACATAAGAATATTCATAGCCAATAGCTTAAATTAATTAAATTTGAAGTCAAAAGTTGTAATAATTGAAATTTAATTACTGAAAACATGAAAAAAAAAACATCGGTCGACGTTCACTAAATGGGGGAAGCGATCACCTCAAACGAAATCCCGCGAGCTACTGAAGCGAGCGAACTGAGATTCTATTTCTTGTGTTCCCATATACCGAAGTAGAGTGAGAATGAGACGTGAATAGGGTCGCTTTCTCACCCATAGCGATTTAGCGGTTTTTTAGAATGAATATACCTACGTCACACACGGCATACGTTTGATTGTATTGGTGAATTTATTCCCGATTTTCACAAAATATCTTTAATGTGGCCGATAAGTACGAATTTTATTATTAATATTAATTTTTCATTCAATACGTAAATGTATTACGGAGGAATACCTAAAAATCTGAAGCCAGTATTTATTATATTTATAGAGATATTAAAGTTTTTAGAAACAATGTGTACTAGTTACACATCACAGGACAGGAAGGGTTAACATCTTTATGGTTGATTGAAAGATATTGCCACATGGCAACACGCCAGCCAGGTTGTACTTTATACAACGAAAGTGTATTATAATACAAAGTAATATACAACAATGTTAAGTAATATACAACAATGTTAAGTAATATACAACAATGTTAAGTAATATACAACAATATACCATCAACCAATAGAATTGAAGCTGTAAAAATATAAATTGTGTGGAATGGGGTGGCAACTCAAATGTGATTTCAAGTTGATGCCACATTTTCTTGTGAAATGTTATTTTTAAATCTAAAATAGTACGCCACTCAAACGTCTGTTTCTTTCATTTTATTTTGTGAAACCACCTGCCTGAGGACGTAAGGATGGGCACATACCATACACAGACACGCCCAGTTAGACAGGCGAGCGCTTCGTATAATCGGCATCACACATGTTTTGTGTCCCACATCTTTACATTATATCCGAATATGTACAGTAAAAAAACACAACTTTAAAGTATTCGTTCAAATAATATCCCAAGTATATTAACACACAGTATCCGGCGGTAAGTAATACACATCGGGCTTAAGAAAGAGACTGTCGGCCGTAATCGGCTAATTTCGGCTTTGTAGAGCGTCGTCTCTGTCGCACGATGCGCTAACAGTCCGATATCTAGAAAGAGCTGTTAAACTTTTTGATTGACAAATCGCGACGGAACACGTGTATGAATGACAGAGACGACACTCTACAAAACCGAAGTTAGCCGATTATGGCCGACAGTCTCTTTCTTAAGCCCGATGTGTATACTTACCGCCGGGTACTGTACACAAAATATCACATCCCGTGTCGACCCATCTAGCAGTGGCGGTTATTTAACACACAGTATCCGGCGGTAAGTGATACACATCGAGCTTAAGAAAGAGACTGTCGGCCGTAATCGGCTAATTTCGGCCTTGTAGAGCGTCGTCTCTGTCGCACGATGCGCTAACAGTCTGATATCTAGAAAGAGCTGTTAAACTTTTTGATTGACAAATCGCGACGGAACACGTGTATGAATGACAGAGACGACACTCTACAAAACCGAAGTTAGCCGATTATGGCCGACAGTCTCTTTCTTAATCCCGATGTGTATACTTACCGCCGGGTACTGTACACAAAATATCACATCCCGTGTCGACCCATCTAGCAGTGGCGGTTATTTAACACACAGTATCCGGCGGTAAGTAATACACATTGGGCTTAAGAAAGAGACTGTCGGCCGTAATCGGCTAACTTCGGCTTTGTATGTGTTAACAGTCCGTTTATCGTTTGTATGTGCTAACAGAGACGACGCTTTACAAAGTCTAAGTTAGCCGATTATGGCCGACAGTCTCTTTCTTAACCCTTATCTTGGCAAAGTTCAATTTATCCAAATATTAACGTTTTTCTTTGGTGATTTCTTGTTATATGGTAAGTTATGAAGGAAAATTGAGGAAAAAAAATCACAACTTTTCCTTATAGGTTTTTTATATGTAACACCCACGTTACGTTGCCAAAATATCAATTTTTATAAAACACAAAAAGCGCTATAAAATGATTCTATAACCTAAAACAAGAACAATATTTACATAGCTGAATTATCAACAAATAAAATTGTTTGAATCATTTTTCTCTAACTGTAGTGATTAATAAGATATTTAGATTATTTACCCCAATTGTCAAAACGCCCCCACGCTGTCCAGACATGTTGACCCGATGTCGTTTGAAAGGTTGCAGCGTTGTCAATATGTATCACCAGATGATACCACTGCACACAATAGTGCATGTATTTAGTATTTAAATGTGTTGCCATATTTGAAATTACGTTAGTTTCTGGATTAAAAAAAATCATAAATTAGTGTAAAACCTGTGTTACAATGCTATGATAAGGGTTAAGCCCGATGTGTATTACTTACCGTCGGGTACTGTTATGAATGAAAGGACAGCTCGTCGATGGTTTTTTGCGTTTCAGAGACGGTAATTTCGACCTGAAAGACATGGAACATTCCGGACGACCGGTGGACTGCGATGAGGACCGTTTAAACCATATTATTCATGAAGATCTTCGACGGTGGTTTGAAGGTCCTCATGGAAGTCCACTGGTCGTCCGGAACGCTCCATGTCTTTCAGGTCGAAATTACCATCTTTGAAACGCTAAAACCATCGACGAGCTGTCCTTTCATTCATAGCATCTTCACCGTACACTTCGCAAATATCGCGAGTAGCTTTGGCAGCTTTATTCCCTCGATTGAACGCGAACAGAAGGAGGTGTCGAAAATGCTCACTTTTGTCTACTTGACATTCCATTTTGAAGGCTTGTAATCAAATAAAATAATATATGTAACGTAAAAGCAAACACAATATCTTGTAGAGCAGAAAAATTTCTTCCGAATGACGTATAACCTTTACCGTTTTGTTTTACTTTAAGTGCTCATTTTTAAATTGAAAAAAAAAACGGACACAACTTATGTTAACACCCAATAACATAAACACGGAACTTAAAGGAATTCTTTTTAGATTGTATAAATTATTGTAATTTGTTTTATCAAACACTGTTTATTCCACTTTATGTAACGGTATAACCCTACCGGTTTCAAGGTGCACACCTCATCATCAGGGGAGTTTGATAAAACAAATTACAATGTCTTTTAACCTCCACCATGGCAAATTTTTCGGGATAAACGAGTCTAGGCTCTTTGCAAGTTATTTGTAATTATGTTTTGAATAAGCGTATTGTATTGATAAATATTTTGTTGTATACCTATATAGTAATCTAGTGGGCTTATTATCTTGGTACAATTACTTCCAACCAACTGGAAATAGTAAAGCGCTTTTAAGGTAAAAAAATAATCTATCCCTACATTAGATACCATCGGGAATCGAATCCATAATCTGGGCATAGAAGAAACCACTTTAATAAAATTAAAATCATGGATTGTGTTACTTTGTACACTGTCTGGAATATATTTTTATTATTATTATTACTGTGGCGGTCGCCCACTCGAATACTGTGGGCGTTCATACATACGGTCAATGACCGATGAAATGACCTTCGCACTCCTCGACGAAATCTAAATAAACAAGTCCCAAGTTCACCCGCCGGCCATTCAACCCATAGCCAAGCGGATCGCATTCCATACTAGAGAGAGAACGCACCACGGCTGTCTCGCCAGTTCCGTATTTTAATGATACCTACATACAATATTAATCGTTTCGCTAATGCAGAAACGAGTCGAAGGATATCCTGCTCGCATTCCCGCACACACGCGGTAATAGTATAAATACCTACGTTTACTAATAAAAACTCTTCTTCCGCACTGCGATCCAAAACGTGTTTTATTTATCAACAAATCATCATCATCATCTCTTCCCATAAGGACATATTCCTAAATTACTAAGACCATGAAGGCCATCGTCGAGTTTATATTACCTCATAAGGAAATCTCTCAATTCACATTCGTTATCGAAAGTAAAATAATTTATATTATTTTTTGTAATTTGTTTCATCAAATACTGTTTATTCCTCTTTATGTAACGGTATAACCCTACCGGTTTCAAGGTTTTTACCGCATCATCAGGGAACACACGCATGTGATCTCCTGATGATGAGGCGAAAGCCTTGAAACCGGTAGGGTTATACCGTAACATAAAGTGGAATAAACGGTATAATTATTGTAAAAATATAAGTAACCGTGTTTTAATTTTATATTAATTATGGAGTACCACCAAGTGACGTGAGAGTTATTTAAACTACTATAGAACAAATTTAATTTTTATATTATAACTCAAGCTAATTATAATTTCCTACATGTATTTTTTAATATTCATTTTTTTTAGAAATAGTCAACACCTAAATACAAAATTATAACTAGATAACAATTGTTACAACTAATTATTTTAATGTTAATAAAACTATTAATTTTAGAACTTGTCGATCACTATGCCTAAATATTTAATACATGTGTACGATTGTTAAATTCATATTAACATTGAGAGATTAATATACACTAGTTGCAACCCGTGAAATATTCACGGAAGTAAAACAAATTCTTCATTTATGGAAATATATATTCATAAATCTAAAATTTGTTTATATATATATCATTTATACATCGTCCCCTTTTACACCGGTTCAAAAATTGTTAGCTAGGTATTTAAAATTCTTTCAGTATCACGGACCCACCGAGATTCAAATTTCGAATTACTTTCGGAGAGAATCCAAGTATTCCTCTCTCGGTCTCGTGTATTCAAAATTCAATTCTCGTATTCTTTCTTTGGCGACAACCATCGTACGGGATTTGGCCTACTGATTCAAATATAGTATAATTATAAATTGAAAGATTGTTTAATCCACTTGAAAATACATGTTTAAACCCAACTAGTTTCAAGTCATGTGCAACTCATCTTCAGGGATATTCCGAACTAATTCCGAACTATGTTATTTAGGCCGAGGTCACACCAAAGTGCTTCACTAGGTGATACGTGAATAATATACTAGGTGACTTCATGCCTGGCCACACCAAAGTGCTTCGCACAAATTCACTTGACATTTGGGAGCGGTTGAGTCAACAAACGATGCCATTCTCAAAACTAGCCAATTTCATTACAACTTACCTTATTTTTATTTACTTTCTGTGCAACTTCATTCCAAAGTGATTTTATTACAGGTGCATTTTTGTATAATTTGCTCGATGGGTTTCACAAAGGCTCCCTTTTATACACAGCTGTCATTAAAACTTCCGCCATCTTGTAAAATAATCAACACGTCTTTTCGCTAGGAGATTCACTCGGTGACTAATCGTCATGTAGCGTGGCGCGAAGCGTGCAGTGTGGCCACTGCGATAGTATGCGGTGCGTTGGTTCGCTAGGATATGTCGCCTAACTCGCACCGTAGCTCTAAGCACCAAGCGAGGCTCCTACCTGTGTGGCCGAGGCCTTAGTGTTTGAATGTATATTTTTAAGTGGATAAAATATTGTTTATTTTTTATTAATATTTGAATAAATATGAAGTTCCACAACATTAGCGCTAAGACTCGAGAAATTTTATAATAAATATGAATTAATTCTTGTTTTATTTTGAGGCCTTGGCTAAAACATATTTGCCATCCCTAAAACAGGGCGTGGAATTTCAAGTTGGGATTCGACCTCAGAAGCTGAGAGGTGAAAGTGGAAAGTGGAAAGTGGATAGGACACTTGACGTGTCACTTTCACGGCACAGAAACACAATATCAAGCTGAAAAGCTGGAGGCGCCTCACTCAACTGTCACGGAGATCAGTTTATCTATTTCGAGAAGGCTTATATTATATAAAGTCCTTATGCGCCTAAACGGAGAGAAAATGTGATATTTTATTTTATGTTTCCTCTAAAAAACCAATCTTATAGATAATAATAATAAAATCACAGTTTATATAGCGCCGTTTAGAGAGCAAACTCTCCTCAAGGACGCTCAAACTCAGAATTCGAAGCCACTCATACATTTTGATAAGATTTCCCAAAAAGAGTTTATCTTAAAGCTGTACACGCTACCCATATCTAGCTTTAAGAAGCGACTGAAAAAAAAACTCTTAATTTCTAGTCAGTGAAATAACGTGTTTCATTCCTGATTTTTCTTTTCCTTTCCTCTCCACCATCCATTCCTTTCCTTTAGATTGATGATATCTCACTTTTATGAAAAATAATGTTCGGGTGATTGTCCGTCTTTGTGTTGTTCGTGGGCATGTGCTTACGTATGTTTTTATGGATTTCGTGGGGATGGATAGTCATTTGAATGATTTATGCGACCACGTAACTTTGTCTAGTTGGTTGGAAGAGATTGCTGCCTGGAAATAAGCCCGCCAGATTGTATCGATTCTGGACTATGCGGACGTCTGTTACTTGGTTGTTACTGAGGAACAGCTGGACAAATTACAGCGTCTTCAAAATGTGTGTCTAAGATTTATTTTCAACCTACGTAAGTACGATCATATAACTTCATACCAGAAGGCATTGAACTGGTTGAATGTTAGAAATAGACGTCAAATTCACATACTGTCTATTTTATAATATCCTTAACTGTCCGGCCGCACCCTCTTATCTCGCCGGAAATTTTCAGCGTCTTTCCAATCATGGATTAGCGCTACGCTCAAACAGAGGTTGTGTATTGGCCTTTCCAGTTTTACATATTTCTTTACTGTCCATGCAGTGAGACTCTGGAATCAGTTACAAACCAATAAAAGATTCGCTCCATCGTTGAGATGCTTTAAGAAGCGACTGAAAAAACTCTTAATTTCTAGTCAGTAAAATAACGTGTTTCATTCCTGATTTTTCTTTTCCTTTCCTCTCCACCATCCCTTCCTTTCCTTTTGATTGATGATATTTCACTTTTTATGAAAAATAATGTTCGGGTGATTGTCCGTCTTTGTGGGGTTCGTGGGCATGTGCTTACGTATGTTTTTATGGATTTCGTGGGGATGGATAGTCATTTGAATGATTTATGCGACCACGTAACTTTGTCTGGTTGGTTGGAAGAGATTGCCGCCTGGAAATAAGCCCGCCAGATTGTATTTGTAATAAAAGTGTAAAATAAATAATAATCAAGTCAGATAATATTTAATGTCAATAATTTGTGTAGGGTTGGCCATTGGCAACTGTTACATGGACCCGGAAACGACGATAACATAAAGCAGCCTTGAGTACAAAGATTAAGCTATTTTTCTTGCTTGCTATTTGTATGTGTATAAACAGGTGCCTCGTCTATATACATATGATTTAGCTCTACTTCTCCTGATCTCGAGCCATGGTGAGTGCAGCGCATAAGCGCAGCGTTTGGTCCTCCACATAGAAGTTATGTGCAACTCAGCTTATAAAACTCTAGGATTTGTTATGAGAATCTCTAAGTCGTTTGAAAACCAATTGGTGCTCAAAACGTTGTTTAATTCATTGATCCGTAGCAAACTAAAAAGCATTGCTTGCATTTGGAGCCCGGTGGGGGCGCAGAACTCGCTCATGGTGGAGAAAGTACAAAAAAAATATCTACGATATCTCTATATGAGAGAGTTCGGTGTCTATCCATGGCTTTATCCTACTCAGTTTCTGCTCGGCTCGCTCGGGTATAACTCCTTGAGCGTAAGAAGAGATCTGCGTCTCCTGGTATACGTTGTCAAACTCCTTCGAGGAGTTGTGAGCTGTCCAGCATTACTACAAAGTTTAGCGTTAAATGTCCCTAACGATTACATTAGACTGCGCCGGCAAGAACTGTTCTCAATAACATACGCAAGATAGGGTCTTCCAGTCGCTATGCCTGTTGGAAGAGCCTTAACTCTTCTGAATGGGACTGCTTCGGGTATTGACATATTTCATATCGCATTACCAAAAGCAATAGTAAATTTTCTTCTTAGATTGAGCGCGTTAGAAAGCACTCATCAACATACTTAAGTGACTGAATATATGTGTATCATATGTTTGTGTGTATATACTCGTTTGTATGCATGTGCATTATTTTTTATTTTATATAATTTTTAAATTTTTTTCTTCTTTGTAAATGTCTTGTATTTTTCAAAGTAATTGGGCTAAGCTTGTTTTGAAAAAATAAATAATAATGGTGAACTAGTCACCTCTTCGATTTGCCATATCCACCATGTCCTCTGTCTCACCGCTCCTAAACACTTCCAGCCACTACCAGCTTCTCCAAACTGTCTTCATCTTTCCTAGTGACATGTCCGAAATGTGACAGTATTCTCTTTCTACATATCGTCATATAATTTGTTCCCTTTATGATAAAATGTCGCTCCTCACACCAGTTATACTATACAAAGGAGACCAGCCCGTGGATATAACATAAATTACCTTGTAGCAGCTTGTGTCGCGTGTCTCTGCTCGCGTTTCCCACGCGTTTCACAACTAATGCGGACCCATTATGACTTCATATTTTACACAACAACTGACAAGAGAAAATTGTCTCCATTTTATATCTTTTAAGCTGACATTATAATTCATTATTACATTCTTATTATCCCGTATCAGAATAAATATGGTAGAAGTGCGTGCCTTGCGAAGAATATTTGGTTTTTTAAGTAGCATTTAAGAGCATCTGGAGTAGCTTTAATCGAGTCCGCACATGCCACAGTCATTTTGCTTACTTAACACACAAGTGGGACTTTTTAACGACTAACTGAAAAGCCCACCCTAAACAATGACTAAATAAAGGGTCTTTCAAATTGAACGATTTTTTTAATTCAATTTTAAAAAAAAACACACAATTTGCTTTGATTTAAATTTTTTTTATTGGTCATTGAAATATAATGTATGACATTTAAACACAAAAAACAATATCCGCCAAATGTCCACCTCTTGCAGCTCCACAGATGTCCACTCTTTTGTCAAAATCGTCAATGACATTTTGGCATAATTGCGGTTCTAATTCACCAATAACGCGAATAATTTCGTCCTTCAGCTCAGTGATTGATCGGGGGTCATTCTTATAGACCTGACTTTTCGCGTAACCCCAGAGAAAATAGTCCAACGGTGTCAGATCACATGATCTTGGTGGCCAATTAACATCACCGTTTCCGGAGATTACAATACATAAAATAATTCAACAGTTTGAACGCGTTGTTGTATTGTATACGACTCCATTTTTATAAATGTCATACATTGCACTTCTCAAATGTCACAAGACCCAGGCAAGTTCACAACGTTATCTGTGTTTTATCAAATAATTTAAACCGCTCAATTTGAAAGACCCTTTACATTCTATCTCGTCATGTCATGTCCCTTACGGGTAAGGTAAAGATGATGAATTGCAATACATATTCATATCCCCTCACTTACATTCTGTAATGGATGATTCTTCAAAATCTTCCATTCTGACTGTATCGTGTCTGTTCTGCTGTTGCGCATAATCTTCCATTCCGACTTGGCGTGTCTGTTCTGCTGTTGCGCATAATCTTCCATTCCGACTGTATCGTGTCTGTTCTGCTGTTGCGCATAATCTTCCATTCCGACTGTATCGTGTCTGTTCTGCTGTTGCGCATAATCTTCCATTCCGACTTGGCGTATCTGTTCTGCTGTTGCGCATAATCTTCCATTCCGACTGTATCGTGTCTGTTCTGCTGTTGCGCATAATCTTCCATTCCGACTGTATCGTGTCTGTTCTGCTGTTGCGCATAATCTTCCATTCCGACTGTATCGTGTCTGTTCTGCTGTTGCGCATAATCTTCCATTCCGACTTGGCGTGTCTGTTCTGCTGTTGCGCGTAATACCAACCGTCATGTATCGCGTATTATTTTTAACTTGTCGGCGTCTCTCACTTAGGTTCGCCAATCTTAGCTGGAGATCTGTGATCTACGATCCCTATTTTTGTTCAGCGTTTATCATTTTCGCCATAGCCGTTGTTGTTTTATTTTTCTTCGCTTTGCAGCAACATGGTATTTTTTTGTCAATCTAGAACTTTCAGACATTTTAAAACGTTTTTTTTAAAGGGAAACTTCTATAGACGCGGTTGGGCAAATTGGCCTGAACGTCACGAAAAGTGAAACGCACTACCATCGACGCAGTATTCTCACGTCATTTACAAAATTTACACTCTAAATTATTTGTATCATACTTCAGTTAACATAAATCCATAATTGTTTTCTTGGAGTATGAATCTATGGAAATTGATGAATAAATACAATTTTTTTAAAAATTTAATTAAGAGAGATTTTCTTGAATTAAATTCCATATAACCATTTCCTAATCCTAAAAAAAAATCGTTAGCAAATGGAAAAAAAGCAATGCATAAAATCAACTTTTCCTAGGAACTAAGAAGTTTCACTTCTACCGCGCGAGAGTCTTACGCATCTGTTTTTTTTGTGTAAAGTGAAGGGTCGTATCGAATGTTACTAACTTTATGCATTCAATACAATTAAAGCAATATTTTTTCGCCTTGAATTGAATGATTTATGCAACCATGTAACTAGCTTAATTTACTTTTGTCTGGTTGGTTGGAAGAGATTGCCGCCTGGCAATAAACCCGCCAGATTTTATTTGCAATAGAAATGTTAAATAAATAAATAAAATAAATAATCTAACAGCTGCAATCACTACCTTCCCATCCATAAAATCAATTTGTTATAAAAAATTTTATTCCAATATTTTTAGTCTGTAAATAATAGTGGGGTCTAATCCCGACTTAGAGCGTACTTGAAGACAGTGTGATATCTAAAAACCACGATCAAAATTTTTCCTTTTAGTTTTTTTATTATAAAGTATTCGAATAGCTTCTAAACCAACAGGACAAAAACTGTGTAGATCTGTTCCGATTGCTGAGCGAAAGGTTACAAGGTTGTTTCCAAAAAAGTATAAAAGGACAAAAGACCAAAGCCCTGTCATAGACCTCTGCCTTATTGGATCGATTCGTAACAAAGACTTTATACGAAGAAAACGAAATCGATCTCAAAGTTCAACTCCTCTCCAAAGGAACATCCCGAAGATACAGATTCGAAAATACAATGGAGACATCTCATTAAGGGACTTGAATACAAAGAGACAAAAGATATCAATACGGTTACGACATTTAAACTAATGTAGATTTTTTGGAAGCAAATTAATATAACAACAGTTATGGCCATAAGGCCATATCAGCATAATATTAGGTGTTAACATAAGTTGTGTCTGTTTTTTTCCAAATTTAAAAATGAGCACCAAAAGTAAAACAAAATGGTAAATGTTATACGTAATTCGAAAGGAAATTTTCTGCTCTACAAGATATTGTGTTTGCTTTTACGTTACATATATTATTTTATTTGATTACAAGCCTTCAAAATGGAATGTCAAGTAGACAAAAGTGAGCATTTTCGACACCTCCTTCTGTTCGCGTTCAATCGAGGGAATTTAGCTGCCAAAGTTACTCGCAATATTTGCGAAGTGTACGGTGAAGATGCTATGAATGAAATGACAGATCGTTGATGGTTTTAGCGTTTCAAAGATGGTAATTTCGACCTGAAATACATGGAGCGTTCCGGACGACCAGTGGACTTCGATGAGGACCGCTTAAACCATATTATTCATGAAGATCCCCTTCAAACCGCCGTAGAATTGGCTGAGCAGATGAATTGTAGTCACATAACTATATACCGCCATCTTAAATCAATGGGGAAAGGTTCCACATGTTTTGAGTGAAAACAACAAAAATCAACGTTCGACAATTTTTGCTGGTTTACTCGCGCGTCATCGAGCTACGCATGGCCACAAGCAAAGGTTCCTTTTCCGCATCATTACTGGTGATGAAAAATGGTGCCTTGAGAACTTTGGCAAGAAGTTGTAAATAATGAAGGAGAATACATTATTGACTAATTTGTTGTAATTTTTTTTTGTTGTGTCCTCTTGTTCTCTTCATTTCGAAAAAAAACGGATACAGCTTAAGTTAACACCCAATATACTCGTATATACAAACCAATATAAGACTCGCTCCGTCCTTGGCATGCTTTAAGAAGCGACTGAAAAACCTCTTAATTTCTAGTCAGTAAAATAACGTGTTTCATTCCTGATTTTTCTTTTTCTTTCCTCTCCACCATCCCCTTCCTTTCCTTTTGATTGATGATATCTCACTTTATATAAAAAAATAATGTTCGGGTGATTGTCCGTCTTTGTGGTGTTCGTGGACATGTTCTCACGTATATGTTTTATGGATTTCGTGGGGATGGATAGTCATTTGAATGATTTATGCGACCACGTAACTTGCTTCATTTACTTTTGTCTGGTTGGTTGGAAGAGATTGCCGCCTGGCAATAATCCCGCCTGATTGTATTTGCAATAAATGTGTTAAATAAATAAATAAATATATCAGCTTTATAGTTGGAATAACTACTCGAGAGAAATATATTTGAGTTTTGATTTCTTCGTGAATAAGCGCTCAAATAAAATTTAAATAAAGTAAATGAAAATATTTTATTAATGGTCTCCTAATTCTTGCCGGTTCCTCAGTTAATATCATCCATATAGGATTATAAATGAGGAATGGCAAAAAGCTTTGCGGTAACGGTCGCTTGGCACGAAAGGATTTCACGGTGCCAGCAAATGCAAGTTGGGTTTCCAGTTCAGGCTATAAATAGGAGCCAGGCATTCAGGTAGTCTCCGCGTGCCCGGCCTCATGAAATTCAGATTTCAGCTCGCTGAATACTAAAATAAAATGAACAAGATACGGACACATGTTTAAATGTCACCCCGCTTTTTTGGAAACTAAAACAAAATTTCAAAATAGTAAAACTATTTTGGGATATTTTCGTCTAATCGTATTTTGAAAAAATAGTTTTTTTGTGCATATTCTTAAAGTTTAGACCTTTAAGAATATGTTCTCAAAAGGAAAATTTAAAATTCTCAATATTTACGAAGTTATAGCTATAAATGAGGCAGCAATTACGCCACACCGGAATGACTCTGACAATCTCATAATTTTAAACGCGTTTTTCTCGAAACTACTTTTTTCGACTTGGTCGACATAGAATCTCAAGTTACATTTAACCGATTACCTTCAAATTTGATATAAAACTTTGATAAATGTTTTTCAATCGTCTCTGCCATGGAAAATTCAAAAATATTTTTTTACTAATCTTAAAAAAATGAAAAATAAGGGGAAAAAAATTTAATTATTTTTCTGACAGCCGCTATTTTACAATACGATGTTTCTTTGGTACCAACTATAACGACATTATTTCTTATCAAGAAACTGTGTATGATTTTGGTTTCGCATTTTTGAAATCAAATTCAATCATGTCGACCAGCTCACCCCCTTTTTTTAACATGATATAACAGTTAACATTTTAAATTTAAAAAAAGAAATTCATTTTTTTTTGTACATTCTCAAATCATCAATAAACAAACTGTAAAAAAATGCATAGGAACAATATTTTTTCTTTTTTTTTATTTAGTCTGAAAAAACGTCCGAAATTCAAGCCTCCAGATTAGAATACCCCCTTAATAGAGTTATAAAACAAGGATGCATACACTCACGTCATTCACTTGATATTAAAGCTTTGAAATAGTTAGACGAATAAAAGGGAACTTAGGTTTGCTTTTGGAAAGTTCAAAAATGTCTTCTCATTCTTCTTACCATCTCGTATATGAATATTGTAACTGTAAGTTCAGGAAGACTGCATTTTCACGAAAGCTACACGTTTCAGAAAGATTGAGCGTTTCAGGCAAGCTACACCTTTCAGGAAGATTGCGCGCAAGGAAAGCTACACGTTTCAAGAAGACTTTACGTTTCAACAAGACTGCACCTTTCAATAAGACTGAGCGTTTCCGGAAATCTACACGTTTGAGGAAGATGATACATTTCAGTAAGTGTGAGGGTTTAAGGAAGATTGCATCTTTCAAGAAGACTGAACATTTCAGGAAAGCTACACGTTTCAGAAAAAAAACTGTGCGTTTCAAGAAAACTACACGTTTAAGGAATACTTAAGCTTTCAGGAAGATTATACATTTCAGGACGACTTTTCGTTTCAGGAAGAATACAAGTTGCATCTTAAATAATGAACATTATACATAAATACATTATATTTAACCAAAAGCCGAATGTGTTACTATCGTGTAAACATTAAGTTAGTGTGTACTACTAAAAGTAATATAAACATAAAGCTAGTGTGTACTACTAATAGTAATGTAAACATAAAGCTAGTGAGTACTACTAATAGTAATGTAAACATCAAGTTAGTGTGTAATATTAATAGTAATGTAAACATAAAGTTAGTGGGTACTACTAATAGTAATGTGAACATAAAATTAGTGTGTACTACTAATAATAATATAAACACAAAGTTAGTGTGTACTACTAATGGTAATGTAAACACAAAGTTAGTGTGTACTACTAATAGTAATGTAAACACAAAGTTAGTGTGTACTACTAATAATAATGTAAACACAAAGTTAGTGTGTACTACTAATAGTAATGTGAACATAAAATTAGTGTGTACTACTAATAATAATGTAAACACAAAGTAAGTGTGTACTACTAATAGTAATGTAAACATAAAGTTAGTGTGTACTACTAATAGTAATGTAAACACAAAGTTAGTGTGTACTACTAATAATAATGTAAACACAAAGTTAGTGTGTACTACTAATAGTAATGTAAACATAAAGTTAGTGTGTTGAGTAAGATGAAGAAGAGCGCACTGAGATGGTTTGGCCATGTGGAACATATGAAGGAAGAAATACTAAAATAACAAATATATAGTGAAAATGTGAGACGTAGTGAAAGAAGGTCAAGAAAAATACGGTTGGATTAAGTCAATTTTATTTTGAAAGAATAAGAGACTAAAAATGTGTCTGTGTCGAGATAGGAAAGTCTTGCGCTTAGTCCTCTCTGTCTACGCCGAGAGGGAAATGCCTCGATGGTATGATTGTATGGCAGTTCTAGTGACAACCTCCGTGGCTTAGTTGGCAAGACGTTTATCTCCCAGCCCGGAGGTTGCGTATTCGATTCCCGTTAGAACCCAGATTATTTTAAAAAGAATTCTAGTCTGTTTTTCAATTAAGGCCTCTTTAACGTTTTTCTGGTTGGTTGGAAAGTATCACCACGTAGCAATAAGCTCGCCAGGCTGTACTAGATACAACGAAATCGTAATATAATATGTAGAATAAAAATATAGTACAATAAAAAGACATACATAATTTTTTGCCATTAAAATAACCTCTAAATTTTAATACTTTTTTCAATGAAAGTTTCAACGATGTTTGAAATGTTAATTTGCAATGTTTGTTGCATGAAAATGTGATCCAGCACATTTGCATGCAATGTTGTTTATACTCGTACGTATGCACATTTTTTCCTCCAATGTGTTTAAATTTTGAAAAAAAGGGATAATAAATTCGGGGCGAATGTGAATTTGTTGTGACTAAAGATAAACTTGGCTACACTCTTCCATAATCATGTTACTCTTCCGTGTTAATTTATTTATTAAAAATGAGTTAATATTTTATTTTTAATGTGGAAATATTTAAGGGGCTTTAGAAACGTGATTGTTATAGCGGGTTCTCCTGTACCATAGTCCACTTTTTAGTTAATCCTGGTTTAGCTGTTAGTTTTGTAAAATAACTTTAAGGTTTAGTGGTTGGCTGACTGCCTCGTGTGATATATAAAGGAGTTGTTATTTTTAATCCCTTGTTTTAACTGAGCACAATGTTTTAGAGAGAAAAATATATTGATGTAATCCTTCCGACAAAGAACACATTCCACTAGATTATGAGTAATTGTTTTTTCCATCAGTCAAATTGAGTTTTTACTATTAAAGATGTATTTATTTATTTATTTAACACTTTTATTGCAAATACAATCTGGTGAGATTATTGCCAGGCGGCAATATCTTCCAACCAACCAGACAAAAGTAAATGAAGCAAGTTACGTGGTCACATAAATCATTCAAATGACTATCCATCCCCACGAAATCCATAAACATATACGTGAGCACATGCCCACGAACCCCACAAAGACGGACAATCACCCGAACATTATTTATTATATAAAGTGAGATATCATCAAACAAAAGGAAAGGAAGGGAGGGTGGAGAGGAAAGGAAAAGAAAAATCAGGAATGAAACACGTTATTTTACTGACTAGAAATTAAGAGTTTTTTCAGTCGCTTGTTAAAGCATGCCAAGGACGGAGCGAGTCTTATATTGGTTTGTAACTGATTCCAGAGTCTCACTGCATGGACAGTAAAGGACGACGTAAAAAAAGAGAAGCGGTGAACTGGAAAAGCCAATAGACAATCTCTGTTTGGGCGTAGCGTTAATCCATGATTGGAAAGAAGCTGACAATTTACTGACTTTACTGACTAGAAATTAAGAGGTTTTTCAGTCGCTTCTGTATATGGCCTGATAAAAAAGAACGAGATTTTTGAAGGGAAACTTCCATAGGCGCGGTAGGGCCAACTGGCCTGAACGTCACGAAATGTGAAACAGTGTATTATATTATTATTAAATTATGATTTATTATTAAATATTTTATTTATTAATAAATTATTATTTTAATATTATTAAGTGTATTATATTATTATTAAAATTGTTATTTATTATTAAAATTATTATTATTTATTATTAACACTTGCCGTACGGTGATGGATAGCGAGTGATCATGACTTATATTTTATTTAATTTCTCGAAATATACTGCTTGCAGGGTCTTCATACTTTATGTATTCCTCATCGAAACCTCTATGATTTGAATGATGTCATTAGGAAACAAAACATTCATAGTTAATTCAACAGAAATTAATGATTTTAAATCGCGAATTGACGAAATGTCAAACACTCATTCTTTTTTGACAGTTCTTATAGCGCCCGTTCCAGGGGTCGTCACCAGTTTTATAATCCTGATTGTTATTTTTTATTTTTATCTGGTATGTTTTTTCTATTATCATTTTTTATCTGGTATGTTATATTGTACCATTACTCTTTTTATAATAAATGTACATTTTATTTATTATTTCATTTTAAAAAATATAATAATTGAGATGGCGGGAAATATCGACGACGATGATAGCGATTTGGAATTTAAGGCGACAGGCAATATATCAGAATCAGAAGATTTTGTCGAGGTACAGGATGAAGTATATTCTGATTTGGAGACGAGCGAAGAAGACGAAGAAATATTATTTACATCAAAACATGGATTCGAATGGAGTTCATTACGAGTACCACCTCAATCTTCGAGGCATCGGTCGGGTATCAAATATTCTCATCGAAGATTCTGGACTGAGAAATTCAAGTATAAATGTACATTCCATAAAAGATATGTGTTGTCTGTTTGTAAATGAAGAGGTGGTAAAAGTGATGTTTAAGAAACAAATCGTCATTTAAATCGAATTCATTCAGAAAAGAACCAACCAATATCAAAAGACGAGTTATATGAATTCATTGGAATATTGCTCGCACCTGGCAGAAATCGAACACGAAAGCTATCTTTGAGTGAATTGTGGATAAGTGAAAGTCCCTTTTGCCAGTCATTTTTCACAACAGCTCTGTCTCGAGATAGATTCATCTATATTTACAGTCATATTCGTTTTGATGATAAAGAAACCCGAGAAGAGAGATATCAGGGTTTTTTCAGATAAATTAGAACCAATTAAGTGGATTTCAAAAATGTTTATGGATATGTGCAAAAGCAATTATTCTCCATCTTCGAATATAACTGTAGATGAACGTTTGGCAAACTTTAGAGAGAATTGTTCATTTCGCGTGTACATGAAGTCTAAACTTGGTAAATATGGCATCAAAATCTGGGTTGCTGCCGACTGCGGCGGCATATGACGCATAACAAATTTACAGGCTTATTCTGGTATGATAAATAATCGTAGAGAGAGATAAATCAAGGTAACTGAGTAGTTATAGAAATGGTTCAACCGCAGTATGGCACGAACAGGAGGATAACCACAGGTATTTTTATTACCTCCATCAAATTAGCCGATAATCTTTTATTAAAAGGTTTAACTCTAACTGGCACGCTTCGAAAAAATAAAAGAGTAATCTCACTTGAATTTATACCGTCTAGAGAGAAAACAATCCATAGTAGCTGAAAATAAAATACTTGTTTCGTGTGTACCACAAAAAATAAAGCAGTATTATTATTATCCACTCAATTCAATGATGCAGAAGTTGATTATTCAGAAAAACAAAAGCCACTATAGTAATTATACATCATTATAATAATACGAAAATTGGAGTAGATACGGGAGACTAAATTACTTGAGAGTACTCTTGCTCAAGGTCAACGAGAAGATGGCCTTTCCGTCTTTTTATGGAAATTATAGATATGGCTGCATTGAATGCATACCTCTTATGGATAGACAAATATCCAGAGTGGAAACAAAATAATTAATACCACCGAAAACATTTCACAAGAGAGTTAAGTTTGGAATTGGCGATGCCCAATATCTTAAAAAGGAAAAATAGCAACAACAAGATGCTTTTAATACAGTTTTAACATATTGTGGCGAGTCAATATCCGAAACATTAGTAAATAATACCCTGTTGGCACCCCGTGAGGTCCTCAAAAGAGGAAGTTGTGGGTTTTATTAAAAACATTCGAGAAAAAAAACCAGGCTATTCTGCAATATTTGTCAAACACCTGCGTGTTTAGTACGTAGAATATAGTAAAAAAAAAAGTGGTTTCATGCCCCAATTGCGATAACTTTCTCCACAGAATTAAACTTTGATTATATGATATGTTTGTCCTATTTTCAAATTTTCTGTAGTGTTTATATTTTCCAAATTGCATATATTTTATTGATTTGAATTTCGTGTTTGTTTATATATAATTTTGAATTTCGTGTTTGTTTATACTATATAAATTTCTCGCCCTAAAACCTTGATTTTTTAATTTATATATTCATTTTATATTTTGTTTATATGTTATTTATTGTCTTTATTCGAATTATGGTTTTATTGCCAAAAAAATACCACGCTACATTTTATTGTATAATTTTATGAAAAAAAATTAAAAGGCTGGAAATCTCTTATCACGCATGCGCATTCTGAATGTTGCGCAGACCGAACGACGCAGCGTAAAAATAATATTCTTATAGAAATGCCTTTCTGTTTTAGCTCTTATTTTATCATTTCTTACCTTTTTTTTATATTATTCGACATTTTATTACATAATAAAATGATGTTTATAGCTAATAACAAAAAATAACCTAGCAGATTTTGCATAATTTTAATTTGAAACATACATGTTTAGTGTACCCTCAGTGTCCAACGCCGTTACTGGCGTAATTTTTTAGCACAGTAAGGGAAGTGTTAAAAGGTTGGAGACCTCTTTTCAGTCATGCGCATTCTGAACGTTGCGCAGACCGAACGACGCAGTGGGAAAATTATATTCGTATAGAAATGTCACTTCTCTGTTTCAACTATTATTTTATCATTTCTTACACTTATTTTATATTATTCGACATTTTATTACACAATAAAATGATGTTTATAGCTAATTTTAAAAAAAAACTAATAGATTTTGCATAATTTTAATTTAAAACATACATTTTTAGTGTACCCTCAGTGTCCAACACCGTAACTGGCGTAATTTTTTAGCACAGTAAGGGAAGTGTTAAAAATGATATTTTTTGTAATATGTATATTATTTTTATATAAATGTATTTAATGATTAATTATTTGATTTTATATTAAATTATTTTATTTTATTTTATTGAATATTTATTTAATATTTAATTTATAATTAATATGTAATTATAATAATATATAATATTATATACATGCTATTATAATATTAATAATTATATTATTATTATATTATAATTAATTATAATATAATTAATTAATAATATTATATAATAATATTATTATTAATAAAATAATAAAAATAATATATGCGAAATAATATAATAATAAATAAATAATTATGTACATAATTATTTAAAAATAATTAATCTAATAATTAAAAATAACATAAAAATATTAATATATTTAATATTAAAAAATATAAATTTAATATTATTAAGTGTATTATATTCTTATTAAAATTATTATTTATTATTATTGATTATTAAAAATAAAAAAAATATGTATTTTTTAAGGTATTAAGAGAGATTTTCTTGAATTAAATTCCACATAATCATTTCCTAATTGTAAAAAAAATTTGTTAACAAATGGAAAAAAAAACAATTCATAAAATCAACTTTACCTAGGAGCTAAGAAGTTTCACTTCTACTGCGCGAGAGTCTCACTCATCTGTTTTTTTATTCTAATTTCGAGGGTTGTATATTTTTGATTGAGCTCATGTTTTGACGGTCTGTGATTTATATTTCATATTGTATGGGCTGTTTGTGTTTGACATGCCACAATTTACAACGAATTTTGACACTTTTGCGATTTTTAATTTTGATAATGCCTGGACAAAGAATTTGCGTTTAAAGTGGAATAAATTATAGTGATGTAGTGCAAATGCTGGAAAATACTTTTGGCGAGGATGTTATCTCGAAACCGAGTGTTTATAAATGGAAGAAACGTTCTCAAGAGGGCCGTGAATACGTTGAAGATAACTAGAGGGATGGGCGTCCCTAGCACAGCAACCACCATGAAAATGTGGAAAAAATTAAGGAGACTGCTTAATAATCTCTAAATCCCTATTAGGGAGGCTGTTGAGTATTTCATCTCAATTTTTACCAACGTTTTGGGTATGAAACGAGGGACAGTCAAATTCATTGAAAAATTGTTGAATTTTAAGCAAAAACAGCATCGCAAACTTGAACGTAACTTATGAGCCACCCTATACTTCATCGTCATATATCTGTCGGGATAAGCAGAGAGGACAGAGCGCTAGACTCGACATACATCATTAGCTTTTTCCGTATTCATAAACCTTCTCGTACAACTTCTACGATTTCTCGTCGACATTCTACGTTTCACTCTTTCAGAATATTATTCACTTAATCCAAGCATACTTTCATTGGTTTTCCACTCACATTTGCACTATATATTTGTTTTGTTAGTCTTTCTTCCCCTGGACGGATGTGGTCAGCAACACAAGGGTTCTTCAAAGAGCCCAAGTTGATAGAAAGTTGCTGACTAATATTAAAATCCGAAAGGTGTCCTACTTGGGTCATGTACTTAGAGGAGCAAAGTACAAATTACTGCACCTCATCATCCAAGGCAAAAAAGAAGACCGAAGAGGTGTTGGAAGGAGGCAAATCTCCTGGCTCCGCAATATACGTGATTGGACTGGCATAAGGGGCGTTGGAGATCTTTTTCGGGCTGCCTGGGACAAAGATGTCTACTCGCAAGTGATATTCAACGTTGGGGGGACTTGACATTACACCGGGAAGAAGAAGTCTTTCTTCATTCGTTCATTTCACATGCCCAAACTATTCCAGCCTGCTCTTCTTCATCTTATGCAACACACAACATTAAGTTCACATTCATCCATAATCACTTCTTTCCATATTCTGTCATATATTGTCACTCCATGTATTCTTCTCAATGCACGTATTTCTACAGTATTTATTCGGCTCCTATCAGTGTTTTTTACGTCCACGATTCACTCCCATACATTAAGTCGTCACCATAATATTATTGTGGACTATCATCTTAGCAGATTTTGATACTGTCCGTTTATAGTACGAGTATATAAACGGACAGTATCAAAATCTGCTAAGATAGCGTCTTTCCGATCTTGGATTAGCGCTACGGATTAGCGCTACTAATAAGTCCACCAGATTGTATTTGCAATAAAAGTGTCAAATAAATAAATAAATAAAAATAGTATATATTTTAAGTGCCCCATTGACTTTGTGTCCTATCGCTACACGCTGTTCAATATTCCTCATTCTTCATAATTTCTACAGCTCCGGCTCCTCTTAGTATTTTTTCCAGGTTCACGTTTCATTCCCTTCCAACAAAGTCGTCATACACATACATACAATACAAGAATAATGGTTTATGGATAGTATCTTTTATTCATGAATACGTCCAAATATAACTGGATATAATGTATTGCCAGCGTTCCTTCTCATCACGACCGCTACAGCTGTTTACAAAGTAACTTTATGCAACTTTTTTGATTGATTTACAAATCGATTGAAACTTTGAGTTCTCCTAAAGCGAAAGTTTGAGGAAACTGTTGTACTTTTGTAGCCATTCCGATAGGAGGGTCGGTTGCAATTTCTACTCGGGTAGTCTCTTGAATATAATGAATTGTAAGGGCCTCTTTTATCTTTTTTGGGACATTCATGTAGCTTCCGTTTTCTAAATGTTTAAATCGATTTTAGTCAATTTGTTTATGTAATAATTTACCGTTGTCTCTTATAATTAATTCTAGAAATTGTTATACTATATGTGCATCCTAGCCTGTGTCTGAAAGATGTTTCTACAGAGAGGAGTAAAACTTTGAGACAGATTTCGTCTTTATCCAATAAATTGATTATTCCAAATCGATCCAATATGGCAGGGTATTATGCTAGAGTTTTGGTCGTTGCTGGTTCTGTGACGTGGAATGGTCTGCCTCTGTGTATTAGGGTTGCAGCTTTAGGAATCACTTGTAAACATACCTTTTTGGGAGGTCGTATGAACATTTATGATTGATATGAACACTATACACATTCCGAACATGTATTAGCGCTACGCTCAAACAGAGATTGTCTATTGGCATTTCCAGTTCACCGCTCCTCTTTTTGTACACTGTCCTTTACTGACCATGCAGTGAGACTCTGGAACCAGTTACAAACCAATGTTAGACTCGCTCCGTCCTTGGCATGCTTTAAGAAGCGACTGAAAAAAATCTTAATTTCTAGTCTGTAATATAACGTGTTTCATTCCTGATTTTTTTCTATTTTCTCCACAATCCCTTCCTTTTCCTTTGATTGATGTTGTCGCACTTTATATGAAAAGGAATGTTAGGGTGATTGTCCGTCTTTGTGGAGTTTGTGGGCATATGCTTACGTATGTGTTAATGAATTTCGTGGGGATGGATAGTCATTTGAATGATTTAAGCAACCATATAATTTGCTTCATTTACTTTTGTCAGTTCGGTTGGAAGAGATTGCCGCCTGGCAATTAGATTGTTTTTGCAATAAAAGTGTTAAAAAAATAAAGACACTGCACTATACCTAAGTCGAATGCATAACTATCACATATCGGAAGATATATAAACGTTTCTTTATATTATGGTTCGTCTTTCCTACGGAAGTTATTTACAGTTTTCTTACCAAATATTTAATCTAATGGCCTCAGTCATTAAGTTTCTATCTTTACACTGAGAATATATATATTTAATAATAGTGAGCGAATGAGTTGCGAAACCAAAATATGTTTGAAATGAACGGAGAAAAGAGTGGAAGGTGAAAGTGAGAGAAATATTATCTGGGCAAAAAGTAAGAAGTATGAGAAACAATATGTAGAGATGTAAAGGTGAAATGAGAGTTGTGCACACGAATAGAAAGGTACAGAGATCTGTATTCTCTGCCTATCCCAAAAGGGGCATCGCGTGATGTTTTGAAAATATGTAATCTAGAACAGTTAAGTTTACATAGACCATGCCATATAAAATATAACTTTTATTAAAACGATATATAAATTAAACAAGAGAAAATTCCAAAAAGGGGAGAGAAGTAAATGAAATAAAAAAAAAACGAAATATTTCAGAGAAACTTTGGTATGTCGTTCGCCATCAGGTTAATCTATGCATAGCAAAATACTCATAAAACCCTCCATTTAATGAAATAATTGAAATCCCAAACATGTCCAACTCACAGTAATACTCATTGAACCCAGAGCAATTTCTATTCATAAATGAATTGATTAAATAGCTAGTATTCGTTTAATTTATTCAAAACCCAAATTGTTCCCAACAATTTGATTAAAACCCAAACGTTTTGTAACGAAACGTTTTACCTGCGTATTATGTTATACAGGTGCCTTAAACAGCCTTTCAACGTGAACCATCATCATCATTAAAAAAACTCGAATTTTCAAGTTTAATACTCGTATATTCAAAACCCAAATCGTTGGGTGTTAACATAAGTTGTGTCGTTTTTTTTTTCAATTTAAAATGAGCACCAAAAGCGAAACAAATGGTAAATGTTATACGTCATTCGAAAGAAAATTTTCTGCTCTACAAGATATTGTGTTTGCTTTTACGTTACATATATGATTTTATTTGATTACAAGCCTTCAAAATGGAATGTCAAGTAGACGAAAGTGAGCATTTTCGACACCTCCTTCTGTTCGCGTTCAATCGAGGGAATAAAGCTACCAAAGCTGCTCGCGATATTTACCGAGAAGATGTAACGTTTGGGTTTTGAATATATTAAACTTGAAAACGATTTGAATTTTGAATATATTAAACTTTGAATATATTAGGTGTTAACATAAGTTGTGTCCGTTTTTTTTTTCAATTTAAAAATGAGCACCAAAAGTTAAACAAAAAGGTAAAGTTATACGTCATTCGAAAGAAAATTTTTTGCTCTACAAGATATTGTGTTTGCTTTTACGTTACGTATATTATTTTATTTGATAACAAGCCTTCAAAATGGAATGTCGAGTAGACGAAAGTGAGCATTTTCGACACCTCCTTCTGTTCGCGTTCAATCGAGGGAATAAAGCTGCCAAAGCTGCTCGCGATATTTGCGAAATGTACGGTGAAGATGCTACGAACTAAAGGACAGCTCGTCGATGGTTTTTGCGTTTCAAAAACGGTAATTTCGACCTGAAAGACATGGAGCGTTCCGGACGACCAGTGGACTTCGATGAGGACCGCTAAAACCATATTATTCATGAAGATCCCCTTCAAACTAACGTAGAATTGGCTGAGCAGATGAATTGTAATCTCATGACTGTATACCGCCATCTTAAATCAATGGGAAAAGTCCAGAAGTTCAGCGCTTGGGTTCCACATGTTTTGAGTGAAAACAACAAAAATCAACGTTCGACAATTTCTGCTGGTTTGCTCGCGCGTTATCGAGCTACGCATGGCCACAAGCAAAGGTTCCTTTACCGTATCATTACAAAAATGGTTTGAAAATGGTGATGAAAAATGTTTGAAGGGGATCTTCATGAATAATATGGTTTAAGCGGTCTTCGTCGAAGTCCACTGGTCGTCCGGAACGCTCCATGTCTTTCAGGTCGAAATTACTGTCATTGAAACGCAAAAACCATCGAAGAGCTATCCTTTAATTCATAACATCTTCACCGTACACATCGCAAATATCGGGAGCAGCTTTGGCAGCTTTATTTCCTTGATTGAACGCGAACAGAAGGTGTCGAAAATGCTCACTTTCGTCTACTTGACATTCTATTTTGAAGGCTTGTAATCAAATAAAGTAATATATGTAACGTAAAAGCAAACACAATATCTTGTAAAGCAGAAAAAATTCTTTCGAATGACGTATAACATTTTGTTTTACTTTTGGTGCTCATTTTTAAATTGAAAAAAAAAACGGACAAAACTTATGTTAACACCTAATATATTCAAAGTTTAATATATGCAACCCCAAATCGTTTTCAAGTTTAATATATTCAAAACTGGCAAACGTTAGCCATCATCATCATTGAAAAAACTCGAATTTTCAAGTTTAATATATTCAAAACCCAAATCTTTCCAAACAATTTGATTAAACCCCAAATGTTTGTTTTGTAACAAAACATTTAACCTGCGTATTATGTTATACAGGAGCCTTAAACAGCCTTTGAACGCATTAAAAAAGTCGAATTTTCAAGTCAGTAGTATAACGTGTTACAATTTCCGATTTTCCTTTTTTCTTCACCATCCCTTTTTGTTTCTTTTGATTAATGATATCTCACTTTTATTTATATTATGTATTGTACAGGTGAATACAAGTACTACGCGTATCCAGAAAGTAAGTGTACTGAGGCTCTCACGACCGGATGGATTTTATTTTCGACATGTTGGCTACACTTCCGTGTAGCCTGACCCTTCCCCTCCACAACGAGACCGGTTCGAGGTCAGTACGTTGAGAAGTGTCGACGCGACAACACGTTTTGTGAAAAATGTCAATCCAATCTACCGCTAAGTGCGAAATTCGCGGCGTCATCCGTTATCTCTTTTGGAAGGGAAAACCTCCGGTTGAGGTTTACAATGAGGTGAAAACTGCATATGTTGATAAAGCTATGAATTGTACGAGTGTATACAAGTGGTGTCGCGAGTTTAAAAACGGTCACATCACACCTCTTCACCCTCCGCCAAAAAGTTCAAAACCACAATTTCAGCCAAAAAAATTATGGCCTTCGTGTTTTGGGACTGTCAAGGCATCATTTTAATTAAATATATGCCTCAAGGGGAGACCATCAACTCTGCAAGATACTGTGAGACCCTAAAAAAATTGCGGAGGGCGATTCAGAACAAGAGGAGAGGCATGCTGACAAAGGTAGTCTGCTTGCTGCACAATAATGCCAGACCACACACGGCCAACGCCACGAAGGAACTGCTCGCCTCGTTTAAATGGGATGTCCTGAACCATCCCGCGCATTCCCCTGACCTAGCACCTTCAGATTACTATCTCTTTACCTCCCTGAAGCTGCAAATGGGTGGAAAAAGGTTTTCAACCGACGAGGAGGTAAAGGAGGAGGTGGAGAAGTGGACGGAGGGGTTGGCGGGAAACTACTTCGAGGAAAGCATCAAAACGTTGATACCCCGCTTCACCACCTGCATTGAGAGGAATGGCGACTATGTCGAAAAATAGCTTACATATGTACTACGGTAACCACGTAATTTTTTTGTTTAAATAAAAAAAATTGTAGCCTACAAAAATTCAGTACACTTACTTTCTGGATATGCCTCGTACAATGTACATAACACGATTTCGGGTATACTTTGATAACAAATAATAAAAACATATAGACTAAGACATTAAAAAAAATATTGATGGTTTAACCTTACATATATCTGGACCTCCAAACAAACAATTTTCTCTCCATAATATGAGGAGATAACATTAAAAAAAGATGAAGTCCATCGGATACAAAAAATGAGTTGATAAAGCAGATTTTTTCTTATCGATGGTACGGAACCGTTTAACATTTTAATTTAAATGAAAAAAGCACATAAATCATTTTGAATTCATAATAATAAAACAGTATTTTTTTCGAAAAGAATCTTGTAAACCAATCAAAAAAGATCATACAAGTGATGGATAGCTTGTTCGGAGTTTCGGTCCGATGGTAGGACACCTTACTCCTTCATCGGTCCAAATTGACCAATCATAGCTTTCCGATTGTGTCTAACTTCATACCAGTTCACCAGTAACTGTCAGTTTTAAATCGTACGTGCAGGTGTAATGTCATTATACAGCATTATCTATCTACATATATTTATAGTTTTATAGTAATATTTCTTCTTATTTTGTAACACTTTACTTATTTTAACATATTTGATTAAAATTAAAATAAATTGTATTTTATTTTAATCAAACACTGTTTATTCCACTTTTTTGTGACGGTATAACGAACCGGTTTCAAGGCTTTCACCTCATCTTCAGGGGACCGCAAACAAGACTCCCTTTTTTAAAAATAAATTACAATGTCTTTAAACCTCCACAACGTTAATGCCTTAACTATAAACAACATATTAAAATAAATTACTCTATCCAATTATTAAGGGTCTTTCAAATTGAGCGGTTTTTTTTTATTCAATTTTTTTAATTCTTGAAACACACAATTTGCTTTGATTTCAATTTTTTTATTGGTCATTGAAGTATAATGCGTGACATTTAAACAAAAAAAAACAATATCCGCCAAATGTCCACCTCTTGCAGCTCCACAGACGTCCACTCTTTTTTCAAAAAGTTCGATAACATTTTGGCACAATTGCGGTTCTAACTCACCAATAACGCGAATAATTTCGTCCTTCAGCTCAGGAATTGATCGGGGGTCATTCTCATAGACCTGACTTTTCACGTAACCCCAGAGAAAATAGTCCAACGGTGTCAGATCACATGATCTTGGTGGCCAATTAACATAACCGTTTCCGGAGATTACAATGCATAAAATAATTTAACAATTTAAACGCGTTGTTGTATTGTATACGACTCCATTTTTATAAATGTCATACGTTACACTTCTAAAATGTCACAAGACCCAGGAAAGTTCGCGACGCCATCTGTGTTTTACCCAAGAATTAAAAAAACACTCAATTTGAAAGACCCTTTATATGTGCTGCCATATATGGGTAGTTTTTGCCGAAACAGAATATTGGTTTAAAATATATATATATGTTCTCTAAGTGACATTTTGTTGCGAACAGAAATATTTTCTTGTTTAACCTTCCCTTCCTGTGCTAAAAAAATCCGCCCGTTCCGGTGCTGTGTATTCAATACACATGTAAAAATGAGCGATTTAAAATTGGAAAAATAAGAATATTCATAGCCAATCGCTTAAATTAATTAAATTTGAAGTCTTAAGTGATAATAATTGAAATTTAATTGCTGAAAACATGAAAAAACATCAGCCGACGTTAACAAAACGAGCGAAGAGACCACCTCAAATGGATGTCCGCGAGCTACTGAAGCGAGAGAAGCGAGCGAACTTAGATTCTATTTTTGGCGTTCCCATATACCGAAGTAGAGTGAGAATGAGACGTGAATAGCGTCGCTTCCTCACCCATAGCGGTTTTTTAGAATAAATATACCTACGTCACACACTGGCACACGTATGATTATATTGGGGAATTTATTCCCGATTTTCACAAAATATCTCTGATGTGACCGATAAGTGCTAATTATTATTAATATTATTTTTTCATTCAATGCGTGAATGTATTACGGAGGAACACCTAAAATCCGAACCCTGTATTCATTATATTTATAGAGATATTAACGTTTTCAGAAGCAATGTGTACTAGTTACACATCACAGGGAGGGAAGGGTTAATCGGTCAGGTAAAAAATATTTTTTATTTATTTTCTTTCTAAAATAAAGTGCTCTTAGAGTAACATTTTATCACGGAAGAACGCTATACTTCCCGTCGACTTATTATTGTTATTATTAATATCAAGAGGAAACACATTTCTTAAGTTTCTTCCCACATGTTAAAATTTATTTCAACGATATTTTAGAAAAAGTTTCCTCGAAATCTGAGATTTGAGTTCCTTTCTCTTCGGAGGGAGTCCATTATATCGTGGTTTATGGTAAATCGATGCTTTAACGACTTACTTTTAAGAAATACGGAAAAGCATTTTTGCCGGTTTAATGAACTTGAAACGTTTTCTTGACGTTCAACTTTAAGGTATATTTAAAAAAAATGTTACTTTTAATTAATATTTTTTGTAAATGTTTGTTATATCATAAATTATTTACAAGACATGAAGTGCTACTGTTTTTATTGGGCAGTTCAACCACGCACATTAAAAGTGTCAGCTCTTGCACTTTGGTGGTCAGCAGCGAAATGTGCTGCTCCAGTTTGGAGTGTCTTTAAACATGCTCTACAAGTTGACATCATCATGAATGAAAGTGAGAGAATAATAACAGGATGCTTAAAAGCAAATAAACATGTGGAGAAAATATAAAATTGATCGATATCGCCTCAGCTGAGATCCGTAGAATTGTTGCAACATACAAGTAGAAAGAACCAAACTTCTTCTTCTTCCTCTTGGTTAAGGTCATATGACCCGTTTGTCACGGTGGGCTGTCCTGGGCTGATGACGTTCAGCTGTCCTTCCACCTTTTCGGCGACCTTCCTGGTAATCTCATGCTGTTAGGGTTTTCAGTCTTAGCGATTCTTGCCAGTCTTATATCCTCCATGCGGTCCATATGATCCCACCAGAAGCGTCTTCTGTTTCTTCCCCACCTCACTATGTCTTCAACACCACAGACAGATCTTATCGTCTCATTTGTGATCCGATCTCTAAGAGTTCTGTCTGCGATGGAGTGTAGGGTTCTCATTTCTGCCAGTATTTTCTCTACAAGTAGAAAGAACAAAACAAGTTCAGAAACCATGGCACATCTTACGAGAATGTGGTCCAAAAATAAATAGTGAAATTAAGATCTTGGCCTAGTTTTGTACAGTACCGGTACAAAGACTGTAGAATAGGTGGAGGGCTGCCGCTCAATGCTCGGAGATTCTGGTTTGCTTCTTGCGTTTTCGGTGAAGAACAGGGTGAAGAGATTCTTTTTAGGTAGGTAGAAGTTTGTAGAAACAAAAACAATACATTATAGAGGATGATAATATATTTTTTTATATTTTTCGTTCCTTATGTTCATTGATTTGACCATGTATGCCGTCACGGCTTGCAAACGCCACGCATATCACGCGCTTTCCGCTCGTAGGAGGTGTCAGATAATCTATAGGGATTATTGCGAAGGCCACGCATATGGAACATTTTATCACATATGTACAGGTATACACCTAGTTTCCAAACAATTTCAGAGGTAATATAGAATCAAATATAATTATTTAAGTGACGCATACGTCCGATACAAGTTTCATGAAGATTAATGATTCTTCCGGATAAAGCGCGTTTTCTGATTTCCTAGTATTCGGGGTATAAGGATGATTATTATTATTATTATTTATATTGATTATGATTATTATTCTTATTTTTACATAAGATCCCGCTGGAACCCAGATTTTTTAAAAAGGATTCCAGTCTGGTTAACACTTAGGGCCCATAAAAACATATTCCTGGTTGGTTGGAAGAGATTGCCACATGGCAATAAACTCGCCAGGTTAAAAAAAAAAAGGAATGCCTATGAGTTTGGCCGATGTGCTCCGATCGTCTCACGTAGGTTTGCTGGTGTGCAATGGCTCACTCATTTCAAGAGGAGTAAAAAGAAGAAAAAAGACGAAAACTTCACGACGCTGCTTCGCTTACCAACTGAATAAATGTTGGAATGGCGAGGGGATCCTCGACTACGAGGCCGATCACAATAACTTCGGATTTCACAACATTCTTTTCCTGATCTTTCTCTTCGCATCTTTTGTAACATTAACTTATTCATTTCTGTGATCCATCCTCACTGTCTACTAACATTACCATGCCATCAGCATACGCATACAGCAATTCATTTCCTTTCTTCTGTTCTCCTCTGTTGGCGCTACACCAGAGTGTAAAAAGGATAGTGGCGGGATCGATAGATGGTCAGATATTACGGACAGACATTAGAAAAACTAATAATTATACTCGCACCACACAGAAGTCTTAAAGATTTATAGACGGAAAAAGGTAACCTAGTTGATAAAACGTTTGTCTCCCATCTCGGAGGTTTTGGGTTCGATTCCTGTTAGAACCTAGATTCTTTAAAAAGGATTCCAGTCTGGTTTTTACTTAAAATCTCTTCACATGTCACATGGCAAAAAGACCGCTAGGTTGTACTGTATACAACGACAGTGTAATACAATATAAAGGTCAGTAATAACACCCTCAAACAGCGAGTTGTATGCGATCATGGATTAGCGCTACGCTCAAATAGAGATGGTTTATTAACCTTTCCAATTCGACGCTCTTCTTTTTTTACGTCGTCGTTTACTGTCCATGCAAAAAGATAACCTGGTGCAGAGGCACGGCCTGGGGGACGTAGTCCGGGACAGAAGAGCATACAACCTGAGGACGAGGAGAGCTGACCCCAACAGTCTTCGCAGACAGTGAGTTGGGATGGAGCCAGGGAAAAGAAAGTCGTTTACTGTCCATACAGTGAGACCTTGGAACCAGTTACAAACCAATGTTAGACTCACTCCTTGGCGTGCTTTAAGAAGCGACTGATAAAACTCTGAACTTCAAGTCAGTAATATAACGTGTTTCATTCCTGATTTTTCTTTCCTCTCTATCATCCTTTCCTTTTCCTTTGATTTTTCCTTGGCGTGCTTTAAGAAGCGAATGAAAAAACTCTTAATTTCTATCAAAAATTGTACGAGTACAATTTTGATTTTAGTAGGCAGGAATCTTTGCAACACTTTAAGGGAATGAATGCTGAAGAAGATCCTTCGGCTTACCTCATTTATTTGATCTCGCCATGAGAGAGTGTTATCTATTAGCACTCCTAGGTTTTTAGCAGGTTTATGTAATGGTATGATAGAGCCATCAAGTAATATTTATCGCTGTATCTTACATTAATTCTGGAAATGGTTATTTGTGCATCCTTACCTGTGTCTGAAAGATGTTTCTACAGAGAGGAGTAGAACTTTGAGACAGATTTCATCTTTATCTAATAAATTCATTATTCCAAATCGATCCAATGGGGTAAGGTATTATGCTAGAGCTTTGGTCGTTGCTGGTTCTCTGACGTGGAATAGTCTGCCTCTGGGTAGTAGAATTTCAGCTTTAGGAATCACTCGAAAACATACCTTTTTGGGAGGTCGTATCAACATTTATGATTGTATATGAACACTATAGTACACTTGGGTCTCTTTTTATGCGATAGATACGTTCCACGGGGAGTCGCATAAAAAAATTCGCATAAAAAAAGACTTGAACTACATACAAAACTGGGGGATAGGTTCCATTATTTTTAAAAACCGCATAACTTCAAATCAATATGATAGAATGTACCAAAAATCGCATAAAAAAAGTTTATAAAAAAATCATAAAAATTAAAACAATATATATTTATCTTAATCGTAGAATTTATTGTTATCAGTCAGCATACACATATTTATGAACATATTATATAGCAGAACTTCTATCACTAAAAGATAATAATCGGCATGATTTATGAACTTGGCCCAGATCACTTTCATCACTGGATGAAATATCCAGTTCATTACATACGGATGTTGAAGGCAAGGGTTCCTTACAATTAGAATTGTTCTTAATTTCGTCATCCTTCTGTGATGAAATCGTCTTATTAGAAATATAATCGGTGATTAAGCTTTGCGACGATTTAACCATTAATTTTTTACGCAATTCGTGATATGGGGACATGCTATTCTTAAGCTCGCGTTGAAATTTGAAAGCTCGTTCGGAATTTGAGTCATGTACAATAAATAGATTTTATAATTTATTGGAAAGTTGACTAGCCTCTTGTATAATCTTTAGAGTAAGGGGGGCAGGAGGTTCTTCCATTTCAATTTCGTCTTCTATTTCTACGCTGCCATGTAAAATCAAACCAAGAATATCATCGTCATTCAATGACGATGATATTGACAAACACTCGACAACTGTCAAACGTGATAAAAACAATAAGGCACATGACCAATAAGCGCTAGGTGGTGGGGATGAGTTGCCAGAGTTAAAAACAATTCCGATCGCCCATCGCCCTATACACAATCACACTTTAACGGTTGTAACCTGCACTAGTCTAAATTTTAGATTTTTTTATGCGAATTCGCATAAAAAAAGACTTGAACTACACACAAAAATAAGGGATGGGTTCCATCACATTTGAAAATAGCATAACTTCAAAATCGCATAAAAAAGATCCGCATAAAAACAGACCCAAGTGTATACACATTCCGAACACGTATTAGCGCTACGCTTAAACAGAGGCTGCTTATTGACCTTTCCAGTTCACCGCTCCTCTTTTTTTCTTTACGTCGTCCTTGACTGTCCATGCAGTGAGACTCTGGAATCAGTTACAAACCAATCTTAGACTCGCTCCGTCCTTGGCATGCTTTATGAAGCGACTGAAAAAACTCTTAATTTCTAGTCAGTAATATAACGTGTTTCATTCCAGATTTTTTCTTTCCTCTCTACCATCCCTTCCTTTTCCTTTGATTGATGATATCTCACTTTATATAAAAGGGAATGTTTGGGTGATTGCCCGTCTTTGTGGGGTCTATGGGCATGTGCTCTCAAGTATACTATGTTCATGAATTTCATGGGGATGGAAAGTCATTTGAATGTTTTTTGCGACCATGTAACTTGCTCCATTTACTTTTGTCTGTTTTGCAATAATCCCGTCAGATTGTATTTACAATAAAAGTAATAAATAATGATAAATAATAAAACGCATGCTGTCTTTCGTGGGATATAAACGAGTATGTTTTAGACAAGTATTTTTTCCTAATTCACGCGCCAGTTTCCCTGTAAAATAGTTAAGAGAAGCGTTTACATTTTCTCTGAATTATAATGAAATTATTACTTTGACCGCATTGTGCAGTTGCATTAAGCCATTCAGCTTACAGAACAAGGTGCATATTAGCTTTCTGGCGGATGCACGGGTGTTTAGGATTAGCGAGCACATCGTGGGTTATGTTAGAGATTTTCAAAGTTTGCGCCTCGGGACGCCGCATCTCAGGGGCGCCACAGGGTATTCAAATATTTTTATAATTTTAGGTAATCTCAATTCTATTAGATACCAAAATAAAAAAAAAGTATGCTTAGACCTAATGAAATGAAAATTCTCAGACATATTTCAGAAAAAACACTCAGATATACCGGTATAGGATAAAAACTCCCATATCTGAGGAAAATGTGAAGTGCAGACAATATCCATGGGGTAGTTGGTAAGACGCCCGTGTCTTCTGATCCGGAGGCTCGATTCCAGCAAGAACTCAACAAAAAAAAGAAGAGTTTTACCTTAAGGCCTCATTAACCTTTTTCTGCTTACTTATTTTTAACGAAACACTTATATTTTATTTTGTATTTTCTTTGAGTTCACTACCGGTTTCAAAGAACTCCGTGTACTTCGTTAAGTGAAGATACACTTCATATTCACCTGACGAGGAAGACGGAGGTTTTCGAAACCGGTAGTGAACTCATATAAAACATTAGTGAATACAGAAAAAAAGTTTTATTTATAGTTAAGTCATTAACGCTGTGGAAGTTTAAAGACATTGTAATTTGTTGGAGTCAAAGACAACGTTTTCAACTCAACATCAGAGGAGCACAAACAAGACTCATTGTCTCAGTCTATGATTAGTGTTAGCAGGGAGGGTCGAGGTTTTAGTGAATGTGATGCAATGCAAGTAGCCTGAACGAGCAGACATGTACGTGCTAAATAATTAGTTGTAATAATCGTTATCTAGTTATAAGTTAGTATGTAAGTGTTAACTATTTAAAAAAAATTAAATATTAATGTAAGAAATTAAAATGAAGTTAGCTTATACTTATACTATAGAAACTAGATGAGTTATTTTAGTTTAGTTCAGTAAAAAGTTTGTTTATAGGTGTAGCCTATACCAAATGTATCAACATCATTGTCAACCAGGGTCGATCCACTGCTGGATGAAGGTCTCCCCAAGCTGACACCAAATAGTTCGGTTTTTGCTCGTTGATGCCATGTGACGCTGCCATGCTTCCTGATTTCATCTAACCAGCGTACCTTCGGTCTTGTTCATGCCTCTTGGGTACCATTTGATTATTTCGGGAGTCTGACATTCTGGCTACGTGTCCTGCCCATTGCCACTTCATTCTTTTGTGCACCTTTATGACGTCTTCTCCGTTTGTTATATTGTGAATCCAGGTGTTTCGTTTACGGTCTCTTTAAGTGTATCTCAACATGCATCTCTTCATGCTACCAAATTTATATATTATATTATACGTGTACAGTGGTACCTCGGGTTACGAACTTAATTCGTTCTTTGATTCCGTTCGCGAGCCGAAATGTTCGGAAACCGAAATTCATTTTCTTGGGAGCCATAATGAGGGTTAATTTAATACAAAATATATTTTATATACTCGTATACTGTATATTATATATATAAAAAGAAAAAAATATGTATCAAGAGCAACGAACGCAACGACAAACAATGTTCACAACGCGCGCACCTGAGAACAACTAATGCATAATTGCGTAATGTGCCGTTACAACTAATTCGTGAGCCGAGGCATTGTACGCAGGTCGAGTCAACATTTGTTGGGAAATTGTGTTCGTAAGCCGATTTGTTCGTAACTAGAGGCGTTCGTGACCCGAGGTTTGACTGTATATTACTTTATTAAATACAAAAAAATATTTTATTTTTGTAATTTATTTTTAACAAACACTGTTTATTCCACTTTTTTGTGACGGATGAGGTGAAAGCCTTGAAACCGATAGGGTTATACCGTCACAAAAAAGTGGAATAAACAGTGTTTGTTAAAAATAAATTACAATGTCTTTAAACCTCCACAACGTTAATGCCTTAACTATAAACAACAAACAAAAATATTTTATCGTTGCTGTAAAAATCTTTTAAAATATTTCCGACTCATCTTGATTAATTAATATATTATATCGTATATTCTACCTTTTCTTTCCTTAACAAAGTTTTGTTTTTTTCTGAATATCTTAGTATTTGCGTCGAGTCTACAACGTTATGGAGGTAGAGTTTTGTGAGCTGGGTAAAATTTTGGTGTAGCTTGCCAATTATTAATTAAATCTGGTTTAACCGTGCCACAAAACGTTTCGTTACAAAATTTATTGCTAATTTTCTTTTTTACTGGAACTGGAAATTTCGGAATAATTTGAAAACACTGTGTGTAGTTCAACTCTAATTATTGTCAGGGGCGTCACTTTTGTATATGCAATGTTTGCGGTGGATACAGGGGGCTAATTCTAGGTATTTCATAATTTGTTTTATCAATAAACGATATCTGTGGTTTAGCAGATACGTCGAAAGTTTTTCAATCTGGGGGTTACGGGTTTGATTTCCGTTGGTGCCCATTTTGTAAAGAATTTCAGGGCTCTTTGACATATGTGTATTTTTAATTGGTTAAAAGTTTTCACTACATTTAACAAAACATGTACCTATTTAAAAAAAACGGAAGTTCGACGAAATATACTAAACGGTAGGTTGCGATGGGGAACACAACAGGCTTATAAAGGGTCTTTCAAATTGAGCGTTTTTTTCAATTCTCGGATAAAACACAGATGGCGTCGCGAACTTGCCTGGGTCTTGTAATATTTGAGAAGTGTAATGTATGACATTTATAAAAATGAAGTCGTATACAATACAACAACGCGTTCAAATCGTTGAATTATTTTATGTATTGTAATCTCCGGAAACGGTTATGTTAATTGTCTAACCAAGGTCATGTGATCTGACACCGTTGGACTGTTTTCTCTGGAGTTACGTGAAAAGCCAGATCTATAAGAATTACCCCCGATCAATTGCTGAGCTGAAGGACCAAATTATTCGCGTTATTGGCGAGCTAGAATCGCAATTATGCCAAAATGTCATAAAATTTTTTGAGAAAAGAGTGAACGCATGTGGAGTTGCAAGAGGTGAACATTGTTTTTTGTGTTTAAATGTCATATATTATACTTCAATGACAATTAAACGTTTTTTGGAATCCAAGCAAATTGTGTTTTATTCAAGAATTAAAAAAAATTAAATAAAAAAAACCGCTCAATTTGAAAGAACCTTTAGTACTTGAAGGGATGTATAAGAGGGAAACGTGGACATGGAACGTGTCGTATTTTTGGCGTTTTTAAGGCATGTTTCTTTAATGTTGTATTGTATTGCACTTCCATTGTATACCACACAACCTGGTAGGTTTATAATCATACATCAATCCTTTCCAATCAACGAGAAAGTTGTTAAACAAGTTTTATGCTAAACCCGGACTGCAATTCTTTTTAATAATCTGGTTGCCAATATGAATCGAACTCACAACCCCCCGGGCTGGAGGACTGAAGAGTCTTATCAACCAGGCTGCCAAGGTAGAACATTTCAACGCACAAAGGCGACATAACCCCTTGTGGGGCTCTGTTCCGAGTTGACCGATTTGCTAGAGTTTTTTTGTGACAATATTTAAACAGTTTGGGAACGTGGTCTTTGTTACTCTAATCCGAAAAAATATAAAAACATTTTTTTTTTGGCAGTGTTGACAGACCTTGTATAATTCAAGTACGCTGATACACTGTATATACAGACCTTGTATAATTCAAGTACGCTGATACGCGGTATAAACAGACCTTGTATAATTCAAGTACGCTGATACGCGGTATAAACAGACCTTGTATAATTCAAGTACGCTGATACGCGGTATAAACAGACCTTGTATAATTCAAGTACGCTGATACGCGGTATAAACAGACCTTGTATAATTCAAGTACGCTGATACACTGTATATACAGACCTTGTATAATTCAAGTACGCTGATACTCTGTATAAACAGACCTTGTATAATTGAAGTACGCTGATACGCGGTATAAACAGACCTTGTATAATTAAAGTACGCTGATACACTGTATAAACAGACCTTGTATAATTCAAGTACGCTGATACGCGGTATAAACAGACCTTGTATAATTCAATACGCTGTATAAACATATACATTTAGATTGAGTCAAGATCTGAAATTTAAACTATAATTACGATTGTTCTTCTTCATCGTGTACTCAATGCTGAGCGTCGTTATCCTCTGCAACTTGGTACACCACCTGTCTTAATCCTCAATCTCAGGGAAGCACAAACATGTGCTCCCTTGATGATGAGGTAAAAATCTTGAAACCGCTAGAGTTATACGGTTACAAAAAGTGGAATAAACAATGTGTGATAAAACAAATTACAATGTCTTTAAACATCCACAATGTTAATGCCTTAACTATAAATAATATACAATTTATATTATATATTCAAAATTAACTCAGATGCAATGTTATTAAACTGTGTTACTTACGCTCCATCACATATCGGAAAATCTAGAAAGATTTTTTTGTAGTTCGTCTTTCCTTTGCAAGTTTTCTTACAAAAATATATTTTTCTGAACATATGCAGATATGTACAGGAAATACAGTACACGGCGGTAAGTAATACACATCGGGTTTAAGAAAAAGACTGTCGGCCATAATCGGCTAACTTTGGCTTTGTAGAGCGTCGTCTCTGTCATTCATACACGTGTTCCCTCGCGATTTGTCAGTCGTTGTCAAGCGTTCTAAGGACAGAGACGACGCTCTACAAAGCCGAAGTTAGCCGATTATGGCCAACAGTCTCTTTCTTAAGCCTGATGTGTATTACTTACCGCCAGGTACTGTACCTCATGTAATGGCAGCAGTTACCACTTTCTTCCTTCCTTATATCCGGTTCAAGTATATATGTTTAAGTGCCCCATTGACTTTGTTTCCTAACGCTACACGCCGTTCAATATACCTCTTAAATCTTCCATTATCAGAGAAGATACTACACAAATACCAGAATTCCTCAACTTTCACCAATCTTTCATTTTATATATACGTGGATATCGACTGAGTATATGCAAAATATTACGCTAGTTTAACCGTTATTTATTGATTAATTCATTCGTCTAGTATCCTTCAATACATTTGAATTTGTGTTGCGAAAATATTGAAGAGCGTGGCCAGGAGATATCATGGTCGATTGAACGTTGACAATACTGTCACATTTGAAAATGCAACAATACAGTATAGTCACCAGATGAACTCTTCTAACAAATTGGACCCCTCCTTTTTATTTTTTTGCAGATATAATCCGGGAATCGAACCCAAAATGCTCGAGTGTAAGTCTTGCATCATACCAACTAAGCCATGCAGGTCGTCAATCCCTTGTTTTTCTTGGTTGAATTCCGTTTAAAAAAATGTTCTATCCAAACCCATACAGTAGCCTGATGTTTCCTTAATTATTTAAGTACAGGTAAAATGTGAGTCGGGTGCTTTATGCAAATTCAAGTTCATTTGGCCCTGCTCTTTTTGCAAATGGCGCGCTTGTGTTTTAAACATATAGCCTTTATACTTAAATCTAAGTGATCATATATCTCTGAAGATCCGAGTGAAAAGGAGCGGAAAAAGGAGAAAAAAGGAGCCACTTATATACTCCTCGAGGGGTTGAATAATATTAATGCATTAAGCGAGATGGGGGTGTGAAAAGATACATCCTTCCTTTAGGATTTCTCAGTTTTTTTTTTCTCGTGAAACTGTTAATGTAGATCAGGGGCTGGCAAACGATTTTTATGAACGAAAAAATAAATATTTTATAAATTACCGACCGACTAACGAAAAAATATTGAGATTACTGCCATTGTGGGAATAGTATAATACTTAATGAAGCATAAGATGTTTCGACGTTGACGGCATTTAATTTCTACCGAGCTTTTTCGTTACTTTTAAAGAAATCTGGTTATCAAGTTTCTTTTAACACTTGCCACCCTGTGATGGATAGCGAGTGACCAGGACTTATATTTTATTTGATTATTCGACGTTTTAATACACAATAAAAGGATTTTATAGCTAATTACAAAAAATAACCTAGCAGATTTTGCATAATTTTAATTTAAAATATAATTTTTTACTGGACGCTTAGCGTCCAGTACCGTGGTTGGCGGATTTTTTTAGCACAGTAAGGCAAGTGTTAACGCGATATTCGGTTTTAACATACATATATACCTGTCGGGGTAGGCAGAAAATACAGAGTGTCTTACTTTCCTATCTCGACACACATCCTTAAACTTTCTTGTCCTGTTATGTGTAACTAGTACGCATTGCTTCTAAAAACTTTAATATTTCTAAATAAATAAATATAATAAATACTGGGTTCAGATTTTAGGTATTCCTCCGTAATACATTTACGCATTGAATGAAAAAAATATTATTAATAATAATTAGCACTTATCGGCCAAATTAGATATATTTTGTGAAAATCGGGAATAAATTCACCAATACTATCAAACGTGTGCGACGTAGGTATATTCATTCTAAAAAACCGCTATGGGTGAGGAAACGACGCTATTCACGTCTCACTCTCACTCTACTTCGGTACATGGTAACGCAAGAAATATAATCTCAGTTCGCTCGCTTCTCTCGCTTCTGTAGCTCGCGGGCATACATTGGAAGTGGTCTCTTTGCCCGTTTTGTGAACGTCAGCTGATGCATTTTTCATGTACAGTATAATGTATGATATTTAAACACAAAAAAAATATTCGCCTAATGTCCGCCTCTTGCAGCTCCACAGATGTCCACTCTTTTATCAAAAATTTCGATGACATTTTGGCATAATTGCGGTTCTAACTCACCAATAACGCGAATAATTTCATCCTTCAGCTCAAGAATTGGTTGGGGGTCATTCTTATAGACCAGGATTTTCACGTAACCTTAGATAAAATAGTCCAACGGTGTCAGATCACATGATCTTGGTGGCCACTTAACATCACCGTTTCCGGAGATTACAATACATAAAATAATTCAATAATTTGAACGCGTTGTTGTATTGTATACGACTCCATTTTTATAAATGTCATACATTACACTTCTCAAATGTCACAAGACCCAGGCATGTTCGCGACGCCATCTGTGTTTTATCTAAGAATTAAAATAACTCGCTCAATTTGAAATTCCCTTTACATGCCCAAACCATCGTAACGTACTCTTTTTCATTTTAATTAACACATAAACCTTAATATCACATTCACCCCTTATGATTTCATTCCGTATGCTGTCATATTTTGTCACTTCGTGTATTCTTCTCAATGCACGCATATCTACACCATTAATTCGGCTCATATCAGTCTTTTTCCACGTATATCTATTTTATTTTTATTTATTTTTTTCAAAACAGGCTTAGCCTAATTACTTTGAAAAATACAATACATTAAAAAAGAAGAAAAATGACATAGAAAAAAAAATTATATAAAATAAAAAGTAATGCATATGTATACAAACGAGTATATACACACAAACATATGTTACATATATATTCAGTCACTTAAGTATGTTAATGAGTGCTTTCTAACGCGCTTAATCTAAGAAGAAAATTTACTTTTGCTTTTGATAATGTGATATGAAATATGTCAATATCCGAAGCAGTCCCGTTCAGAAGAGTTAAGGCCCTTCCAACATATTGAGAACAGTTCTTGCCGGCGCAGTCTAGTGTAATTGTTAGGAACATTTAACGATAATCTTTGTAGTAATGCTGGACAGCTCACAACTCCTAGAACGAGTTTGACAACGTATACCAGGAGACGCAGATCTCTTCTTACGCTCAAGGAGTTATACCCGAGCATGCCCAGCAGAAACTGAGTAAAATCAAGTCATGGATAGACACCGAACTCACTCATGTAGATATATTGTAGATATTTTTTTTGTACTTTCTCCACCATGAGCGAGTTCTGCGCCCCCACCGGGCTCCAAATGCAAGCATTGCTTTCTGGTTTGCTACGGATCAATGAATTAAACAACGTTTCGAGCACCAATTGGTTTTCAAACAACTTAGAGATTCTCATAACAAATCCTAGAGTTTTATAAGCTGAGCTGCACATAACTTCTATGTGAGGACCAAACGCGAGATTGCTGTGGAACAAGACACCCAGATCTTTAATATTATCTGTGCGGGGTATAGGTATAGATTCTAGTGTATATCTATGGAGTTTCAAGACGTGTGAGCGATGATACGACATAATTTTGCACTTTGATGCATTGAAATATAATTTATTATTGTGGCTCCACTCACAAACGTTGTTGAGATCTGATTGTAGGTCTAAGCAGTCGGTATAAGAACGATTTTTTTTAAAGATTTTGAGGTCATCAGCAAATAGAAAAAACGTGGATTTTTTTATAACTCTACCTATATCATTAATAAAAATAAGAAATAAGGTAGGTCCAAGATTAGACCCCTGCGGAACACCTGAGTAGGCAGTGAAGTAATCGGAGTTGTAGATTCCATGTGAAACAAATTGTTTTCTATCTGTAAGATAATCTGACAGTAGCCTTAGTAAGTTACCTGGGATCCCAAGTTCACTCATTTTTTCTAATATTTTTTTGTGATTGACGCGATCAAAAGCTTTTGCAAAGTCATGATACGAACAATCAATCTGATTGCCACTATCTACAGCCCTTGAAACATAGTCGGTGAAGACCATCAGATTGGATTCAGTAGATCTGCCTCTTCTGAATCTGATCTGATCTGATCTGATCTGCTGCTGCATGCATGCATGCATCAATTATATATGGGTCCACTAACGACCTTAGTGTGCGATCCATAAACATTTCTAGGAGCTTAGCTATTGAAGAAAGTATGGCGATAGGTCTGTAGTTGGTTACATCGTCCTTAGAACCATTTTGACAGTCTTACTTCATTAATTCGTTCGAATATAGGTGTAATTTTACTTTTGAATATGACAAAAAATGCGAAATTACTTTTATTACAATACAATAGAAGATGCGACCCGCATTTCGCCTGTTTGGAACCACTGGATCGCTGTGGGTGTAGAGATAAAATAAACAAAACACCTTGTAAATACTTAAGTGTTATTCCATTTCAAGAGAAGAATCTGAAATACTTATCAGATAAGTGAACATGTTTAGAACCATATCAAGGCGCAACCTATGATAAATCATTTTACATGATTTGAATGCAGAGATTTTTAAGATTTTTTCTCGAATTAAACAGCTCCCATAAAAATAACAAGAATAGAAAACGTTCTATTTATAAAAAAACATATCATACGAAATAACTAAAAATATTCCAAGTCACATAAAGCCAGCTTTCTACACTAATTTTAATCTCCGGAAACTCTTATTTAATGGGAAAGGCAAAAATGGAATACTTAGCAACAGTGGTGTGTATAAACTTTTATGTGCTGACTGTGATAATTTCTATATAGGAAAGACAGGAAGATCTTTTGAAAAGAGATTTCGTGAACACAAATCCGCCTTAAAAAATCCTCTAATTGATTCTGCAATGGTTAATCATTGTCACCGCGAGAATCATACTTTTTCTATCGATGATGCCAAATTCTTACATATCAGTGATAACGGAAATAAATTGGACAGATTAGAGGCCCTAGAAATTTCTAAATCAGTACACCGATCGGAACATCTGTTGAACAGTTATTTCCCCAAAATCTCTCCGCTCTTGGCCGAAATCGTCTCGTGCCTTCCTCACCCCCCAGCCCCCAACCGTTGAAGCGTGTATATCGGTACCAGTTCGAACAGCATTTAGTCTTGTTTGCGCTGCCCTGAAGATGAGGTGAAAGCCTTGAAACCGGTAGGGTTATACCGTCATAAAAAAGTGGAATAAACAGTGTTTGATAAAAATAAATTACAATGTCCTTAAACCTCCACAATGTTAATGCCTTAACTATAAACAACATAAGCATTTAGTCTTGTTCGTGCTCCCCTGAAGATGAGAGGAAATCCTTGAAACCGGTAGGGTTATACCGTCACAAAAAAGTGGAATAAACAGTGTTTGATAAAAATAAATTACACGTTCTATTTTCGTACATTAACGATCTTTTTAGCAAATGTTTTTGTCAACGGTATTTTGAGATACAATTTATTTATATTTTTTTGTATGCATATTTAAACAGTAATATCACCATTTACGCGGGGTAACTGATTCTAAGAAAACCGCGTAAATTGAGCCGCCATTGCCTATTTTGTTAGGTGATCTTTTACATATTCAATTCGATCTCACCACCAACGCTGTTTATGGGGGACAAAATAAGGTCTCGTGCTATCAGGAACGACTGAAACAGCTCCACGAATTCTGTTACAACGGACAGGAAACTTGCTTTCTGCCGTTTCAAATATGATACAAACATACTTTCTTTAGTCTATCTCTCACACGCTTTCCATTCACTTGATCCAAACATACTTTATTTAGTCTATTCTCACACGCTTTCCATTCACTTGATCCAAACATACTTTATTTAGTCTATTCTCACACGCTATCCATTCACTTGATCCGAACATATTTTCTTTAGTCTATCTCTCACACGCTTTCCATTCACTTGATCCAAACATACTTTATTTAGTCTATCTCTCCCACGCTATCCATTCACTTGATCCAAACATACTTTCTTTAGTCTATCTCTCACACGCTTTCCATTCACTTGATCCGAACATATTTTCTTTAGACTATTTCTCACACGCTTTCCATTCACTTGATCCAAACATACTTTCTTTAGTCTATCTCTCACACGGTTTCCATTCACTTGATCCAAACGTACTTTATTTAGTCTATCTCTCCCACGCTATCCATTCACTTGATCCAAACATATTTTCTTTAGTCTATCTCTCACACGCTTTCCATTCACTTGATCCAAACATACTTTATTTAGTCTATCTCTCCCACGCTATCCATTCACTTGATCCAAACATACTTTCTTTAGTCTATCTCTCACACGCTTTCCATTCACTTGATCCGAACATATTTTCTTTAGACTATTTCTCACACGCTTTCCATTCACTTGATCCAAACATACTTTCTTTAGTCTATCTCTCACACGGTTTCCATTCACTTGATCCAAACGTACTTTATTTAGTCTATTCTCACACGCTATCCATTCACTTGATCCGAACATATTTTCTTTAGTCTATCTCTCACACGCTTTCCATTCACTTGATCCAAACATACTTTATTTAGTCTATCTCTCCCACGCTATCCATTCACTTGATCCAAACATACTTTCTTTAGTCTATCTCTCACACGCTTTCCATTCACTTGATCCGAACATATTTTCTTTAGACTATTTCTCACACGCTTTCCATTCACTTGATCCAAACATACTTTCTTTAGTCTATCTCTCACACGGTTTCCATTCACTTGATCCAAACGTACTTTATTTAGTCTATCTCTCCCACGCTATCCATTCACTTGATCCAAACATATTTTCTTTAGTCTATCTCTCACACGCTTTCCATTCACTTGATCCAAACATACTTTATTTAGTCTATCTCTCCCACGCTATCCATTCACTTGATCCAAACATATTTTCTTTAGTCTATCTCTCACACGCTTTCCATTCACTTGATCCAAACATACTTTATTTAGTCTATCTCTCCCACGCTATCCATTCACTTGATCCAAACATACTTTCTTTAGTCTATCTCTCACACGCTTTCCATTCACTTGATCCAAACATACTTTATTTAGTCTATCTCTCCCACGCTATCCATTCACTTGATCCAAACATACTTTCTTAAGTCTATCTCTCACACGCTTTCCATTCATTTGATCCAAACATACTTTCTTTAGTCTATCTCTCACACGCTTTCCACTCGCATCTGCACTATAGATCTGTTATGTTAGTCATTCTTCATCCATTCGTTCTAAATACCCAAACCATCTCAGCGTTCTCTTCTTCACCTTTCTCAAAACGCAAGTCTTATGTTCACATTCATCCCTAATTACTTTATTCTATATTCTGTTATACATTGTCACTCCATGTATTCGTCTCAAAACACCCAGTTATACAGCATTTATTTGGCTCCTCTCAGTTTTTTTCCAAATTCACTTTTCACTCCCATACATTAAAGTGGGTCAGTCAGTCAAGTCACCAAAATACTATTGTGAACTATAATAGGTATGGTGATACAGTGCGGTTCTAGATATATATTTTAGTGGCCCATTGACTTTGTTTCCTATCACTAAACGCTATTCGATATCCTTCATAACTCTTCCGTCGTTTGATAAAATACTACACAAGTAGCATAATTCCAGCTTATTTCAATATTTCATTACCCACCCACATATAGCATATACGAGTATTATACGAGTACATTTCCTTGAACATTTTTCTATCACTATGACATGAGTATTGATTTGACCTTACGGTATTTATGTATTATAACAATTGTATTGTAATGCTGTCGATTTTCAATTGATAGCACTCCAATTTTTATTAGGGTAAATCATAATTAATTATTTTAATAGTTCGATATCCTTTTTTTGTTGAATCAGTGACAGCTGTATCGTATGGCCTAATTCTGTGTGACTAATTCAATCACAGTTTGACATTGCCATTGTATGGTCATCAAAGCGTATAATTTTTACAATTGATGTTTACAAATATTTGTTGCCCATATTAATGGTGTATGTGATAAGGCCATGCGAATAGTAGGATTTATTTCAAATAAATTCAAGAATTTTTCTTTAATAAATACATTTACATTATTGATTATTTTAAAGAAAAAGTGCCTGTGTCGCTCGAGGAGAGTAGCACAGTGCGGGGTTCGAACCCACGACCTTCCGCACGGAAGCCAGTGCGTTACCATGCGCATGGCCATGCACCTCATTTCTTTAAATTGGGCTTTCCTGTAAATTACATTTATTATAATTATCTCGAACTAAAATTTATTTTTTTACCTCTAAGCAAGGGAATAATATTAAGTGATTTTACACTCATTTTACATAAAATCATCAATTCTCAATTAAATTCACCTGATTACATTTTACAAAAAATCATCGATTCTCATTTAAATTCACCTGATTACATTTTACATAAAATCATCAATCCTCAATTAAATTCACCTGATTACATTTTGCATAAAATCATCGATTCTCAATTAAATTCACCTGATTACATTTTACAAAAAATCATCAATTCTCAATTAAATTCACCTGATTACATTTCACATAAAATCATCAATTCTCAATTAAATTCACCTGATTACATTTCACATAAAATCATCAATTCTCAATTAAATTCACCTGATTACATTTCACATAAAATCATCAATTCTCAATTAAATTCACCTGATTACATTTTACATAAAATCATCAATACTCAATTAAATTCACCTGATTACATTTCACATAAAATCATCAATTCTCAATTAAATTCACCTGATTACATTTCACATAAAATCGTCAATTCTCAATTAAATTCACCTGATTACATTTCACATAAAATCATCAATTCTCAATTAAATTCACCTGATTACATTTTGCATAAAATCATCAATTCTCAATTAAATTCACCTGATTACATTTTACATAAAATCATCAATTCTCAATTAAATTCACCTGATTACATTTTACATAAAATCATCAATTCTCAATTAAATTCACCTGATTACTGAGCATTCTCGATATTTGAGTTCCTTCAGTATATACAATAGAAAACATCCCTATGGCGAACCATAGGGTTATATAGGTCGAACCATAGAGTTGTGAGCTGTCCAGCATAACTACAAAGATTATCGTTAAATGTTCCTAACAATTACACTAGACTGCGCTGGCAAGAACTGTTCTCAATAACATACGCAAGAACGGGTTTTCCAGCCACTATGCCTATTGGAAGGGCCTTAAGTCTTCTGAACGGGACTGCTTCGGATATTGACATATTTCATATCACATTACCAATAGCAAAAGTAAATTTTCTTCTAAGATTGAGCGCGTTAGAAAGCACTCATCAACGTATTTAAGTGACTTTGAATATATGTGTATGTTTGTGTGTATATAATATGTATGCATATACATTATTTTTTATTTTATATAATTTTTTTATATTCTGTAATTTTTTTTTAACATTTCTTGTATTTTTTCAATGTAATTGGGCTAAGCCTGTTTTGAGAAAAAAATAAATATTCTATTGTAAACAAAATACCTTTATTTCCTAAAAAAATGTATGTTAGTAAATCGAATTGCTGTGATTTCCGATACATTTTTCTACAGTGTGTCGAGCTACAAAAGGAGGTTGATTGCAGAGTTGACGAAGTTTAGAATTTTGACTGTACTATTTTATTCGCATTAATATTACATTTATGTGGTAATATGCGAGTAGCTGACTCGAGACGATCCAGTACTATGTGAGAAACTGTGTATATTGTTAAATTTTGACTCGTGTACTTAATTACTTATACACAATTTTTTATATTTATTTCTGTTAATAATTATTTTAATTGAATTGTTGTTAATTGTTTTTTAATGATTATTTGGTAAATATTGTAAATGCTGCAAAATATACTTTAAAAAAATTATAAGTTACATTGTTCCATTCATAAAAAAACAACATTAATAAATAAACTTGCGTGGTTCATTGAGTCTGCTGTGAGATTGCATTGTAATAGACTTTAGTTGTACACCTGAAGCTTCAACGAGTGCAGAACAAGGCATTCAAGATCTCTTTCCATTCGGCGTGAAGTCGGGAGAGGTTTGTACACCCATTCCAGTTCAAACCTCTCCTGACTTCACGCCGAGCAGCGTGAAGACAACTTCAACACCACATCCCCTCTTGGACAGTGAAGTTCTATAAAAGCCAACAGAATCACAGAAATCTTCTAATCACTGTCCTGGTGACTCACGAGAGTAAGTGCGACTTACCTTTCCGTTATAAGCACAACACAACTTCCGAAGCACCATCTGTTGCATGCCAAGTCCACCTACAGTATTAGCTGGGAGGACCGAGATATGAGTGAATGTGATGGAATACAAGTAGCCTGAACGTGTGGACATGCACGTGTTAAAACGTTAGTAGTAAGAATTGTTATCTAGTTATAAGTAAGTATGTAACTGTTAACTATTTCTAAGAAATGAAATATTAATGTAATAGATTTTGCAGTTTATAACTATAAGGCCGATACCTTGAGACAGGTGAGCTGTGGTTTGGTTCGTTATTGCGTAAATGAGTTCATCTTGAGTAATACTAAAGTAACTCCTTTGTAAGTTAATATTTTCCCATTCTGTGTATGAACATGTCGCTTTAGTCGAGAAGAATATAAAATCTGGGATAAATCTGACCTGAGGGGTCGGTAAATAAGATTAGAGGGATCACGGGAGGTCGCGAAACCGCAGAGGTAGTAAAGCTTTTGGCAAACAATGTCAAAGTTTTGGGGTGAATTTAACACGCATGTTTATACTGTCACGCGCCGCCGCGAAGACTAGTTTGTCTTAATTTTTTTTAATGTTTCGCAGTTTAATTTGTCGAATTGTATAAAATACACTTTGCCAAGCTTTTTGTCTGACAAATTCGTTTCAATGTATTGTATTGCACTTTCGATATGTACAGTGCAACTTGTTTTTGTTAGTTTTGACAATCTCTTCCAAATAACCAAATGAATGTTGAAAAGTTATTTAGTGAAAACTAGACAGGGTAAAACTAGACTCTTTTTTAACAGTTCGAAAACAGATATCTTATCAATTAGTCCACGGAGGACAGCGTAGTTTTTTTTATAATATTGAATAAAATACTTCAATCGTATTGTAGAAAGACATCGAGTCAATATATTTGTATCGGACGTATGCGTCACCCTAAAATACGATGGATATATTTTCTCGTTGTTTGGTATTTGATTCTTGAGTATTTATTGGAATGTATGTAAATGCTGGGAGAAGTCTCGGCGACTGTATCGAACGTATGCGTCGCCTTAATCACAAGACATTTGTTTTCTTCTGCATTGTGTAAATCCCTGTTGATATTTGTATTGATATATTTTGAGGTTATTTGGCATTTTGTATGTGATAATTTTATGTTTGTTGGGGTCCGTGCGGTGTCGCGATCGCAACGGAAATGTAAACTTATGCGCGATCGTCGCGTGACTATATCGTTGGCCGGCCGGCCTCTGCATGCGCAAAACTCCCGAAAATTGTGGTATTCCGCATGCAGTGGTGAAAACAGGCGCTTGCGATGAGCGATCGGCCGCGCATAAGAAACGCCAAAGACAAAATAAATCACCTTCTCAGTTCACTCTGCCTACTGTGTTTTACTTGCGATCATCTGCGATCACCTGCCTAAGAGAAATCTCTTTACCCCGCTACCTTTTCACCGATCAACGACTTTGAATGTGAGCTGAATTCTCCGAGTATCGTGCAGCAGCCATCCACTTATGTAACAGTTCTTTGTACCAGTGGCGTAAAATATTAGTGTGCCTGATGCAGAGCTCAGTTATGGAGCTGGAACACGAGTCGCGATAATAAAAGTATCGTATTAGATGAATTAACATATTATATATTATCCTAAGTAGTTTATGTTATTAAGTATGAAAGCGTTTTTAAGATACAGGTCAAATACTACTATAATGGGACCTTAAAAAATATTTCGTAATATTGAATATCGAAAAAAATATATATAAAAACAAATACAGTACATTATTATAAATTGTTTTACTCGTATAAGAATTATGTTATTTTGACTGCACTGAAATTTTTGTTAACAGCATTTATAATCGAATTTTCAATACATATACGTGTAATTGTTTAAAACTTTTCCCAGGACATCACTGCTATATGACAGAATAGCCTGAAACTTTTTCAGTCTATTCAAAACATCTGAAAACGAAACCTTCGTATCAAATGGTATAGCTTAATTTTCACTGTCTTTTTCTTTTATGTATTTTTACTGCACGTATTCTTAAATCCATACAAACATCCCGCCGTTTTCCAGTCGGAGTAGACAGACAGGACAGAGAGCCATACTTTCCTAACTCGACACACATCGTTAGCCTTTTCCTCATCCATACACCTCGTACAACCTCTATTGACTTCCTATTTTTCCTTCTTTCAGTATATAATTCACTTACTCCAACCATACTTTCCTTGGTATGGTTGGATTAAGTGAATGCTTCCTCTCACACGCTTACCACTGAAATCTGCAATGTATGATATATCTGTTTTGTTAGTTTTTCATCATTAATTTGTTCTACTTTCCCAAACCACCTCAACGCACTCCTCTTCATCTTACTTAACACATCGGTCTTAAGTTCACATTCATCCCTTATCACCTCATTCCGTATTCTGTCATACATTGTCACTCCATATATTCTTCTCAATGCACGCATCTCTACAGTATTTATTCCTAAATCGAACATTACATAAATGTTGTACATTAAATTTGGAGGTAAAATTTAACTTGAATGTGTTCTAGCTCGCATGTTAAATAATGCATACTAGTTGCAACCCGTGAAATATTCACGGAAGTAAAACAGATTCTACATTTATGAAAATATATATATTCATAAATGTAAAATTTGTTTATATATATATCATTTATAAATCGTCCCCTTTTACGCCGGTTCAAAAATTGTTAGCTAGGTATTCAAAATTCGTTCAGTATCACGGACCCACCGAGATTCAAATTTCGAATTACTTTCGGAGAGAATCCAAGTATTCCTCTCTCGCTCTCTTTTATTCAAAATTCAATTCTCGTATTCTTTCTTTGACGACAACCATCGTACGGGTTTTGGCCTATTTATACTATGATGCTGAGCAATTATCGTTTAAAATAATATTTTCTCTTTTAATTTGAGTGTCCGAATTCATTAGCTATTTCTTAAATATTGCATGTGTTAGCCACGTCTGTTTATTTGGATCTTTTCAGCGGCTAAATTTCGTCAAAAAATGTACGTTGTACTGAAATTTTTCTTTCATTAAAACGGGATTCGTTGAACTCGTCTTTTGTGTACGCTCGTTCGATTCAATAAAAAAATATTCGTTATTCCGAAACTTTCGTTATTCTTGTATTCATTATCATGAGATTTGCATTGTTTTATGTAAATATAAATCTTATTTTAGTTGTGCAGCTCATACCTGAGTGTTGTGCTTTCCTGATGATTCTGGAACAGAGCGGATGATTCGTCTCTACTCTCCCAGGCCTAAATCATGATGAGTACAGCACTCAATAAAGAAATAATCATCTCTTTGATTTGGTATATGGTTTATAGTTAAGGCATTAATGTTGTGGAGGTTTAAAGACATTGTAATTTGTTTTATCAAACACTGTTTATTCTACTTTTTTGTAACGGTATAACCCTACTGGTTTCAAGGATTTCATTTCACTTTCAGGGAGGCACAAAAAAGATTGAATTCTGTTCGAACTGGTACCGATATACACGCTTCTAATGGTTGGGGACATTCGGGTTGGATACTGAGGGCTGAGGGAGGCATGGGACGATCTTGACCAGCAGTGGAGAAATTTTTGGGATATATGTGTTTACTAGATGTTCGCCTCGATGTACTGACTTAGAAATTTCTAAGGCCTCTAATCTGTCCTATTTATTTCCGTTACTACTGATATTTAAGAATTTGGCATCATCGATAGAAAATGTATGGTTTTCACGGTGACAATGTTTAGTTATTTCAGAATAAATTAGATGATTTGTTAAGGCGGATTTGTGTTCACGAAATCTCTTTTCAAAAGATCTTCCTGTCTTTCCTATATAGAAATGATCACAGTCAGCACATAAGAGTGTATACACACAGCACTGTTGCTAAGTATTCCATTTTTGCCTTTCCCATTAAATAAGAGTTTCCGGAGATTAAAATTAGTGTAAAAAGCTGGCTTTATGTGACTTGGAATATTTTTGGTTAATTCGTATGATATATTTTTTATAAATAGGACTTTGCTCCATTTATAGGTATGCTTATAGGTGGCGTTAAATATACAATCTTTTATAAGTTTCTTTTATGTTTTGAAAATATTTTTATAGCTTTGAAAGGAAATATTTTGCCAAAAATATATGCATCGAACTATTGTCTTCTTTTTCTTTCTCAGAAATTGACAACTTCTAATCAGGCTTACTTTTTTTCTAAATTATGTTTTCTAATTTAAAATCTTACCTTTTATTTAAAAAAAAAAACAAAACCACTGTAACATTATTTGGGGATTTAAAATGAGAATGAAACTTAAAATTTAAATAAAATAATATTATTCTTGTTTTCATGGTTTAGCCACATTTAAAAAAAGAGCGAATTACTTACGAAACAAATATATTTGTCTGTAATGAATAGAAAGCGACGATGAGCTATACCGAGGAAGAGTGCAAAGATAAAGTCGGAGAAAAGAAAAAGTATTAGTGACAGAAGATTAAGTACGACAAGATGTATGAATATGGATAAGGCGAGAACGTTGCGCTTAAATAGAAAGTGACAGTATACGAGTATATGTAAGGGGCTTTATATTATACTTTTTGGATAAAATAAATTATTTTAAAATATTTTTTTCTTCCTATTTTAATATACTTAGCATCTTTGAAATACTTTTTTTAGTCTTTCTAATATCTTCTTCTTCTCCCTGGCTCCATCCCAACTCACTGTCTGCGAAGACTGTTGGGGTCAGCTCTCCTCGTCCTCAGGTTGTATGCTCTTCTGTCCCGGACTACGTCCCCCAGGTCGTGCCTCTGCATCAGGTTATCTTTTGCACCACCCATGAATTCTTTGGTCTTGCTCTGGTTGTTATTCGAAGAAGATCCATGAAGATGGCCTGGTTCACAATATGATCGGGGGATCTGCGTCCAACGTGCCCGTACCATCTCAATCGCCTCTCCTCCATCTTACTGTTGATGTCTGTAACACCTAGGCTCCCACGAATAATCTTTCATTTTTAGTCTTTCTAATAGCTTTTTCTTCTCCCTGGCTTCATCCCAACTCACTGTCTGCGAAGACTGTTGGGGTCAGTTCTCCTCGTCCTCAGGTTGTATGCTCTTCTGTCCCGGACTACGTCCCCAAGGTCGTGCCTCTGCATCAGGTTATCTTTTGCACCACCCATGAATTCTTTGGTCTTCCTCTGGTTGTTATTCGAAGAAGATCCATGAAGATGGCCTGGTTCACAATATGATCGGGGGATCTGCGTCCAACGTGCCCGTACCATCTCAATCGCCTCTCCTCCATCTTACTGTTGATGTCTGTAACACCTAGGCTCCCACGAATAATCTTTCATTTTTAGTCTTTCTAATAGCTTTTTCTTCTCCCTGGCTTCATCCCAACTCACTGTCTGCGAAGACTGTTGGGGTCAGTTCTCCTCGTCCTCAGGTTGTATGCTCTTCTGTCCCGGACTACGTCCCCAAGGTCGTGCCTCTGCATCAGGTTATCTTTTGCACCACCCATGAATTCTTTGGTCTTCCTCTGGTTGTTATTCGAAGAAGATCCATGAAGATGGCCTGGTTCACAATATGATCGGGGGATCTGCGTCCAACGTGCCCGTACCATCTCAATCGCCTCTCCTCCATCTTACTGTTGATGTCTGTAACACCTAGGCTCCCACGAATAATCTTTCATTTTTAGTCTTTCTAATAGCTTTTTCTTCTCCCTGGCTTCATCCCAACTCACTGTCTGTGAAGACTGTTGGGGTCAGCTCTCCTCGTCCTCAGGTTGTATGCTCTTCTGTCCCGGACTACGTCCCCCAGGTCGTGCCTCTGCATCAGGTTATCTTTTGCACCACCCATGAATTCTTTGGTCTTCCTCAGGTTGTTATTCGAGGAAGATCCATGGAGATTGCCTGGTTCACAATGTGATCGGGTGATCTGCGTCCAACGTGCCCATACCATTTCAATCGCCTCTCCTCCATCTTACTGTTGATGTCTGTAACACCTAGGCTTCCACTAATAGTCTTTCTAATAGCTCTCTTTAAAAATATGTACAATTTTACATTTTAAAATCATCCATGTTATATTTTTTGCCTTTTTGAAATACGAGTCGTCTGACGGGAAAGTTTTGAAATAAAATAGTAAAAGAGTAGATGGAAAAGTGAAATTTGCAAACAGTAAAAAGACCGATTTGTTTCAAACATTGTCCGGACTTGAGACTGAAATTGAAGAAGTCGAATTGTATAGGAAAGGGGCTGGAAGAGAGGGCGGGGCGTTTGTTAAGGCGGTTTTATACCTCTTTTTTTCAATAATAAAACAAGACTCTCTCTGTATCGTATTTGGCCAGACGCCTGTCTCTAAATCCGGGCGTTGATTTTTTAAAAAGGGATCGAGTGACTTTTAGTTTAACCCTTCCTGCCCTGTGATGTGTAACTAGTACACATTGCTTCTTAAAACTTTAATATCTCTATGAATATAATAAATACTGGGTTCAGATTTTAGTCATTCCTCCGTAATACATTTACGCATTGAATTAAAAAATAATATTAATAATAATTAGCACTTATCGGTCACATCAGAGATATTTTGTGAAAATCGGGAATTAATTCACCGATACAATCAAACGTGTGCCAGTATGTGGTGTAGGTATATTCATTATAAAAATCCGCTATGAGTGAGGAAACGAAACTAATCACATCTCATTTTCACTCTACTTCGGTATATGGGAACGCAAGAAATAGAATCTCAGTTCGATCGCTTCTCTCGTTTAGTAGCCAGCCAGCTTTCGTTCAAGGTGGTCGCTTCGCCCGTTTTGTGAACGTCGTCCGATGTTTTTTTCATGTTTTCAGCAATTAAATTTTAATTAATATCACTTTTGACTTCAAATTTAATCAATTTAAGCGATTGGCTATGAATATTTTAATTTTTCCGATTTTAAATCGCTCATTTTTACATATGCATTGATGTGTATTGAATACACATCACCGGAACGGCGGATTGTTTAAGCACAGGAAGGGAAAGGCTAAACACCTTTTTGGTTAATTTGAAGATATTATTACATGGCAATAAACCCGCCAAGTTGTACTGTATACAACGAGAATAAAATGTAATTAAAATATATTCCAAACTAAACCAACTAAACGTTTTTTTTATTGCAAACTCATTTGCAAAGTTATTAAATGTAAAAGACAATTTTATCAGTAAAATAAACATAATAAATATACCCTTGTAAGGTAGCAGCTATCGGCTCCCTCCAGCACGTTGCACCCTAGGGCTGCAGCCCTATTAATACCCTTGTAAGGTAGCAGCTATCGGCTGCCTCCAGCACGTTGCACCCTAGGGCTGCAGCCCTATTAATACCCTTGTAAGGTAGCAGCTATCGGCTCCCTCCAGCACGTTGCACCCTAGGGCTGCAGCCCTATTAATACCCTTGTAAGGTAGCAGCTATCGGCTCCCTCCAGCACGTTGCACCCTAGGGCTGCAACCCTATTAATTATATGGTTAAGATGGCCCTATTGACGAGCACAACGTATGTGTTATCTTCTTCTTCCTCTTGGTCTAGGTCGTATGACCTGTTTGTGACGGTGGGCTGTCCTGGGATGATGACGTCCAGCTGTCCTTTTCGACGGCCTTCCTGGTAATCTTCTGCTGCTAGGGTTTTCAGTCTCAGCGATTTTTGCCAGTTTTGTATCCTCCATGCGGTCCACATGATCCCTCCAGAAGCGCCTTCTGCTTCTTCCTCACCTCACTATGTCTTCAACACCACAGACAGACTTTATCGTCTCATTTCTGATCCGATCTCTAAGAGTTCTGCCTGCGATGGAGCGTAGGGTTCTCATTTCCGCCACTCTGAGAAGGTTTTTTGTCCTGTTGGTGGTATCGGCTCTCACTTCTATCCCATATGTCATGATGGGGCGGACGCATGTCTTATATATCCTGACCTTACTTTCGGTTAGCATGTGTCTGTTTCTCCATATAGTGTCCCGCAGGCAGCCAGCCAAAGTTGTCGCTTTATTAGTTTGTGTTATCTTTTGAATGAGAAATATTCAACGTTATTTGTTACTTTAACTAAAATCAATTATTTGGTTTCTTGGATCGTTTTTTGCTAGTATACGTTCGTTAAAACTTTTACGAAATAAATGTATTTGTTAGTGTGAAACAGTCCTAATGCACGGCACCGTCAACTTTTATTTATTACCGATAGAGGCAACTTTCCTCCATAACTTTTATTTGAAGTGGAAATGTGACAATCCTCACACGCGTCGCATGTGCGAATCTATTTTCTGACTTTAGTGCCATCGAATTATTTAAACTGACAAAGAAATACATTTGTTTATGCTAAATATATTCGCTATCTATCATAACATTAAAAAAATATGATTTTTACAACGCTTTCAATGATTAAAGACGATTCTTTACTATTTAGTTCGATACCACCACGAACCACGTGTGTGGGACAAAATATGTCCCCATTCAGTGCGATCTGACGATACTTTACAATCACGTAAGTTTGGAACTATTACGCCTTTTCGTAAACGCTTACTATAAAATCATGATAAAATGTCAATTTATATAGCGCCATTTAGAGCAGATTTTCCTCCTAAATTCCGCTCTTACTCGAGATTCGAGTCCACTTTTAATGACAGATTAAAAATTTTACAAAATAAATATACGTGTATATTGAGTACGAAGATACGAAGATAATAGATGTGGCTATAGGCTTTTCCACATCTCCATATGTTTATAAAAACCACAAAAGATGCATCGCAAAAAGACGAACTATTAGGTTGGTGCATAATTAATGATCGTTTACCGATGCCTTTCGAATCTGTCAAATTTGTCATTTTGTAATTTTTTGTTACTAATATACAAAATAAATATATGTGTAAATTGAGTACGAAGATACGAAGACAGTGGATGCGGTCATTAGATTAGGCTTTTGTCGCATCTGTATATGGTTATAAAAACCACAAAAAATTAATTGCAAAAGACGAATTATTAGGTAGATGCATATTTAACGATCGTTTACCGTTGTCCTTCGAATCTGTCAAATTTGTCATTTTATTCAATTTTTTTCCTAATAAATTTCTTACTTTTTAAGTAGTAAAAAAAAGTACGTGTCGATGACTACCTTCATATTAGTCATATAATGCTTTATCACTTCGAAAAAGGATGGACTGCAGCGCTGTCATTTCGCGATGTCGACGAATTGATGTTTGAAATATTTGACATCTCACCAATAGCAGCAGCAGCCGTTTACCAAAATGCCTGATCATCGAAATCATACGAATGACCTCTTCCTTCCTTACCTTTTAAGCTTGTATCGTTGGATTTGAAACGATTGAACTATTTTCGAACTTGACTTTTACCGATCGTTCCTTCTAGGGCCTCTAATCAAATTTCTAGGGCCTCTAATCTGTCCAATTTATTTCCGTTACTACTGATATGTAAGAATTTGGCATCATCGATAGAAAAAGTATGGTTTTAACGGTGACAATGATTAGCCATTTCAGAATAAATTAAAGGATTTGTTAAGGCGGATTTGTGTTCACGAAATCTCTTTTCAAAGGATCTTCCTGTCTTTCCTATATACAATAGAAATTATCACAGTCAGCACATAAATGTTTATACACACCACTGTTGTGAAGTATTCCATTTTTGAAATTTCTAAGTCAGTACCTCGAGGCGAACATTTGGTAAACACATATATCCCAAAAATCTCTCCGCTGCTGACCGAGATCATCCTAGGCCTCTCTCAGCCCTCAGTCCCCAACCCGAATGTCCCCAACCAATAGAAGCGTGTATATCGGTACCAGTTCGAACATAATTCAGTCTTGTTTGTGGTCCCCCGAAGATGAGGTGAAAACCTTGAAACCGGTAGGGTTAACCGTTATAAAAAAATGGAATAAACAGTGTTTGATAAAATAAATTACAATGTCTTTGATTTGGTATCCTTGCTGTAGATCGCCTCTCAACACTTCTAGTAAATACTAGCTTCTTCAGACTGTCTTCATCTCTTCTAGTGACATGTCCAAAGCATGACAGCATTTTCTTCCTGCATATCGTTGTTAGCTTTCATTTGACCTTTAGATCCTCGAGGATGAACACATAGGTGCGTCCATGAGATGTGAAGCGTTCGACGCCAGCCCCTCATCTCGAACCACCCATCGTCTTTCCTTTCCCTGAGTCCATGTTTCCCCTTCATAGAGTGCTGTGTGAAAAAATACACTATTCATTATACGAATTTTGTCTTTCCTATATAGAAATTATCTGGTAAACACATGTATCCCAAAAATCTCTCCGCTGCTCGCCGAGGTCGTCCCATGCCTCTCTTAGCCCTCAGTCCCCAACCCGAATGTCTCCAACCATTAAAAACGTGTATATCGGTACCAGTCCGAACATAATTCAGTCTTATTTGTGCTCCCCTGAAGATGAAGTGAAAGTCTTGAAACCGATAGGGTTATACCGTTACAAAAAATGGAATAAACAATGTTTGATACAAAGAATTACAATGTTTTTAAACCTCCACAACGTTAATGTCTTAACTATAAACAATAGATTCAAAAGAATAAATGGAGACATCCCAGGTAAAAAGAAAATCTGATATATGCACCCACTTTAAAAGACTTCTTGAGCATCTTACACTTTCATTTCAGTCTACCTCCTCACTCTTTCTGTCAAAATATTTCTATGTAGTTTACTTACGACACTCCGCAAACTATTGACTCTATAACTTTCACACTCTATTCTTGCCCCTTAATTTTATATAACAGAAGTATAAATGCACTCCTCCAGTCGTTTTGTGTATAGTTCGACAAGGCTACCCAAAGAGCTAGAGTTGCTCTGGAAGGAGTCATTTCATCCTTTTTATATCCAGAAATACATTAAATTCCACCAACGGATACATCGCCGATACTCGATCGTCAGGGCCTCACCAGTTCACAAGCAAGTGCACTAAATGCAGGTTAGGTTGACTTTAGGGCTGCTGGGGTGGTGTTGACCCTCTTGCACCCTTATATTATATAATATACAATGAAAGCTCAATATAAAATAATTTTTTAAATAAATAAATATCCCTGACTTGAAAATATTAAATAAATACTAAAAATATTTCCGTAAAGATTCAATATCTAAATCGAACTGTTACGCCACTGAATTAACCATCTTTTAATAGATATAAAATTGACGTCATTAACCACATCCTTGACATCTAAATAGTGTCATTGTTATTCCAAATCCTTAAGTTAATCGTTATCTATAAATTAGAAGCATAAATTGCCTAACCGCAATTACTTCTTGTTTTTCCACTGTCAGGGGAAACCGCACATAAATTAAGTCACGTGATATGACGACTTTATTTTTGGGTATATAAGTACCCGTTGATACTCCTTTTCCTTGTCTAACAATTCTGTCTTTACTATTGAGAACATCGTACTGCTGTGTGTCTGTTTTTAAATCAATAAACATCTCACATTGAAACTTTGAATCTTTCAACTGAACGAGTATCATCGCTACCCCTTGGGTCATCGCTGCATCTCTTAACGTGTTCCTCGCGGGAAGCACAAACGCCTGTGATCTGACGACAATCCAAGTTTCAAATCACGAATACTTAAAAAGAATGACAGAAAACCGGGATAAAAATGGAACTAAAATTTAAAATAATTTTTATTCTAGCGAAATCTCTGAAAACCTTGTCAAATAATATATTAATTTTGAGATATTGTTGAATAAACAGAGCGCCGAATTTTTTTGGTTTCTCAATATTTGTAGGTATTGCGTCACATGTAACGACCTGTCGCGTGGATCGAGTCTCTAAATAAACATTACTAAGTCTCTCTTACGTAAATAAACATTACTAGTGCTATATGCATTTGATTGGGTGAGTGTAATGAATCATTGCTTTGATCGTAGCATTCCTTTGTTTATTTTACGTAATGTTTAGTTTATCTCCTTTATTTAATGAGTCTCCTTAAGAGTAATGACTATTATTTATTATCAGAAAATTACTTATGTGTCATGTTTACTTGGTGTTGTAATCAAATATCAGTGGTTCTAAACAAAATACGCGTTTAAACTTAGAAATTATAAAACGCCGAAATTGTGCCGCGCACAGGATTCGTGGAATTTGATTTTTAACGCGGTGAACAGATTAAACCGAATTACTACCTGACGAGTTATTCACACCAGAGTCTTATCTGCCGATAGCCCTCTGCAAGATCATCTTCGAAAGGAACTATGCGTAGGAGACGCCAATACGCCGAACCCCTTCGTACTGATTGATCTACAAATATTGTAAACAGTTCTTTTGTTCTGGCGTCACAATTGGGAACGCAACAAGAACGGCAAAAAAAAAACAATAACACAAAAATAATAAAAATATTATTTTCCCGCCTTTTAAACAGCCCTGAAGTTGTCGCCGAAGAAAAGCAGCACGGTTGCTAGGTAACGGCACGGAAACAAGATGGCCGACCGTCATGGCGGATCATTCAATATCGCTTAAGCGGATATTCTTTAATTAGTGAGGGCTCTTGTTTCGTAAATATATTTATTGGCTATTAAGTTATTCCTAAATATAGACTTTCTATAGAATAACAGGCCGATTTATTTATTGTTCGTGTTTCCCATTGAAGTGGTATCTTGAGTTCATTATAACTGTTTAAATACTCTTGATTTTAATAAAGTTAATTTGCAAATTATTTCACTACATTTTTTATTCTTTTGCGTACGTGATACGCATCATACAATTAAAAAAAAGCGATACGCTCTATCATATTATAAATAAAATCGTTGAAAACCTAGCAGTGTTAATGGATAACACTCTCATGTCGAGATCAAATAAATTATATAAGCCAAAGGATCTTCTTCAGACTTCATTCTCCTAAAGTGCTGCAAAGAGTTCTACCTACTAAAATCAAAATTTGACTTATGCAATCTCTGCTATTTCCAATTTTGGACTATGCGGACGTTTGCTATTTGGATATTACGCAGGAACAGCTGGACAAATGTTTGTCTAATATTTATTTTTAATTTGAGAAAGTATGATCATATCACTTCATACTAGAAGGCACTGAACTGGTTGAACGTGAGAAATATACGCTAAATTCACATAGTATTTCTATTGTATAATATCCTTAACTGTCCCGCTACTCCCTCTTATCTCACCGAACATTTTCAGCGTCTCTCTTTTCATCGACTTACGCTTCACTCTGACTGAGATTGTTTATTGGCTTTACCATTTCACTACTCTTTTTTTATATCTTCCTTTACTGTCCATGCAGTGAGACCCTGGAACCAGTTACAAACCAATATTAGACTCGCTCCTTGGCGTGCTTTAAGAAGCGACTGATAGAACTGTTAACTTCAAGTCAGGAATATAACGTGTTTCATTCCTGATTTTTCTTTCCTCTCTAACATGCTTTCCTTTTCCTTTGATTTTTAATAACACTTTGTATTGTCTTGTATGAAATAACCAAAAATATTCCAAGTCACATAAAGCCAGCTTTTTACACTAATTTTAATCTCCGGAATTTCTTATTTAATGGGAAAGGCAAAAATGGAATACTTAGCAACAGTGGTGTGTATAAACTTTTATGTGCTGACTGTGATAATTTCTATATAGGAAAGACAGGAAGATCTTTTGAAAAGAGATTTTGTGAACATAAATCCGCCTTAACAAATCCTCTAATTTATTCTGAAATGGCTAATCATTGTCACCGTGAGAATCCTACTTTTTCTATCGATGATGCCAAATTCTTACATATCAGTGGTAACGGAAATAAATTGGACAGATTAGAGGCCCCAGAAATTTCTAAGTCAGTACACCGATCCATCTGTTGAAAAGTTATTTCCCAAAAATCTCTCCGCTTTTGGCCGAAATTGTCCCGTGCCTCCCTCCCCCCTCAGCTTCCAACCGTTGAAGCGTGTATATCGGTACCAGTTCGAACAGCATTTAGTCTTGTTTGCGCTCCCCTGAAGATGAGGTGAAAGCCTTGAAACCGGTAGGGTTATACCGTCACAATAAAGTGGAATAAACAGTGTTTGATAAAAATAAATTACAATGTCTTTAAACCTCCACAACGTTAATGCCTTAACTATAAACAACACTTTGTATTGTATATACTACAACCTGTAAGGCTTATTGCCATGTGGCAATATCTTCCAGCCAACCAGAAATATGCTGAAGAGGTCTTAAGTGAAAACCAGACTAGAATCGTCAATTTTAATACAGGAATTTCTTCCAACCAATGAGTTTATCTTATATTATTATTACAAGAGAGATTGTCAGACATGACTATTATTATTACAAGAGATATTGTCAGACATGACTATTATTATTACAAGAGAGATTGTCAGACATGACTACTATTATTACAAGAGAGACTGTAGACATTACTATTATTATTACAATAGAGACTGCAGACATGACTATTATTATTACAAGAGAGACTGCAGACATGACTATTATTATTACAAGAGAGATTGTCAGACATGATTACTATTATTACAAGAGAGACTGCAGACATGACTATTATTATTATAAGAGAGATTGTCAGACATGATTACTATTATTACAAGAGAGACTGCAGACATGACTATTATTATTATAAGAGAGACTGCAGACATGACTATTATTATTACAAGAGAGATTGTCAGACATGATTACTATTATTACAAGAGAGACTGCAGACATGACTATTATTATTATAAGAGAGACTGCAGACACGACTATTATTATTACAAGAGAGATTGTCAGACATGATTACTATTATTACAAGAGAGACTGCAGACATGACTATTATTATTATAAGAGAGACTGCAGACATGACTATTATTATTACAAGAGAGATTGTCAGACATGATTACTATTATTACAAGAGAGACTGCAGACATGACTATTATTATTATAAGAGAGACTGCAGACATGACTATTATTATTACAAGAGAGATTGTCAGACATGATTACTATTATTACAAGAGAGACTGCAGACATGACTATTATTATTATAAGAGAGACTGCAGACACGACTATTATTATTACAAGAGAGATTGTCAGACATGATTACTATTATTACAAGAGAGACTGCAGACATGACTATTATTATTATAAGAGAGACTGCAGACACGACTATTATTATTACAAGAGAGATTGTCAGACATGATTACTATTATTACAAGAGAGACTGCAGACATGACTATTATTATTATAAGAGAGACTGCAGACATGACTATTATTATTACAAGAGAGATTGTCAGACATGATTACTATTATTACAAGAGAGACTGCAGACATGACTATTATTATTATAAGAGAGACTGCAGACACGACTATTATTATTACAAGAGAGACTGCATACATGACCATTATTATTAAAAGAGAGACTGTAGACATGACTATTGAACATTTAATTTCAATAAAGTTATTGAGTAGTTTGCTTTCCTGAAAACTCGAAAAATTATGTTATAAATGTTTGACATTTTAATTTTAATCCGTTGATTTATGTTACAGCGTTCAGTGACCGCACGTTTCTAATTATTTTTTTCATCCGTCCATATTTCAGCATTTTTTAAAAATAAAGATAAAATAGTTCAGCAATTTTACCCGTTCCCGAATGTGCTTAGAAAAAAATATTTTATTCTAGAGGCGAGTTTTTAAAATATCTACATATACAATATATCTGATAAATATAACATGCATACTACAAAACCATCACATTATTTCCTTGCTGGGGTAGGCAGATAAGACAGACAGCCAGACTTTCCTTTATCAACTCGCATATTTCGCCTCTTCCACGTCCATTTCTCAAATTCTACGATTTCTGTGACTTCTGCGTTTCCTTCTTTCAGAATATATTAACTTGACATTACCATACTCTCCTTGGTATTCATATTTCGCCTCATCCACATTCATACATCTCCTACGATTTCTCTTACTTAAATTTTCTTCTTTCAAAATATCATTCACTTGATCCAACTATACTTTCTTTGACCTTCCTCTATCACACCTTCCACCCTTACTCGTACATATTCCAATGTTTACCCAAATCACTTGAATGTTTCAAAAAACGAGTTTACTATCGCAAAGGAAAACATATTATAGCATAAATAAATAAAAGATATCATCGTCATTGCCGGGCCTCGTAGTCGAGGATCCCTTCGCCACTCCAACGTTGCTGGGCCTCGAAGTCGAGGATCCCCTCGCCATTCCAACGTTGCTGGGCCTCGTAGTCGAGGATCCCCTCGCCATTCCAACGTTGCTGGGCCTCGTAGTCGAGGATCCCCTCGCCATTCCAACGTTGCTGAGCCTCGTAGTCGAGGATCCCCTCGCCACTCCAACGTTGCTGGGCCTCGTAGTCGAGGATCCCCTCACCACTCCAACGTTGCTGGGCCTCGTAGTCGAGGATCCCCTCGCCACTCCAACGTCAATCTTGAACCGTTCTCCCACGTCGATCGTGTGATCTTCTGTGAGAAAACAGCCCGATCCTAGATGCGCACTCCCTCCCGCAAATGCCACATACCTGTGGACCCTGCTGAGCCACCTGGCCATGCTAACGCATGCTCGCAGCGCGCTGACTGTTTCTCACACGTTTTGGTTAAAAAATATATACTCGTAAATAGTGTATGGTGATTTTTCCTTTTCACAAAATATCATACAATTGATCAAACCATACTTTCCTTGGCCTTCCTTTACGACGCCTTCTATTCATATTTGCACTGTATATTTGTTTTGTTAGTCTTTCTTCATTCATTCATTTCACGTGTCCAAACTATCTCAGAGTACTTCTTAATCGTACTCAACACATTATACTTAAGTTCATTTTCGTCGCTCATTACTTCAATCCGTATACTGTTATACATTGTCCCTCTATGTATTCTTCTAAGTGCACGTATTTCTACAGTTATTTCTAGTATTTTCCCAAGTCCACGTTTCACTCCCATATTCAAGTCAATGTTGGGACTAAGATTATCTTATGGACTAGCAAATTTTGATACTGTCTGGTTCGAGTATATATGTTTTAGAGTTCCATTGCCTTTGTTTTCTATTACTAAATGTTATTCGATATCGCTCATAACCTTTTCGTCACCCTAGAAAATATTACCTACAAAACAGAATGTGAGAAAGCATGATCTAAATCAGGGGTCTCCAAACTACGGCCCGAAGGCCAACACCGGCCCGCGAGCACCACCAATCCGGCCGGGATATGCCCGGTATCCGGCCCGTCATAGTTTATTTTGATTACATTGTAAAATTGACAATGTAAGTAAATCATACAAAATAATAATCACATGTTTTTATTTAACGACTATAGTCACAAAACACACTAGTCGCACTATATTTCGCCCGTAAGTACCAACCGAATTTGCGAACGGAGCGGAGTCCACCCCCGTGCACTGCGCCATAGATATCTCTCTCGTCGGCTAGTTCCAATACGAAAATTTGCGCGTAATTTAAAACTACAGTATGTTGGTATGATGAGCTATGTTAGCTAGGTCTTGACCCTTGGGACTTAGTGGAGGAGTCAGTGTGGCCCTTAGGCTAAAAAGTTTGGAGACTCCTGATCTAAATGACAGAATATGTAAAAATATTACCTTAAAAGCAGAATATGTGAAAATACTACTCAAGTAACAGAATACGCGAACTTTTCCACCCGGGGTTTTTCTGGTAGTAAGTATTCGGAAAACGTTTCAGTCTGGTCAAAGAGTTCGTTCGGTAACAGTACACGCTCTTGCTTGATGTTTGCTTATGTTGTTGTCTGTTGTGTCTTCACGTGAGACGCAGTATTACCAACACGACAAACAGAAAGTTACATGCCTATTCAAGTGGTTTTTAACCCGAAAGTTCGACAAAAGAATCCGAAGAAAACGTAATCTCTCGACTACTCTATCTTTCCAACACATCAATGTCACTAATTGAGATGTGTTGGAAGGTATATGTTTTTACAAATAAATTAATAGTATTTAACACCACCTATAAGCATACCTATAAATGGAGCAAAGTCCTATTTATAAAAAAACATATACGAAATAACCAAAAATATTCCAAGTCACATAAAGCCTGCTTTTTACACTAATTTTAATCTTTGGAAACTCTTATTTAATGGGAAAGGCAAAAATGGAATACTTAGCAACAGTGGTGTGTATACACTTTTATGTGCTGATTGGGATAATTTCTATATAGGAAAGACAAGAAGATCTTTTGAAAAGAGATTTCGTGAACACAAATCCGCCTTAACAAATCTCTAATTTATTCTGAAATGGCTAATCATTGTCACCGTGAAAACCATACTTTTTTCTATCGATAATACCAAATTCTTACACATCAGTAGTAACAGAAATAAATTGGACAGATTAGAGGCCCTAGAAATTTCTAAGTCAGTACACCGATCCGAACATCTGTTGAACAGTTATTTCCCAAAAATCTCTCCGCTCTTGACCGAAATTGGGCTATGCCTCCCTCATCCCTCAGCCCCCAACCGTTGAAGCGTGTATATCGGTACCAGTTCGAACAGCATTTAGTCTTGTTTGCGCTTCCCTGAAGATGAGGTGTGCACCTTGAAACCGGTAGGGTTATACCGTCACAAAAAAGTGGAATAAACAGTGTTTGATCAAAATAAATTACAATATCTTTAAACCTCCACAACGTTAATGCCTTAACTACTAGGCGTATCCAGAAAGTAAGTGTACTGAGACTCTCACGACCGGATGGATTTTATTTTCGACATGTTGGCTACACTTCCGTGTAGCCTGACCCTTCCCCTCCGCAACGTGACCGGTTCGAGGTCAGTACGTTAAGAAGTGTCGACGCGACAACACGTTTCGTGAAAAATGTCAATCCAATCTCCCGCCAAGTGCGAAATAAATAATGCCGGGCAAGAGTTTTTGAGGCGCTGCAAACTCCATGGAGATGAATTTCTCCACTCCATCGTTACTGGAGATGAAACTTGGGTTGCAAACTACACTCCTGAAACCAAAAGGCAGTCTCAACAGGGGCGTCACACCTCTTCACCCTCCGCCAAAAAGTTCAAAACCACAATTTCAGCCAAGAAAATCATGGCATCCGTATTTTGGGACTTTCAAGGCATAATTTTAATTGAATATATGCCTCAAGGGGAGACCATCAACTCTGCAAGATACTGTGAGACCCTAAAAAAATTGCGGAGGACGATTCAGAACAAGAGGAGAGGCATGCTGACAAAGGGAGTCTGCCTGCTGCACGACAATACCAGACGACACACGGCCAACGCCACGAAGGAACTGCTCGCCTCGTTTAAATGGGATGTCCTGAACCATCCCGCACATTCCCCTGACCTAGCACCTTCTGATTACTATCTCTTTACCTCCCTGAAGCTGTACATGGGTGGAAAAAGGTTTTCAACCGACGAGGAGGTAAAGGAGGAGGTGGAGAAGTGGACGGAGGGGTTGGCGGGAAACTACTTCGAGGAAGGCATCAAAAAGTTGATACCCCGCTTCACCACCTGCATTGAGAGGAATGGCGACTATGTCGAAAAATAGCTTACATATGTACTACGGTAACCACGTAATTTTTTTGTTTAAATAAAAAATATTGTAACCTACATAAATTCAGTACACACACTTTCTGGATATGCCTCGTATAAACAACATACGTATTATTAATAAAAAAATTGATTTTCATTCGCAGATATTCAAGATGCTGTCATTTTTCAAAGTTAAGAACGTCCTAAAATATGGGCGGGCTCCCTTATTCCACCGCAGCATACTGGCATCATATGTTACAAATACAACGTCATTTAATACTCAGCGCAACAACTCCAACTATCAAAAAAGTTTGATTGAATTGAGACAACACAAAACATGTATCGGTGGAAGAAATACTGAAAGAGAATTCTCCAGTTTTCCCTTGATGAAGAGAAGTCTGATCGACGTGTCTGATGAAGTGGCCCAGGGATTCGTCGATAAGAAGCCTGTGGTGGCTCTCGAATCTACCATCATCACTCACGGAATGCCTTTCCCGAAGAATTTGGAGACTGCAAGAGATGTTGAGCAGATTGTACGAGATCAGGTCAGTGTTGAAATAAATCTCTTGCTAAAATATTCGCCTCTAACTGCCAAACATTTTAAACTCTTCCATAGTTCAGTTCAAAATAGTTGCTTTATAGAAAATACCGCATTTAATGCGGTTATAGGTTATTTTTTTTATATATCTCTGTTATTATGGCACACAAAAGTGAGCCGATCGGAGCACACTGGCATGATTTTTATCTCGTTTTGAAAGAATAGATTTGACCGAAGTCATAGGCATCCTTATATCACCGAATGCTAGGCGGAAGAAACGCAAATGAAATGCATGTACATATGAGTCGTTTAGTATCAAAAGCAGCAATCTGTCGATTTTGCGTGAATTGAGTTAAAACTGAGAAAATGTTCCTATTGTAAAACTATACATTTAAGTTTACATGGTAACACAAACAACAATAACCCTTATATTGTTGTTTGTGTTACCATGTAAACATTTAAAAATGTGTAGATTTACAATAGGAACATTTTCTTGGTTTTAACTCAATTCACGTAAAATCGACAAATTGCTGTTTTTGATGCTAAACGACTCATATAACACATATGATTCCATTAGATTTGATATAAACGCAGTGTTTATTTGATAGAAACTTTATAAATGGGTTTCATTACATTAAAATTCAACATTATTAAAGATTTCTGGTTTCATTCCGAAAATGAATTTAACCCATCATTTTGTTAAAAGAAACATTATAATGAAAGTTTTTTATTGTTTCTGCGAAACAAGTTTAATTTTAAGTATGGCAGGCTATTTTAAGTATGACAAGTTTAATTTTAAGTATGGCAGACGAGTGCTGAGGTCCTGAGGCGAACTGGAGCTGACAGGGAGTTGTTGTCCACTGTAGGGGTTGGAGGGATTTCATATCTGGGTCGCGTGCTGCGTGGAGAGAGGTACCACTTGCTCCAGCTTGTATTGAAGGGGAAAGTCGAGGGACGCCGGGGGCCCGGAGGAGGGCGGATGTCCTGGCTGCGGAATGTGAGGGAGTGGACCGGCATCCGGAGTGTGGAGGGGCTGTTCCGGGCGGCTCGGGACCGAGACAGATTCGCCGAAGTGATCGCCAACGTTGGGGGGACCCGACAGGGCACTTAGAAGAAGAAGAAGATGACAGGCTTGTAGTTATGGATTGAAACCATAAGATGTCTGTAAAAAGATCTGCAGATGCTAACTGGAAGAGACGATCGCGTTTATCACAACTAGCATGCGAAGCTCTAGAGAGACAACAACATGATGCCAACATTAAGCAGCACAACACAATCGGATAAAATCTAGCGTTATTATTGACGCGTTATGACTATATATTATGTAAATAATAGGACGGGTATATAATCGTTTTGAACATTTTACACACAATTGAAAATTGTAACCCCTATTTATTTTATTGCAGGGTGCTATTCCCGCAACAATTGCAGTGGTCAATGGTCGCATATCAGTTGGACTCAAGTCATCCACGTTGTCGTCTCTTGCAGAAGGGAGAGGAAATAGTGTGAAGGTCTCCCGCCGTGACCTGCCGAGGGTGGTAGGCTTGGGGCTCAACGGAGGCACCACTGTCTCCGGGACCATGGTCATTGCAGCCAGAATGGGAATTCCTATCTTTGTTACTGGAGGAATAGGTAAGTGGGATATTATTTTTCATTAAAATCAGAGAAATACTCGAAAGGGCCACTCTAAAATGGTTCAATATAGACAGATTTGAGAGAGTGCAGTATCGATTCCTTAGGTTTATGGACTAAAAAATGCGTAAAAAGGTCTAAAAATGACCGCCCTGAACAAGTTATAGCATGTATGGAGAGATACCGGCCACGTTCAGTGTAAGGTTATAAAATTAAAAATTTGTTATTTCTTCATATAACATCATATATCTAATACTAAGCGGATGACGATTACACGTCGCAGGACCAGCAATGGCAAAAGCTCGATCATAAATATCAATGGGGTGCCGAATCCAATAAAGGCAAAGGGAGGAAAACAATTTAGGTAGTCGATCGGAGCGTGGTTGTTATTGCGACAGGAGTTTGAGTACTTGGGCTTGCAAGAGGAATGACTTGTGGAAGAGGTTTGTGTGAGCTCTCGAGTGTGGTGTTTTTTTTTATTGTTTTGTATTTATATTTTTTTAAATTGTTATGATTATGTGCGGTACATTGTGGCGTGAATGTTTTTGGTATGTCTGGAGTGATGAAGTGTGAGGAGTTTGCGTGATGTATTCATATGTAATTGAGTGTCACTGTTTGTCAGGTTGATGAGAATGTGCAACGGGGTTTTATATAATCAAAAATCGGAAAGACGTATCTATTTATTTTTTCATGCTACATGTCCTCAGTGAGATACAGGAAAACACCTAGTTTACTGGGGACACGACAAATGAAAGGCAACAAACCCAGATCCAATAAAATTGTGTGTCCAAATTAAATTACCTGTCGTTTTTTCACAAATGATGTGTATTTCTTGTCATGTGTAAAATAAATAAAACCCCGTCCTTTTTAATCGATTTGGAACAACCAATTTCTAAGATACTCATAGATTGTTAATGTATAATCAAGAATTTATATACACATATATTTAATAAATTATATTATTAATAGTTAAGGCATTAACACTGTGGAGGTTTAAACACATTGTAATTTAAGTCAACCACTGTTTATTTCATTTAACATAACGGTATAGCCCTACCGGTATGAAGGTTTTAATCTCTTCATCAGGGGAGTCTTGTTTGTGCTCCCCTGATGATGAGGTGAACAACTTGAAACCAGTAGGATTATACGGTTAAAGTGAAATAAACAGTGTGTGATTAAATTAATTACAATATATGTGTATTTAGTAATTATGGAATCTCAGGAATATTTTTATATATTTATTTTTAAGTAACAAAGTACGGCATAACATACAAGGGTTAAAAATGTTAAAATAATACCATTACTTGAAGAATTACTTAATTTTTTATAAGTGTTGTGTTCGTGGCAACGTTTTCAGATTTTTATATATTTTTAGGGTAATTTTATTTTGAAAGAAAACAACTTATGCTAATTCGACTTTATCCCCTTATTTAAGTCCCGCCTACTCTCCGGGAACGTAAAAAGGCAACTTTATATAAATACTGGAAACCCGGATCCGGACACTTAACAAAACAGGACGAAACCATTCTCTATAAAAAAGCTTTTTTAGTTCATAGTATTTTTTAGTTCATAAAAAGCTTTTTTAGTTCATTTAGTTTAGAGCAAAGTAAAGATGATTAGATGTTGCACCATGTAAATGGCTTAATAAAGGAGAGTTGTTACTGATTGAGACAAGTTTACTGTTGATGATGATGAACGGAGTATCGGACTGATTTAACGATACCTTATACTCTTTGACTGGAGATTTGACTGGGGTGGTGAGGAGAGTAATGTAAGAAAGAGAGGATGTTACAGAAGCTGGCTTATATAATTTTATTGATATACGTATGTTATGTTACATGTTAATATAATACTTAAATTTTGAAGTGAAACTTACATAGGCGCGGTAGAGCAAATTGGCGTAAACGTCACGAAAAGTGAAACGCTTCCCCTTCTTCGACTTTAATAGTAATATTTCAAATGATCTTCAATATTTATTTATATTGATATAAAAAAATAAATAAATTTAATAAATAATAAATAAACAATATGACTATACTTGAGAAAATGTAGGATGGTTCCTGTGACATTTGAAATGTCATGTCTCAAAGGGATGGGGTAAAATCGTTTTTTTTTACAAATCGAATCGTTTTTTTATAAATCGAAAAATTGTTTTTCTCTAAACTGACGTTTTAATTCCTAATTTTCATTATACTGACTTTCTAATGTATTGTATGATTTGTATCTATCTTTAAATAGGCCAAGATCCACTATGAATTAATACTAATTACGAACATTTAATTTTAGGTATAAAAAAATCGAAAATCCAATTATCGTATACGCCATCCCTAGTCAATGCAGACTAACATAGTGACTTTTGACAAACGTCACCAAATATTATTTGATTTTAACAATTGCCACATTTTTGCTAATTTGTAACAAGATGTATTAATTTGTCATTATTGTTAGTTTTATGTAATGTATTTACCTAAATAACTTGCTATTTATTAGAATCGAGGCTTATATTAAAGTTGATAAAATAATTAAAATTACTGAACGTCGTTACAAGGTTGTATTGGGGCCTATTTGTGAACTGTTACAGGGACTATGCTACATTTTCTCAAGTATAGAAGAGACAAGTGCACATACTTGGCAAATATTAATATGATATATACTATTTTGATCTTTATCCGCTTATTAAAATCTCGCCATCTCTCTAGATACTTTGGCTTTCTTTCGCTTGTTACACTTCAACTCAACATATACGAATTGATGATTGAGACATATTGAAGAACTTGACCGAGAGACAATCACTAGTTCCGGCAATCGATCCTTCGGGATCTCTTATTATTTTACAGGACTGGATCCCTTTATATATTTTGGGTACTATCAGAAATTAAACCCGGAACTCTTGAGAGGAAGTCAGGCATCTTACCAACTAGGTAACGGAGGTCCAGGAATATGGAAAGTCAATTTAGTGAAATAAAGTTAAAATCTGTGATAACATATGGATCTCAAACCAGGACACATATCATATAAAGTGGAACGAAAATCTGTGATAACATATGGATCTCAAATCAGGACACATATCATATAAAGTGGAACGAAAATCTCTTATTACATATGGATCTCAAATCAGGACACATATCATATAAAGTGGAACGAAAATCTGTGATATCATATGGATCTCAAACCAGGACACATATCATATAAAGTGGAACGAAAATCTGTGATAACATATGGGTCCCAAACCAGGACGCATATCATATAAAGTGTAACGAAAATCTGTGATAACATATAGATCTCAAACCAGGACACATATCATATAAAGTGTAACGAAAATCTGTGATAATATATGGATCTCAAACCAGGACACATATCATATAAAGTGGAACGAAAATCTGTGATAACATATGGATCTCAAACCAGGACACATATCATATAAAGTGGAACGAAAATCTGTGATAACATATGGATCTCAAACCAGGACACATATCATATAAAGTGGAACGAAAATCTGTGATAACATATGGGTCCCAAACCAGGACGCATATCATGTAAAGTGTAACGAAAATCTGTGATAACATATAGATCTCAAACCAGGACACATATCATATAAAGTGGAACGAAAATCTGTGATAACATATGGGTCCCAAACCAGGACGCATATCATATAAAGTGGAACGAAAATCTGTGATAACATATAGATCTCAAACCAGGACACATATCATATAAAGTGTAACGAAAATCTGTGATAATATATGGATCTCAAACCAGGACACATATCATATAAAGTGGAACGAAAATCTCTAATTACATATGGATCTCAAATCAGGACACATATCATATAAAGTGGAACGAAAATCTGTGATAACATATGGATCTCAAACCAGGACACATATCATATAAAGTGGAACGAAAATCTGTGAGACCATATGGGTCCCAAACCAGGACGCATATCATATAAAGTGTAACGAAAATCTGTGATAATATATAGATCTCAAACCAGGACACATATCATATAAAGTGTAACGAAAATCTGTGATAATATATGGATCTCAAACCAGGACACATATCATATAAAGTGGAACGAAAATCTGTGATAACATATGGATCTCAAACCAGGACACATATCATATAAAGTGGAACGAAAATCTGTGATAACATATGGGTCCCAAACCAGGACGCATATCATATAAAGTGTAACGAAAATCTGTGATAACATATAGATCTCAAACCAGGTCACATATCATATAAAGTGGAACGAAAATCTGTGATAACATATGGGTCCCAAACCAGGACGCATATCATATAAAGTGGAACGAAAATCTGTGATAACATATGGATCTCAAACCAGGACACATATCATATAAAGTGGAACGAAAATCTGTGATAACATATGGGTCCCAAACCAGGACGCATATCATATAAAGTGTAACGAAAATCTGTGATAACATATAGATCTCAAACCAGGACACATATCATATAAAGTGGAACGAAAATCTGTGATAACATATGGGTCCCAAACCAGGACGCATATCATATAAAGTGGAACGAAAATCTGTGATAACATATAGATCTCAAACCAGGACACATATCATATAAAGTGTAACGAAAATCTGTGATAATATATGGATCTCAAACCAGGACACATATCATATAAAGTGGAACGAAAATCTGTGATAACATATGGGTCCCAAACCAGGACGCATATCATATAAAGTGGAACGAAAATCTGTGATAATATATGGATCTCAAACCAGGACACATATCATATGAAGTGGAACGAGAAAGTTCCAGATATATTTGGAACAAATATCGTCACAAATTAAATAGTCCAATTTGTTCAATGTTGCATGGAGACAAATGTATAAAAAACTGAGCTGAAAAAGCGTTCTTTTAACGCTCTCGTAACTGTGCTTTTCGGCTTGACAAGTACGACACATATACTTTATTACAGACACCAAAGAATTTTTTTATTCAAGAATTCAGAAGCCTTCGTTGGTCGAGTGAAAGCAGCATCAATATTGATGTATTTTTCTCCTCGAATATAAATTTCGAGGGGCTTTTTGACGAGAGCCCGCTGTCGCATTCATGAATTTCGGGGTAATTTATTGCTCCGTCGTAAGTTACTTCATTTCTAAAGGTCGATTTACATTATTTTCCGACGAGCTGGAAAATTGGGTGACGCCACTGGCAAAGCGAAAAATGGCGGAGCGTTAAACGAAGCTCAAAAAAAAGGTGACACCAATATGATGCTGTTTTAAAAACAGATAAAGGTTTTTTATATATTTTTAAATCATTTAATTTATTCCAAGAGACTGAACTAAGAAAAAAATATAACACAATCCTAAGTTATAGTGTTAGAAATTCAATAAAGGTAAATGGATGAAAAGTTTAGGCAGTCGATCGGAGCGTGGTTGTTATTGCGACAGGAGTTTGAATACTTGGGCTTGCAAGAGGAATGACTTGTGGAAGAGGTTTGTGTGAGCTCTTGAGTGTGGTGTTTTTTGTTGTTTTATATTTATATTTTTGTATAAGTGTAATTTTTTTGCTTCACGATTCGTACGAATATAGACAAACTCTTTTACTTGACTGGTACCTTTTTTTTGTGTTTTTTGGGTACATCGGAAATCGAACTCGTAATCTTTGATCGGAATTCAAACGTTTTACCAGCAAGGCCACGGGAGTCGCTCGATCTCTAAATAGTCCCTACATAATAATGACATAAAATAATAAACCTTGGAGCGCTCTTGAAGCAACGTATATAACGAAACAACGCTTCCTTAGTTCCTGTGTTTTTTATGAATATCTCCCGACTTGACCCTTTTCAAAATTACGTAATCTAAAAATATATAAAATTTATAACTAACTTCGTTAAGTTTAAAAATGAAATGTTTTTCGTTTCCATCCTACCTGAAGCTATAATTAGCTACTCGTAAGTACCCGATGTCATAAAAAACATGGAGATGTGTCCAAAAGTTGGTAAATACCAAATATACGTTATAGAGATATTGCCATTTATTAGTTTTTATCTTTTATGTTTCTACATGGCATATCTGGCACACATAATAACACAAGGCATATCTGGCATACATGATAACACAAGGTAAACGTTGCATACTGTTTACATATGATATGTTTGACGTAAAAAAAATGCCTATAAAACTAAAAGGAAAGGTATACCAGACTATCGTTAGACCCGCAATTATGTATGGCTCAGAATGCTGGACTTTGTAGGTGGTCGGCAGGAGTATCACTGAATTATAGAATTAAGAACTCACGCATTCTTGGTGGCCTGGGAGTCACTGACATCAATAGTAAGCGGGAAGAACGACAGCTGAGATGGTACGGGCACATAAGACGGAGACCACCAGACCACACTGTACATCAGGCAATGTCTGTGGATCTTCCTCGACAGCCTTCCAAAGGAAGACCAAAGAACTCCTGGATGACTCAATGCTCCAAAATCCTGCAGAGAAACGGCCTAGATAAAGCGACACCCAGAACCGAAGAGCATACAGCCTGAGAACGAAAATAGCCGACCCCAATAGCCTACCTAGGCAATGAGTTGGGACAGTGCCAGGAAGAAGAAGGTATATCTGGCGTACATGATAACACAAGGTAAATGTGGCATAGTGGTTACATATTGCATATCTGCCGTACATGATAACACAAGGTAAATGTTGCATAGTGGTTACATATTGCATATCTGGCGTACATGATAGCACAAGGTAAATGTTGCATAAGGGTTACGTATAGAATATCTGGCGAACATTATAATACAAGGTAAATGTTTCGTAATGGTTACATACGGTATATATCTGGCGTACATGGCAACACAATTGAAATGTTGCATAATTGTTACATAAGGTATATATAGCGTACATGTAACACATAATAAATATGACAAATGTTTATATCGTGTAATCTGTTGCACTTCAGCAAGTACACAGTTTTGGCAAATTAAACCAAAAGTTTCAATGATAAGATGATCAAACCTTCAAGACGATTGGTAGGTTTAATCTGCTGCAGCATTTTGCAAGACAGAGTTTTGTTGAGCTGAATGTAAATATAGAAAGGTGGTGGCTGTGGCTATGAGATTCGGTACTACATATGTTAAGAGAAATCAATTTGGTAACTGAAAACTGACCGAGGGAAAAAAAATTACACATATACCTTTGGGGGTCTTTTGATATGCGCGTTACCCGTGGCACAGCTCTAGGATTCCTTCAATGAATTCTTGAAATCTGGTGGAAAAGCTGTTGGTCTCCACGTTATGGAAGATCTCTTGGACGCCTTGAGTTCCAAGCCAATGTAAAGTCAGGACATCTGTCTTCTTCCTGCATCGCAACGACCCTTATTTTTTCTTTAAGAATAAGATGCAGATTTTGCATTTGGAACCACGAATTTCCCAAATGTAACACGTTCCTAATTTTATTATCGGTCAGCAGTTCTCTTTTTGTTGAAGCTCTTTGAAGGAATATCGTGCTGCTGACCATATCTAGCTCTATGAAGGACTATCGTGTTGCTGACCATATCTAGCTCTTTGAAGGACTATCGTGTTGCTGACCATATCTAACTCTTTGAAGGACTATCGTGTTGCTGACCATATCTAGCTCTTTGAAGGACTATCGTGCTGCTGACCATATCTAGCTCTTTGAAGGACTATCGTGTTGCTGACCATATCTAGCTCTTTGAAGGACTATCGTGTTGCTGACTATATCTAGCTCTTTGAAGGACTATCGTGTCGCTGACCATATCTAGCTCTTTGAAGGACTATCGTGTCGCTGACCATATCTAGCTCTTTGAAGGACTATCGTGTTGCTGACCATATCTAACTCTTTGAAGGACTATCGTGTTGCTGACCATATCTCGCTCTTTGAAGGACTATCGTGCTGCTGACCATATCTAGCTCTTTGAAGGACTATCGTGTTGCTGACCATATCTAGCTCTTTGAAGGACTATCGTGTTGCTGACCATATCTAGCTCTTTGAAGGACTATCGTGTTGCTGACCATATCTAGCTCTTTGAAGGACTATCGTGTCGCTGACCATATCTAGCTCTTTGAAGGACTATCGTGTTGCTGACCATATCTAGCTCTTTGAAGGACTATCGTGCTGCTGACCATATCTAGCTCTTTGAAGGACTATCGTGTTACTGACCATATATAGCTCTTTGAAGGACTATCGTGTTGCTGACCATATATAGCTCTTTGAAGGACTATCGTGTTGCTGACCATATCTAGCTCTTTGAAGGACTATCGTGTTGCTGACCATATCTAGCTCTTTGAAGGACTATCGTGTCGCTAACCATATATAGCTCTTTGAAGGACTATCGTGTTGCTGACCATATCTAGCTCTTTGAAGGACTATCGTGTTGCTGACCATATCTAGCTCTTTGAAGGACTATCGTGTTGCTGACCATATCTAGCTCTTTGAAGGACTATCGTGTTGCTGACCATATCTAGCTCTTTGAAGGACTATCGTGTTGCTGACCATATCTAGCTCTTTGAAGGACTATCGTGTTGCTGACCATATCTAGCTCTTTGAAGGACTATCGTATCGCTGACCATATCTATCTAAAGAATTTAATGTATTACTTTACAACTTCACATTTCAAATGCTTATAACCAGATCATACATATACATACATGCCATCTTCCTGTAGGGGTAGGCAGAGTAGAGTGTTACGGGTTATCAATCGACCATGTGCTTTCAACCCCTAAAACGTGCATTTCGCTACCCTATACCGGTTTATCCGGGTCAATGGGCACGTACGCACGAATTGCACGTACAACATGGTAGCGAGAACACGGCTCGCCGTGGTGATAAGCCAAACACTGTTATCCATCTACTACTAACACTTGTATCAAGGGGATGGAGAAGTGTTCTACCGGTGCTCTATCGATAGGTGTTAGAGTCTTGAGGTCAGTGGGGGATTATGCCGGGTCAGTTGAGCACTTGGGGTCATTCATATGACATCCCCATAAGTCATGCTGCCCAATAACCGGAAGAGAAATATTGTTTTTTTTTTCAATTCCGCGGGCAGCAGTGTCCTCCCACATAGGGCTTCATTCACACATATGTATAGGGTCTTTCAAATTCAGCGCTTTTTAAAATAATTTTTTTTTAATTCTTGAATAAAACACACAATTTGCTTTGATTTCAAAACAACTTTTTATTGGTCATTGAAGTAAAATGTATGCCATTTAAACACAATAAACAATATCCGCCAAATGTCCACCTCTTGCAGCTCCACAGATGTCCACTCTTTTCTCAATATTTTCGATGACATTTTGACATAATTGCGGTTCTAACTCACCAATAACGCGAATAATTTCGTCCTTCTGCTCAGGAATTGATCGGGGGTCATTCTTATAGACCTGCTTTTTCACGTAACCCCAGAGAAAATAGTCCAACGGTGCCAGATCACATGATCTTGGTGGCCAATTAACATAACCGTTTGCGGAGATTACAATAGATACAATAATTCTCAATTTGAACGCGTTATTATATTGTATACGACTCCATTTTTATAAATGTCATACATTACACTTCTCAAATGTCACAAGACTCAGGCAAGTTCGCGATGCCATCTGTGTTTTATCCAAGAATTAAAAAACCGCTCAATTTGAAAGACTCGATATATGGAGTACATAGTCATGCGCGTATGGAGTACATGTTTCTTATTGCGACACACATCTTTCCCCTATTTTACATCTATACACCTTCTTATACATACATCCCTTACATTTTTTTCAAAATATCATACACTTGATTCAACCATAACCATACTTTCTTTGATCTTCCTCTACCACGCCCTTCTCTTATATTTGCCCTGTATATTTGTTTTGTTAATGTTTCTTTATTCGTGTATTCTACATGCCTAAACCATCTCAGAGAACTAGTTTCTTGGTGTTAAATATCCCCATCATCCTGTCGTGTAGCTTACGACTAACCATTATGCTCCCATGATAGCCCTTGCCGAGTCCTTTCCATCTATCTCTACACCCCGCGGCGTCTCAGCGGCTAGACGTGTGAGAAACAGTTAGCGCGCTTCAAACATGCGTCAGCATGGCCAGGCGGCTCAGCAGAGTCCACATGTCTGTGGCATTTGCAGAAAGGAGCATGCGCATCTAGGATCGGGATGTTTTCTCACAGAAGATCACACGATCGACGTGAGAGAACGGTTCAAGATTGACGTTGGAGTGGCGAGGGGAGGGGGGCAACGACGACGACATCCCGTGGTTCAAAAAGCAGTTGATAAATAAAGTTCTCTCACGTCTTTCACTTGGTTTTTATTCTTCTTCAGCCGTCTCTCCATTTCTGGATGTAGACCGCTTCTAAATCCTTCCACGCTTCCCTGTCTTGGGCTTTTCTCGTCCATTTTCTACCGGCGACAGGAATAATGTCGTCAGCCCACCTCTTCTGGGGCCGTCCCATCGGTCTTTTCGTATCCCACGGCCTCCATTTCAGGACTCTGGGTGCCCATCTTTCATTTTGTTGTCTTACGACGTGACCCGCCCACTGCCATTTCATGCTAGCAACACGGTCCATACCATTTCATGCCATCAACACGGTCCATAGAATTCTTCCTCTTGTGCGTCGTATTTTCACGCTACCGGAGACCACAAGTCTCTCCAAACTATCTCCTTAGCCACGAATAATGTACCCAAAGAATCGGAGAACTCGTTGAAGACATATTGTCGACAATCTGTCGGTGATTCTGAGTTCTTCGAGAATAGAGGCTTTAGTTGGTCTTGCCATCCATTGAATTAGTAACATGCATGGAATTAGTAACATGCATAACGTTTGTGAGTGGAGCCACAATAATAAATTATATTTCAATGCATCAAAGTGCAAAATCATGTTGTATCATCGCTCACACGTCTTGAAATTCCATAGATATACACTAGAATCTATACCTATACCCCGCACAGATAATATTAAAGATCTGGGTGTCTTGTTCCACAGCAATCTCGCGTTTGGTCCTCGCATAGAAGTTATGTGCAACTCAGCTTATAAAACTCTAGGATTTGTAATGAGAATCTCTAAGTCGTTTGAAAACCAATTGGTGCTCAAAACGTTGTTTAATTCATTGATCCGTAGCAAACTAGAAAGCAATGCTTGCATTTGGAGCCCGGTGGGGGCGCAGAACTCGCTCATGGTGGAGAAAGTACAAAAAAAATATCTACAATATATCTACATGAGTGAGTTCGGTGTCTATCCATGACTTGATTTTACTCAGTTTCTGCTGGGCATGCTCGGGTATAACTCCTTGAGCGTAAGAAGAGATCTGCGTCTCCTGGTATATGTTGTCAAACTCGTTCGAGGAGTTGTGATCTGTCCATCATTACTACAAAGATTAGCGTTAAATGTTCCTAACAATTACACTAAACTACGCCGACAAGAACTGTTCTCAATAACATACGCAAGAACGGGTCTTCCAGCCGCTATGCCTGTTGGAAGGGCCTTAACTCTTCTGAACGGGACGGCTTCGGATATTGACATATTCCATATCACATTACCAAAAGCAAAAGTAAATTATCTTCTAAGATTGAGCGCGTTAGAAAGCACTCATCAACGTACTTAAGTGACTTTGAATATATGTGTATCATATGTTTGTGTGTATATACTCGTATGTATGCAAATGCATTATTTTTTATTGTGTATAATTTAAAAAAATCTTTTTCTATGTAATTTTTCTCTTTTTTAATATCTTGTATTTTTCAAAGTAATTGGACTAAGCCTGTTTTGAAAAAATAAATAAATAAAAAATGCATCTATTCTACGTTTATTTCTTGTTCGTAGAGTCTATATCTCCGTGCCGTACATAAATACTGCGAAGACGAGATACTTAAATAGAAGATTTTTTCTTTTGATGATGATTATTCTGCTCTTGAATATCTTTTCAAGCTTTACCATCGTATTCTTCGCCATTCCAGTTCTTGGTGTTCAGTATAGTTTTTAAATAAATAATAAAGAAAGTGTTTTCTCATCATCAGCCCGCATAGGCCAAGCTTCCATTCTTCGAAAGATAGTTGATTATTTACCGAATCTATGAAAGACAATTTAGGAATATTTCAGTCACTTCTCAGGCGTTATATAACATAGTGAATTTGTTACCTGAAATACTTCAGCGCTGTTCATTATTTAATTACAAAGGTGTGCTACATTGTTCCAAGGAAGCCTTTTTCCAAAATATAATATTTCCGATCCCCGCTTCTGGTATTTTGTGAGCGAAAATATTACAATTACATAAACCCTTTTTTTGTAACTTGTCCATTATGATTTCAAATTTCATTAGTGTTCAAATCTGAGCTTTCAAACCTTTTCTAGTGACACAAATTTCTAACATACATTGCAAACCTTTTCTAGTGAAACAAATTTTTAATATACACAAACACTTATTTCCTTAATTCGCCGTAACAAAATCCTCTAATTTATTCTGAAATGGCTAATCATTGTCACCGTGAAAACCATACTTTTTCTATCGATGATGCCAAATTCTTACATATCAGTAGTAACGGAAATAAATTGGACAGATTAGAGGTCCTAGAAATTTCTAAGTCAGTACACCGATCCGAACATCTGTTGAACAGTTATTTCCCAAAAATCTCTCCGCTCTTGGCCGAAATTGTGCCATGCCTCCCTCATCCCTCAGCCCCCAACCGTTGAAGCGTGTATATCGGTACCAGCTCGAACAGCATTTAGTCTTGTTTGCGCTCCCCTGAAGATGAGGTGAAAGTCTTGAAACCGGTAGGGTTATACCGTCACAAAAAAGTGGAATAAACAGTGTTTGATAAAAATAAATTACAAAACTTATTTCCTTTCTATGCACAGAGCTTTTACCTAAATCAATACATATTGCGGTATAGATCATTCAGCAAGAAGACTTATTTTGCAATAGTGTGAGTAACAGTGCGTTTGCAAAAAAACTTGTCACTTTATTTTTTTAATGAAGTGAAAAAGTAAAAAAAATATAAAAATAATATTTTATATTTAAACATTGAAATTAACACACACGTTTTGCAAATTAAAAATGCTGTCAGCTTAAATTGTAATAATCATAAAAATAAAATGAAAGTAAGTTTATTTAACAAATTAATTGTTTAGGCATGGCAGATTCTAGGAAACATTAAATAACAATAATGAAAACTTTCAAGATTAAAAATAAATAATAGTACAAGTATTATAAAGTAAAAATGTTCGTCAGCTTTAATTAGATTATAGCACATAAAAATAAAATGAATGTAAGATTATTTAACGTATTAATGTATTATAATTACAATGTTAAATAATAAAGTTTTAAAATAACAGTGGATGGAGTGATAAAAAATTCTAGGAAACTTTAAGTTTTAACAAAGTACATTCTAAGCTTTCAAAACATGTTGAATAATGCATTACATTAGACAAAAATTGCACTCCTAATTTCGACATGGTAGTGTTTTTCTAATCACCGAGTATTTTAACAACAATACAAACGTGCGCTCTGCGCGAACCAATCGTGTGGCATTCTTAAACCAATACCATTACATATAGTAAGGTGTGTAATACAGAGAGTGTTACTCACACTATTGCAAAATGACTCTTCTGGCTGAACGATCTATAACATATATGATATATAATATCTCATATTAATAATCCACATTGGTCATATTTCTTACGGATGGTACTTTCAGAATCTTCTGGTTATGACTGAATTAAGTGTATTGAAACTTTCAGGAAATCGTGACATGTTATATTTCTATCAAAAAGGTAGTATTTCTTTGAAATCCACTTAAAATACGATACAAATTTATGTTCAGTGTATGGTGAAGATGCAATAGGCGATTGTGTTTCGAATGTGGTTTTAAAAAATATGTAATGATGATACAACACTCATTCTGGAAAGGTGGTTACTACTAATCAAGGCTTTGATCGACAATAACCAGCGTTCAACGACACGAGGGCTGAAATACTGAAAATATCGAAAACCATCAACCCAAATAAAGTTACCCCTAAATATATAGATGATTTCTATTACCAGGTTAGGACCCCTTTTTATTTGTTCATTCTAAAGTCAGGTTTGACGCGATATCGGCAGAAGGTGCCTATTTTGGTTATGCAACATTAGCGAATGGGCAGGTATGCAGACAATCGAGAAGCTGTTCTGTGCTGCCAAAGACAGAAATATATTTTAAAGAGGATCGCCAATACCGTGGGGACCAGACATGTCACATGAACCAGAGGAATATCTTTGTTAAGATATTTTATAACAAATGTTAAGATATTATTTATAGTTAAGGCATTAACAGAAAGACAGAAATATTTTTTGAAAAGGATTGCCAATACCATGGAGACCAGACATGTCACATGAACTATAGGAATATCTTTGTTAAGAAATTTTATAACAAATGTTAAGATATTATTTATAGTTAAGGCATCAACATTGTGGAGGTTTAAAGACGTTGTAATTTGTTTTATCAATCATCTTTCACTTCATCAAACAATTGCTTGTGCTCCCAAAGCAGTTCTTTGTGCTCCCCTGATGATGAGGTGAAAGTCTTGAAACCGGTGGGGTTATACCATTACAAAAAGTGGAATAAACAGTGTTTGATAAAACAAATTACAGTGTTAAGATAGCTATGATGATCGACAACTTTCAAAGGGGTGAATTGACTTTAAAGAAGTAGATGACAATTAATTTTTACTTTGAAGATGATACTAATAAATAAATGGTGAGATGTTTTGAAGGCTCGTGGACCAAACGCTTTAGTTCCGTGTCCTAAAATGGTTTTCGCCTTTTGGAAAATTATTACTATATATACCATATATAGAGGAAACCACTACTCCAGGCTGTCAGATTCCCTAATGAAATTTCAATGGACCCACCCGAGCGTATACGCAGTCTGCCATTATACCCACGAAGAGATACCTCCTGAATGGACAAGCCGGTACTGCGGAGTCAGCATGACCATTTTTTTTGTTGTGGAATTACATATAATCAAGTCCTACTTGATAGGGTTGTTTGACGTTTAGTGCTATAAATATAATAATAATTTTCATAACACCGTTTAGATCTTAACCCTTCCTTCCCTGTGATGTGTAACTAGTACACATTGCTTCTAAAAACTTTAATATCTCTATAAATATAATAAATACTAGGTTCAGATTTTAGGTATTCCTCCGTAATACATTTACGCATTGAATGAAAAAAATAATATCAATAATAATTAGCACTTATCGGTCACATCAGAGATATTTTGTGAAAATCGGGAATAAATTCACCAATACAATCAAACGTGTGACGTAGGTATATTCATTCTAAAAAACCGCTGTGGGTGAGGAAGCGACGCTATTCACGTCTCACTCGCACTCTACTTCGGTATATGGGAACGCAAGAAATAGAATCTCAGTTCGCTCGCTTCTCTCGCTTTAGTAGCTCGCGGGCTTTCGTTTGAGGTGGTCGCTTCGCCCGTTTTGTAAACGTCGGCCTATGGGTTTTTTCATGTTTTCTCCAATTAAATTTCAATTATTATCACTTTTGACTTCACATTTAAATGATTTATGCGATTGACTATGAATATTCTTATTTTTCCGATTTTAAATCGCTCATTTTTACATGTTTATTGATGTGTATTGAATACACAGCACCGGAACGCGAGGATTTTTTAAGCACAGGAAGGGAAAGGTTAACCTAGTTGGTAAAATGCTTGTCTCCTTATCTGGAGGTTGCAGGTTCAAATCCCGATGGAACCCAGAATTTTTTAAAAAGGTTTCCATTCCGTTTTTCACTTAAGTCCTCTTTAACAACTTTCTGGTAGGTTGGAAGAGATTGACACATGTGAATAAGGACGTCGGATGGTATTGTATTCAACGAAAGTATAATACAATAGGTAGCGGACTCTCCTCATGGGTGCTCTAACTCGGGATTAAAACCCATTATTACTGTCAAATTAAAAATATTTAAAAATATATTGTTTATAGTTAAGGCATTAACGTTGTGGATGTTTAAAGACATTGTAATAAGTTTTATCAAACACTGTTTATTCCACTTTTTGTAACGGTATAACCCTACCGGTTTCAAGGCTTTCACCTCATCTTCAGGGGAGCACAAACAAGACTGAATTGTGTTCGAACTGATACCGATATACACGCTTCTAACGGCTGGAGACATTCGGGTTGGGTTGGTTGGACTTGACGGCTGAGGGAGGCATGAGACGACCTCGGCGAGCAGCCAGATGTTCGCCTGGATGACTCCAACCGTTAGAAGCGTGTATATCGGTACCAGTTCGAACATAATTCAGTCTTGTTTGTGCTCCCCTGAAGATGAGGTGAAAACCTTGAAACCGGTAGGGTTATACCATCACAAAAAGTGGAATAAACAGTGTTTGATTAAACAAATTACAAAAAAATATTTAAAAATAATATACACGTATATATAAGTTGATTGATAAGGTTGGAAGGTGGTGGTTTCATTCATTAGATGAGGAACTTGCATCTGCATGTATTTGGTCCACAGAAATACCAAAAAAAGTTATTAAGGGAAAACGAACTACTAAGATATCTTTGTAGTTCTTCTGATGTATGAAAGAAACACATTTGGTTACAGATGGAGTGCATGTATTATACGAGTATATATAGTGTTCATATGAGTCGTAAAGATGCAAAAACCTGCTCTGGAAAACAGCCAATGTAAAAATCCGCTCTGCACATAATTTCATCAAAAATATTTCAATTTAAATTGTGTTTCTTTTGAAACTTATTATGCGGCTGATATTATTTATTGTTTCTAAAGGCATTATGCAGAAAATATATCTTGTTAACATTTGAAGTAGTTATACTAAAGAAAATGTAGCATGTTCCCTGTGACGTTTCACAAATTGACCCCAATACAACCTTGTAACGACGTTCAGTAATTTTAATTATTTTATCAACTTTAATATAAGCCTCGATTCTAATAAATATCAAGTTATTTAGGTAAATACATTACATAAAACTAACACTAATGACAAATTAATACATCTTGTTACAAATTAGCTAAAATGTGGTAGTTTGTTAAAATCAAATAATATTTGGCGACGTTCGTCAAAAGTCACTACGTTAGTCTGCATTGGCTAGGGATGGGGTATACGGTAATTGGATTTTCGATTTTTTTATACATAAAATTAAATATTCGTTATTAGTATTAATTCATAGTGGATCTTGCCTATTTAAAGATAGATACAAATTATACAATACATTAGAAGGTCAGTATAGTGAAAATTAGGAACTAAAACGTCAGTTTGGAGAAACACAATTGTTCGATTTATAAAAAAACGATTCGATTTGTAAAAAAAAAGAGATTTTACCCCATCCCTTTGAGACATGACATTTCAAACGTCACATGGACCATGCTACATTTTCTTGAGTATAATAATCATTTACTCCAAACCTGATTTTTTTTCCAGGACGGGTTTTGGATCTTGACGACTCATATGTACTCGTTTATAATCATTTTGATAAGACCTCTTAAAATGGGTTGTCTTCAATTGGTTCTTAAAGCTGTACACGCCACCCATTCAATGCCACAGGGCTAGTTTATTATTATTATTTTTATATTGTTAGCGTTTGTGATTTTGAAAAGGTCTTATAGTTTTAAACTTACTTGATTGTAAGAGATTGACTTTAATAATTGAATAGATTCTGTGGCGAACTCTGTCTACACATAACATACTATATAGTATGTCATCAGGAGGGGTTGCTCAATATTCTTTGCTCGTGTCGTGAGAAATTGTTTTTTTTTCGACCTTCAATAGCTTGAGACTCGTAAATATATTGTATATATGAACTAGTGTTACTTTATACAATTTTGAATAGTCTTGTAGACTCACTTTCTATTCTGGAACGAATTGATTTGTCTCCACGTGTCATTATCATAAATAAAACTATTGAATTCGCAGAGAATCTTTCACTTAAAAGTTTCGAAAACTCTTGGATCTTGTTGTCTAAGTATTCAGGTTTCCGATACTTAAATTAGCATAGATCTTAGCGGTACTATATAATGTAACCTTTTTAAATCTTTAAGGAGAAGGTGACAATTAATTAACGAGATAGTACAAAAATAACATTTATTCGCTGATAGTATCTGCTTGTTAACCCTTAGGCGGGCGCATCTAATCTGTGAGATGAGGTACCTAGTTTTTTTGTGCGAATGAGCGAGATTTACTGACAAAGAGGTGAGGTTTATAGTAGCTTCCTGACTCCCTACCCCTCATACAAGGGTATCTTTGTTATTTCTCTAGTGCACCGTTGGTCTCCGTGACTGACGTTTTAATCTGCTGAATGAGTTGCGCCCGATTACGTAAGTATTTTTGATTTCCGATTTTTTTTTTCTCAATATGTATTTTATATACCTGCAATAGTTCGTGTATCTATGTTGTAGCCCCTAATTCAATGATATTGATCGTTATTTACTCTATGAATACAAACATGCACGCATGGGGTGTGAAAATTGTTATAAGAATGTTTTGGAAAATGTTCAGCGTGAGCCTGATCAGGAATAACTTTCTAATCATATTTTGATTACTCCCTTTTGTTTTTGTGAAGACGTTTTATGATCACAAGTGAATTTGAATTTTACATTCTAAATTATGTTTGGAAAAGTGCTGGCATAGTGTTGTCTAATGTTAAGTTGTTGCTTTTATTTTCGTTACATGAACACCTACTTTATGAAGATGTGACAATTAATTCCACATACTTTTTATTGCGTAAAATCTTTTTTTACAAACCTATTGTGGGTATTAAATGACTGGAAAAAATTGTGATGTTACTGAATTGCATTAGTTGTGTTGATAAGCTGCCAACAAAAGACTGAGAATGTTGTAAACTAGTTATTTTCAATTTTAAGAAAAACAATATGAGAAAATTAAAAATTTTGTTATTGAAAAGTGCAAAGAAATGTACAAATGTTATATATTCAGGTTTGACTGAAAAGTTCAGTTTGATAAGCTTTCCCTTAGCGTAAGCAGAAATAAAAAAAATAATCTCACAGATGAGTTGCGCCCGAACGTGTTAGGATTTGTATTGCGCCCGATGGATGGTTAATTTCTTCACTGCTGTTTGTCAACTTTATCTATGACACACTGTTCACAATATACTCCATAGTTTCAAAAAAATCCGAAAGTTGATGTGTAGATTTTAACCGATTTATGCGATGTATATGATTGCATAAATTTGTTTTTTTTTTCCAGAACAATACTTGTAATATTCTTTTCGGAAATTCGCCAAAGTTCGAAAGTGCAGTATTTTAGTGTCGTAAATATTTTAAGTACCGGCATTTGACCAGAAACTTCTGCAGAAAAATTGAAGCTTCAATTGGTTTCGAGACTTTATACGCCGTTGAGTGGAATTTTATTTAGTTAAGTGAGTGCTTATAGAACAGTGGTTTGCGCGCTATGAGATTGTTTTTTCTTTGTATTATAATTTATCTATTTATTTATTTATTACACATGACAAGAAATATACATAATTTGCGAATAAACAACAGATAATTTGATTTGGACATACAATTTTAATGTATCTGGGTTTGTTGCCTTTCATTTGTCGTATCCCCAGTAAACTAGGCTTTTGCCTGTATCTCGCTGAGGATATTTAGCATGAAAAAATAAATTGATACTTCTTTCCGATTTTTGATTACACAATGTATGACGGAATACTGAATGAAGTGATAAAGGATGAGTGTGAACTTAAGGCTGATGTGTTAAGCAAATCTCCTGGCTCCGCAATCTACGTGATTGGACTGGTATAAGGAGCGTTGGAGATCTTTTTCGGGCTGCCGGGGACAAAGATGCCTACTCTCAGGTGATAGTCAAAGTTAAGGGGACCTGACATGACACTAGGAAGAAGAATACTAAAGAAGCCCGAGGAAACTGTAAAACCTATTTATCTATCGAAGGAGAGCTTGCTATCAACAAAGACACCAATAAATTTGATATCTTGAATGAATGAATGAAACGAGTTCTAAGGCTTATATTAAATTTTTAAAACGTGCGCATTTTACTGCACCGTCGATCTTTTGTCAGTGATTTGAGGGAATACCATTTCCACTGTTGTGTCATATGTGTGTGCAGTGTTATTTATATGTGTATACTTATATTAAGTATTTGACCTTCCCAATTTGATATCTTTTGGAGAAATTATAACACCCATGCATGACTGATAAAGAATTCCCATCAAGAAGATGTTTACGCGGGGAAGTCACCAAAAGAAATTTCGTTTTACTTGAATTAAGTTTTATTATTTTACTTCCATTTGAAACTTTGAAAGCACAATTAGGCTTTTTATCAACCAGACCACGGAGGTAGTCAATGGCATGTATCGAACATAATAAGTCTTTTCAAAAGGTTCCCTACATCTGGCCCGATGCAATCTTATTAGATGGCACCGAAACAATGGAGTAGGAAGAAGGATGTCATGAATAGAATCGATGAATAAGAATTCTTCAATAGGAAAGTTGAACTTTTTCGCGAGGGGGAAATTATTGGCTGAAAAGTTTTAATGACTCGCCAAACCCGAAAAACGGTCCACTAGCAGAATCTATTATAAATTCAGTGCACGGTTTCTATGGCAAAGACGGAAAAATTACCGTATACACGCAAAAATGACCCAACTCGAACTTTAATGTGTTCCTCGCGGGAAGCACAAACGCCTGTGATCTGATCTGTAGCATTCCTTTGTGTATTTTACGTAATGTTTAGTTTATCTCCTTTATTTAATGAGTCTCCTTAAGAGTAATGACTATTATTATTTATTATCAGAAAGTTACTTGAATGTCATGTTTACTTGGTGGTGTAATCAAATATCAGTGGTTCTAAACAAAATACGCGTTTAAACTTAGAAATTAAAAAAACGCCGAAATTGTGCCGCGCACAGGATACGTGGAATTTGATTTGTAACGCGGTGTAAGGTTTAGGTTAAGCCCGTTCTTTTATATGTACTGAGACAATTTATTTTGAAATGGTTAAACGGATATGGTCAGCAACACAAGTGTCTTCAAAATGTCAAAGTTGATAGAAAGTTGCTGACTAATATTAAAATCCAAAAGGTGTCCTATTTGGGTCATGTACTTAGAGGAGCAAAGTACAAATTACTGCACCTGATCATCCAAGGCAAAATAGAGGGTCGAAGAGGTGTTGGCAGGAGGCAAATCTCCTGGCTCCGCAATATACGTGATTGGACTGGTATAAGGAGCATCAAGGATCTTTTTCGGGCTGCCGGGGACAAAGATGTCTACTCTCAGGTGATGGTCAACGTTGGGGGGACCTGATATGATACTGGGAAGAAGAAGAAGAAACACTGTATATCTGGCGGGCTTATTCCTTTACAGCAGTGCTCCGCAACCGGTGTGCCGTGGCACACTGGTGTGCCTTGATCCGGATACAGGTGTGCCGCGGTCAAATTCAATGTATTTGACATTTTACAATTTTTCATTTTGTATTTGATACACAATGACAAATTAATTTTCATAATATTGTCTATTTTTCAAAATGTAGTATAGAATAATTATTATAACTAAATAATTTTTCAATGGTCCCCCAGCGCCTGGTGCCAACTGTTAAAAACTGCGTAGTGTGCTTTGTACACACCATGGCCGCACCAAATTAGTCATAGAGAAAGAAAAATTACCCTTATGAAGAAAGCTGAAGACTCATGCGCATGCGTTATACTATATATTTTAGCTTTTGGTGTGCCGCGGAATTCTAGGAAGAATTTTGGTGTGTCGCAGGAGAGAAAAGGTTGCGGAGCACTGCTTTACAGCAATGTCTTCCAATCAACCAAAACATCTTGAATATATTCAACTGTTTAAATCCATGACAGATTTTGGAAATTATAATATGAATAATTAAAAAAAGTTAAAAACAAACAAATGACTAATATCTATCAATAATGTAAGAACAAGAGGAAAATAATTCATTCAAGGATAAGGAAGGGAATCAAAGGAAAATTAGGATGAAATGACATTTTGAGTGATGTAATATCTTTCAATTCTCTCTTAAACGCCAATAATGATGGTGCACATCTGATAAATATTGGAAGTTCGTTCCACAGTTGCGCCGAGTGAATCGCAAATGAAGATGTGTAAAATTACGAAAACTCACATCAGTGTATAAGGTATAAAAAAAATTAACTCAACAATGAAAAATTTATTTAACTGGGTTAATATTCTTGTAAATACAACATTGGTCCATAGTATTTTGTGTTTTTATTTTAAATAAAAGTAAAAAAAATATGTTGTGGGTATTGATATGTGGGTACATTTTGTATTCACCATATTGACAAAACTCTGTGTCACAATGCTCTGAATATATTTTGTGTATTGTCACAAAACATTTTGTGGTGTCCAAGTTTGTCTTGCTCTTTATAAAGGGCTAACCATGTATCACTTGTGTCGCGCATTAAATAAACTTAACAGTGGGTTGGGTCATTTTTGCAAAAAAATATTTATCCAAATAGCGTCGGTGAATAAATTAACCCGTTTGCATACGATTTGTTTGGCGAAATTTATTTTGAAACTTTTTATACTTTCTTGTTTCTTGTTAGTTCAGCATAATATGTCGTCGACCATTCTGGCAAAATCATTACTGTCCCATGTTATCCTGAACAGTTCCTCGACTTTTCTGATGACGGTCGTACTACAGTTGTTCCTCAGCCAATAATCTTGCTTTTTAATTCTTGGATTTGTTTCTATACCTCTAGTCGTTATCTTCACGGCTGAGGGTCGTGATTTTCATGACGAGGCCTGCACTCTCCAGCCATTTCTGTATCTGTATATATTATATATGTGACTCTGGTCGGTCCAACGCAAAGAGAACATCATTTTGATGTTCTACAAGAAACATTGCTAAGCAAGATGACTTGTCTACACTTCATCGTGTCTCAATATGTGTCCGAAGAAACGCTATACCCTCTGCTGACAGATTATGGATAGTACGAGGGTTGCTACTTAAGTTTTGAGATATGACAACACCAGTATAGATACGTCAAATCTGACATCAGCATCGTAAAGTTTGACGTTTTAGTGGTATACGTGCTCAGAAAGTTTTGTCATACGAGTGCTATTTGTGTTGTTTACAGTAACTTGAAAAAACATGCGTTTTGAACGCATCAACCGCTTCTTCAGGCGTCGAAAAACGTTGACTTCGCAATTTATTTTTTATGTTCGGGAATAAAAAGAAGTCATTGGGTGCCAAATCAAGACTGTACTGCGGATGACCCATCAATTCGATGTTTTGAGTGCTCAAAAAGTCACTTGTTTGAGCCGATGTGTGAGAGCTCGCATTGTCGTGGTGGAGAATAATTCGTCTTCGGCGGTTGGTTTTCCTCATTTTTCCGAACACTTCTGGCAAACAAATGGTGGTGTACCATTCAGAATTGACCGTACGACGTTCCATTAAAGACACTGTTGCGACATGACCATTTATACCGAAGAAACAAGCCAACTGGTGTTGCCATATCTCAAAACTTAAATAGCAACCCTCGTACACGCACTTCTACGGCATTTATTTGGCTCCTTTCAGTCTTTTCCACGTCCACGTTATACTTCCCATACACCAAAGTTCATACAAGAATATTGTTATGGACTAGCTTATTATTTTGATACTGTTTAGTTCGAGAATATATGTTTAAGTGCTCCATCGACTTTATTTTTTATCTCTACATTTCGTTCGATATCTTTCTTAATTTTTCCATCATCATCTGAGAAAACGCTACCTAAAAAGTAGAATTCTTTGATTTGATTTTTAATAATATGTTTTAATACGTTGTTCAATATTCACCCATATATCGCATTTCATTTTCATTGTTCACCCATATATCGCATATAGAATAGAATTCTTCGATTTGATTTTTAATATATTTTAATTTGTTGTTCAATATTCACCCATATATCGCATTTCATTTTCATTGTTCACCCATATATCGCATATAGAATATAATTCTTCGATTTGATTTTTAATATATTTTAATTCGTTGTTCAATATTCACCCATGTATCGCATTTCATTTTCATTGTTCACCCATATATCGCATATAGAATAGATTTCTTCGATTTGATTTTTAATATATTTCAATTCAGTGTTCAATATTCACCCATATATTGCATTTCATTTTCATTGTTCACCCATATATCGCAAATAGAATAGATTTCTTCGGTTTGATTTTTAATATATTTCAATTCATTGTTCAATATTCACCCATATATCGCATTTCATTTTCATTGTTCACACATATATCGCAAATATAATAGATTTGTTCGGTTCGATTTTAAATATATTTTAATTCGTTGTTCATTATTCACCCATATATCGCGTTTAATTTTCATTGTTCACCCATATATCGCGTTTAATTTTCATTGTTCATCCATATATTGCGTTTCATTTTCATTATTCACCCATATATCGCGTTTAATAATCATTGTTCACCCATATATCGCGTTTAATTTTCATTGTTCACCCAAATATCACTTATAATTTTCTTTGTTCACCCATATATCGCGTTTAATTTTCTCTATATATTGTATTTATATATCGTATATAATTTTTCGATCACACAATATTTTTCAGCAAGCAAAAACCATATAAAAATACATATATATTATGTTTCATTTTCTTCGCCCGTTGTTGAAAAAGTCAGGGCTTCAAAGCTTTTACGAGTACAACGCGCTTACGTTCTCCTTTGTTCTCCGCCGTCGTCAATACTTCTGCTTCAAACAGTTCTAGTCTTTCTTTATCCATATGGTCTCCTCCCTGATGAGGTCAAGATATGTCGTTTTAGCAGACAATCTGAAGCCATTAATTCTGTTTCATTTATCTCAATGGAGATCTCTCGATATAACGAACTAAAGATTATATTTCGAGAATTTCATTATTTAGTATTTTTTGTAAATTTATTTTGTGAAGTTATCAATAAAAAATATTTTTTAATTTGTTATTCTTGATTTGTTAACTCGGCCAAGCCAGGTCTTGCGCTATCAAGAACAACTGAAAAAGCTCCACGAATTTTGTAATAACAGACAGGAAACTCGCTTACTACCACGAATAAATGTGTTTCTTGTTATCTGCTCGACAATTACGGATGCTGTAATAACAATAATATAAACAACCCCCAAACTTCAGGAAGGACTTGAATACAACCCTTTTGGGACGCCTTAACAAATAATAAGATTATATATGAACATTACATACAAACATTACCCTCCACTCAAAGCTGAATGTGTTACTATCTCATATTAAAAGACATACAGTTCAGTTTGATCTCGTCAACACCCATGCTATTATGCGGGACAAAATAAGTTTCTATAATATGTGTAATTTACATTAAAGCATCGAAATTTCCTTTTTTATGAGTGCGACGTCACATAGTCATGAAGAAGGAAATGCCTTAAAGAACTTCTCCGGTAACGACACACCTGAGTATAAAAAGAATATTAGCAATGATGGGCTCAAGGTACGACATCACGAGAGGAGAAAATGACTCGAAGCGCAGTAAATACACTTAGAAGCGTCTTAAAGTCTGGATTTCAAACAGTCTATGAAGTTGCCAGTACTTCCACAGAAAATTACAAATGCATCAAAACTATTTTTTGATGCCTTTATATTGGAGTAACCAATCGGTCCGAAGATGAACCGATGAAAGTTTGAGTGGAGTTCCCTTAAGAAATTATTGACTCGATTATCATGTGAATTGATCCAGATTGCCGCAAAAATTACAACAGGCTGAAGAGGTAAGATTGATGTTAAGAGTTTGCCGTTAAAGCTACCATGACCAGAGATAAATTGGGTAGCACAATAGTTTGGATGCGCCTATGAGGAATCATGGTGCACTCTGATGCAAAGGAAACATTTACATGTATTTCTTCCTACAGATGATGACGACCATCAATAACAACTGAGTCTTTACACAGACCTTAATAATCGCGTGAGGGGTCATCCCTGGCAAGGGATGAAGGCGGACGTCACCTATACCTTTACTATAGTTCAGAAATTCTAGGATGAGTCCTGTGACAGCTCACAAATTTGCCCCAATACAACCTTGTAACGATGTTCAGTAATTTAAATTATTTTATCAACTTCAATATAAGCCTCGATTCTAATAAATAGCAAGTTATTTAGGTAAATACATTACATAAGGTTGTATTGGGGCAAATTTGTGAGCTGTCACAGGACTCATCCTAGAATTTCCGAACTATAATAAGGATAATAGCGTCGCGACGCTGGCCCTCCAGAAGCAATTGACATAACATGCAGAGGTTTATTTGTAGTTCCTCTTCCTTTCTGATTTACAGCATCTTTAAAAGGCACAATAACTTGAATATATGGCGCTTTTGAGATAATCCATGTAACCAAATAATAGCGCTTAATTAATTAATATTTTTTTATATTTATTAAATAAATGAATAAGATCAGAATTCGATGCTAAGGGGTTTAACTTTAAATTGCCTAAGTAAGCGCCAAGTCCAGGAGTCGGTACGTTAAGATGTCTTGATATATGCATAACTCCTATATATGTTACTCGTACAACAGAATGGACACGCTGCAGTTTAGGTCCAAACTTCTGCAAGTCTTTATACGTGTATAACATAAAAGGTAATTGCAAATATTTGACTTGCAAATTAAGTTGTGGATTTCGCTTGAATGTAGATTGTAAGAAATGTATCTTGTTTCCGTTGAATCTTGCACACAATAATTCTGATACTGATCTATGATTTTCAATACTAAATTAATCGTAGTTTAATGTTTTTATCTAAAAGCTTTTCTTCTATCTCCGAAATATCCTTCTTTTATGATTAAGGGATTGCTTCTTCTCCCTGGCTCCATCCCAACTCATTGTCTGCGAAGACTGTTGGGGTCAGCTCTCCTCGTCCTCAGGTTGTATGTTCTTCTGTCCCGGACTACATCCCCCAGGCCTTTGCATCAGGTTATCTTTTTGCACCACCCGTGAATTCTTTGATCTTCCTCTGGTTGTTATTCGAGGAAGATCCATGGAGATTGCCTGGTTCACAATGTGATCGGGTGCTCTGCGTCCAACGTGCCCATACCATCTCAATCGCCTCTCTTCCATCTTGCTGTTGATGTCTGTAACACCTAGGCTTCCACGAATGCGTGAGATTTTTATTTTGTCTCTTAGGGACACACCAGCTGACCATTTTAGTATGCGCATTTCAGCAGTTTCTAGTTGCCTAGAGTAAGAGTTATACATCGTCTAGCATTCGGAGCCATAGAGGAGTGCGGGTCTGACAATCGTTTGGTATACTTTTCCTTTTAACTTTACTGGCATTTTCGGATCACATAGAACTCCCGTCATTAATCTAAACTTTATCCATCCCACACTAATTCTATGTGTTACATCTGCTGCACATTCTCCATCGCTATGGATGAGTGACCCAAGATACTTAAAGGAGTCACAATTTGGTAATGTTTCTCCACCCATTTGCATTACGGGAGTGACAGCATTTGTGTTCTCGAATAGTAGGTATAGGGATTATAGTAATAGTAGGTATAGTAGATTTAGGGATTGAATAATTATATTTGATGAACGTATTAAATTATTCATCCATTTCCGTGCCCAAATCATCAATTATCAACTATCCTAAGTGTATCAGTAAGAGGAAACAGAGATCGACCTATAATTCGCATCAATCAGGTTCTGTCCAGAGCATGTACTCTTGATGCTCTGTCCAACTACCATGTATTTCGAGCGCTGTATACATCCACAACCAAATTTAACGCTACTTTCGTTCAAGAAATCCCATCTTTGCAATTACTAATTAATTTTTTTAACTTTGCTTGTTAATGGCCACCTACCACGGGCCCACCTTGAAAGACGGACATAGTTGCGGAGTATGTTTTCGATAGATTTATTTTATTTATTTATTTATTTAATTAACGACACAACAGTGTCTTTATACACAAATGAACATTTGACAGGTTATACAAGTATTTAAAATTATTGATAAATAATACAAAACTTTATCTTAAACTAACACGAAGATACAAAAAGCAGTAGTAATAATAAATTACAGTCATTGTTTTAAAATTATTTAATAATTATATGTATATTTAAGTTCAATATATGTTATGTATGTATACCACAGAATATTACCAAACTTCACCAAGCAGACTTACGTAATTGTCCAAGACTTATTTTATAGAGGTAAAGAACTCAGATTTGTTTTTAATAGAATAACGCATACATAGAACAAATATTGGATTTTTTGAGAATTTTGTGGGAATTTTATGGATAGATATTAAGATATAGAAAACACATGGCCTCATTAGTAGAACGAGATGCATGTTGATGCAGGGTTACTCAACTCCAGAGGCAAAGTATTGTCCTTAATGTTTTGTTTATATTACGTTATTTATATTAATAAAGGAGAGCACAAAGTAAGTAGCTATTTCTAAATATTGTGATATTCTGGCGAATACTTTATATACTTATATTAAAAATATCTAAATTGTTACCAAACTCGTTTCCAAGTCTTTGCATATGAATTATAGAGGAGTTGATTTTATAATAAGTATAGCAATTTTTGGTATAAAAGAGATTGAGCTGTCTTGTGGATCTAGTGGGAATACGAAATGAAATACTTGCGAGTAAGTGAGGTGCATCAATCACTGAGTGAATGATTTTGTATAGCAGTACTATATCGGCTGTTTTTCTTCTGTCACACAGCTTCGAGTTTCATTGCATTTAATAAGTTGGGATAATTTCTTTGTTCATGTGGTATTCCAAGTTTAAAGTTTATGAATCTTTAACATTTCTTTTGTAAACGTTCTAAAGTATGTGCATGGGCGGCGTAATGAGATGTTAAGATAGAGCAGGGGTCTCCAAACTTTTTAGCCTACGGGCCACACTGACTCCTCCACTAAGTCCCAAGGGCCAAGACAAAAAAATGTTTTGTTTCAATCTAAATTGAACAAAAAATGTTTCACGCATTTTTTTACATGCCAAACATTCAGTCAGCCAACTGAGACTCCAGTTCCGGTAGATGTCGCTATTAAAGCTTTGGGTGCTTTAAAAATATATTTTGAGTCTCGTTTTTCAAATTTTGATGCATTTGCAAACGATATCAAGATTTTTCAAAATCCTTTTAACGCCGATATAGAAACCCTTGCCCCAGAACTTCAAACGGAAATGATTGATTTGCAATGTAGCGATATTTTTAAAGAAAAATATTTAAAGTCATCATTGCTGGAATTTTATAAGAGCCTTCCACTCACACATTTTGATCAGTTACATAAGATTGCTTGTGGCTTTTTTTCCGCTTTCGGCACTACTTATCTGTGTGAAAAAACATTCCCTAAAATGAAATATACAAATAATATTTACAGATCCAAATTAACTGATGAGCATTTGAAGTCGCTGCTGATAATTTCCACTAGTAAACTTGATCCACAACTGCAAACAATTGTCAGTGGAAAGTTACAGCTACATAAATCTCATTAATCATAATTATAATGTTTAATTTCATTATGTGAATAACCTATGTATGTCACTTGTTGTAAGTTTTTAGGATAAATCTCATATCATTAATTACAGTTAAATTGTTCAATTTCATTATGTATGTCAGTTATTGTGTTTCTTAATTGGTCGTTAAATATAGATGTCTGATTATTACTTTGTATGATTTACTTACATTGTAAATTTTACAATGTAATCAAAATAAACTATGACGGGCCGGGTACCAGGCATAACCGCGGTAGCGGGCCAGTGTTGGCCCGCGGGCCGTAGTTTGGAGAACCCTGAGATAGAGAAAGGTATTAAAAGGTGTGTTGTTGCAGACAACAAGGTGAACGGTGTACTTGTAAAAGTAAGTCAATTGAAAATCTTTTAAAATAATTTTGCACGGAGGTATGTGACTGCTAATATTGGTGTATGGAAAGCAAAGCGTAGGAATCGAAAGAGAATGAGAAATAATCTCGATACAAGAGCACACTGAACCTGCAACGTTATACTATAAGCCAAGCGTCTTACCAAGTAGGTAATGGAAGTGTACATAACATAACATATGTACTAGTATAATAGAAAAGAATACGCTAATTAGTAAAAATAAATCTTGTTTCCTTAGCTCAGTTTGATCAATTTGACACCAGATCATTCCAAATGCATCACATATAAATGTATTCTTATTAAGTAATATTATTAAAGTTTATTGTTTTGTAATAAAAATAATGGATAAGATGGAATGAACATACTAAACCCAGAAGGCTCCAGGCGAGGGCACCAGGCACCAGACACGAGGGTGTTTCCGATAGTGCCGGAGCGGGCTCATTAAGCAGACACCCTTTGAAGTTCCTTCTGCCGAATTCCCCAAGAATTTATTCTTATTGCTGGCGATAAATCTTCCGCGCAACACCCACCACTTCCAAACTATTATATTATATATTTCTGTTTTGCGTTGCACATTTTATTACAATTGTTACTCAATCAAATTGTAGTAATGATTTAATTTTTTAATACCGAGAATTAATGTTCCAAATTTAAAGTCATGGTGATAGTGAAGTGTGAAAAGAAAAGTAAATACGAGATATGGGTGAACAATAAAATACAATATATGGGTGAACAATAAAATACGATATATGGGTGAACAATTAAATACAATATATGGATAAACAATAAAATATAATACTCGTATATGGATGAAAAATAAAATACGATGTATGGGTGAACAATAAAATACGATGTATGGGGGAACAATAAAATAAGATATATGGGTGAACAATAAAATACGATATACGGGTGAACAATAAACTACGATATATGGAACAATAAAATACGATATATGGGTGAACTATAAAATACGATATATGGGTGAACAATAAAATATGATATATGGATAAACAATAAAATACGATATATGGGTGAACAATAAAATAAGATGTATGGGTGAACAATAAAATACGATATATGGGCGAACAATGAAGTGCGATATATGGGAGAACAATAAAATACTATATATGGGTGAACAATAAAATACGATATATAGGTGAACAATAAAATACGATATATGGATGAAAAATAAAATACGATATATGGGTGAACAATAAAATACGATGTATGGGTGAACAATAAAATACGATATATGGGTGAACAATAAAACACGATATATGGCTGAACAATAAAATACGATGTATGGGTGAACAATAAAATACGATGTATGGGTGAACAATAAAATACGATATATGGAACAATAAAATACGATATATGGGTGAACAATAAAATACGATATATGGGTGAACAATAAAATACGATATATGGATAAACAATAAAATACGATATATGGGTGAACAATAAAATGCTATATGTGGGTGAACAATAAAATACGATATATGGGTGAACAATAAAATACGACGTATGGGTGAACAATAAAATACGATATATGGGTGAACAATAAAATACGATATATGAGTGAACAATAAAATACGATATATGGGTGAACAATAAAATACGATATATGGGTGAACAATAAAATACGATATATGGGTGAACAATAAAACACGATATATGAATGAACAATAAAATACGATATATGGATGAGCAATAAAATACGATATATGGGTGAACAATAAAATATTGAAGTAAGTTGAGGAATTCTGATATTTAAGTTTTACACCTATAATCTTTGATTACAGAATAGTTGCAAGCGATATCAAACGCTGCTTAGCAATAAGAAACAAAGTCAATGGGCTACTAAAACATATGTATATGGTATACACTCAAACTGGACAGTATCAAAATCTGACGAGATGATAGTTCACAACGGTATTTTAGTATTAACTTTGATGTATGGGAGTAAAACGTAGGCATGGAACAAGACTGGAAAGAGTCGAATTAATGCTGTAGAAACGTATCTACTAAAAAGAATACAAGGAGTGACAATGTATAATAGAATACACTGAATGTAAATTTGAGGCAGATGTATTTAGTAAGAGGAAAAAGAAATTGAGTGTATAGGACACGAATTTATGAAGAAATACTAATTAAACTAATATAAAGTGAAGATGTGAGTGGAATACGTGGTAGAGACAGACCTAGAAAAATATGGTTGGATCAAGTGAACGATATTTTGAAAGAAGAAAGCGTAAAAAGTAAAAGAAATCTTAAGAGTTGCATGATAAGGTTGGTTGGATGTAGGAGACGCAGAGGATTTGTGTCGAAATAGGAAAGTCTGACGATCTATCTTTTCTGCCTACCTCCCCAGGGAATGACGTGATGGTATATATGTACTTCAAAAGTAAAAGCTTTGAAACAAATTTATCGCTAAATTGCTTTGAGTTATTGATTAAACAGCGTGTTGCATATTCCATCGCAACACGTCGTTCAATATTATTCCGGTTTATCTTTATCAAACAACTTTATGCATACGAGTACATCACGCCATTTTCTTAATGGGGTAGGCAGCGATGACAAAGTACAAAACTATCTTATCTCGAAAACTCCAAAGATGAATATTTTTTCACGTTTACGTTTCCTTCTTTTAAAATATTCTCTTGATCCATCCCTGTTATCTCCGATAGTTGTACATATATTCAGGAGGTCGCGGGTTCGATTCTCGTTGGAACCCAGAATTTTAAAATTAATTCTAGTCTGGATTTCGCTGAAGTCTTGAACATGTTTCTAGTTGGTCGGAAAAGATTGTCACCTGGCAATACTTCCACTAGGTTGTACTATAAAAAGATAAAAAATGGAATACTTCTCTAATTATTGACTACTTGTTGTTGGACTTGCCAATTTGTGGATCAAAACAATATAAAAATCGTTAACTCACAGGTTTCTTCCACAGTTTGAGAGGTTCCACCCCAGAAAATTAATTTAGCGGAATGAATAAGGTATACACAATTGATTCTCCACTTCACCTTGACTTCCGAGGCTGGCGAGGGTCTGCGCGAGGGGATGGAACTGGGGAGGATTGAGAAGGGTGGAGGATAGAGGTGTGGGATGGAACGAAGAAGGGAGTTAGGCTATCTGATTAGCTCAAGCCGTATGTTATTATGTCGTATTTCTATTGTGCCTGCCCACCCTAATTGTAAGGTTATATATAGGATGGGTACATATTCCCACCCTTAAAGCTCAGAATATTCCTTTTCAGAAGTTTTTCTGGAAACTAGGATTGAATTTGAATGTCTCTCAAATACTTAAACATCTTTTTCTTCTTCTCGCCCCCCCCCCCCCCCCCAACGTTGAATATCACTTGAGAGTAGATATCTTTGTCCCCGGCAGCCCGGAAAAGATCCCCAACGCCCTTTATGCCAGTCCAATCACGTATATTGCGGAGCCAGGAGATTTGCCTCCTGCCAACACCTCTTCGGCCTTATATTTTGCCTTGGATGATCAGGTGCAGTAATTTGTACTTTGCTCATCTAAGTACATGACCCGAGTAGGACACCTTTCGGATTTTAATATTAGTCAGCAACTCTCTATCAATTTTGGCTTTTTGAAGAACCTACGTGTTGCTGCCCATATCCGTCCAGGGTATCCGTAGCATTCTCCGGTGCATCCACATTTCGAATGCTTCCAGTCGGTTCATACTACTTACTTCGAGGGTCCATGATTCCACTCCATGCAATAACACTGACCAAAACGTAGCATTTGACTAACCGTTGTCGAAGTTTCAAGTTTAGATTATCATCGCAGAATACGCTTCTCATTTTATTAAAAGCCGCACGAGATGATTCAATTCTGCACTAAACATGATGGCTTTAATCCTTTTCAACTCAGTTCTTGAGAATTACTAAATCAAACTTTAAATTTCCATAGTCATATTAATAATTTCACAAATAGAGGAATTTATACGTTTGGATTCATCTTATGAGTTGGCATGCTTTTAGGAGATCATCTAAATTGCTTGCGCTCTACAAAAATATCAGTCTTCTTCTCCCTGGGTCCATCCCAACTCACTGTCTGCGAAGACTCTTGGGGTCAGCTCTCCTCGTCCTCAGGTTGTATGTACTTCTGTCCCGGACTACGTCCCTCAGGCTGTGCCTCTGCATCAGGTTATCTTTTTGCACCACCCATGAATTCTTTGGTCTTCCTCTGGTTGTTATTCGAGGAAGATCTATGGAGATTGCCTGATGCACAATGTGATCGGGTGCTCTGCGTCCAACGTGTCCATACCATCTCAACCGCCTCTCCTCCATCTTGCTGTTGATGTCTGTAACACCTAGGCTTCCACGAATGCGTGAGCTTTTTATTTTGTCTCTTAGGGACACACCAGCTGACCATCTTAGCATGCGCATTTCATCAGTTTCTAGTTGCCTAGAGAAAGAGTTATACATCGTCCAGCATTCGGAGCCATAGAGGAGTGCGGGTCTGACAATCGTTTGGTATACTTTTCCTTTTAACTTTACAAAAATATCAGTCTATAAGACCATAATCCTACCCATAATTTTCAATGAATATGAGACCTGGGTTCCATATAGAAAGCACATCTAAAGTCTTGCCACCAACGATTGATTATTTTGTCGTATTCCTTGGTTCCACTGAAGTGATCATATAACAAATCTCTCTGTCCTGCAATGTTCCAACTGTAAAGCTATAGAGGAGATGGTTGCGAAGGTGTGAATTTGAGGTGGATTAGACATGTGATACGTATGGGTGATTATAGGCTCCCATATGCGTTTTGAACGGGGAAGTAGTAGACAAGTGAAAGATTGGTGGACAGGGAAACAGTTTCAAGATTGAGACTACATTGGCGAGAGGATCCTCTACTGCGAGTTTCAACAACGACGATGACTCATATTTAGTGAGAAGTATATTGGAGTATTGCTCAACAATGTGGTCACCTAACTATCTTTTCCATATCAGCACTATAGAGAGTGTTCAGAATACATTTCATAGACATAATAATCTTCATCTCGGCATCCCACCTGACATGCTTGACTACAATATCTTGTTGATTTACACCCGCCTTCTTAAATTCTCTTAAAGAAGGTTTTTTTAAATTTGATATTTCTGTATAAGGTTATTCTCTGCTCTTTCCGATTCTCTACTATGCAGACGTCTGTTACTTGGATGTTACAGACAAACAACTAGACAAATTACAGCATCTTCAAAATGTTAGTCTAAGATTTATTTTCAATCTACGAAAGTACGATCATATAACTTCATAGCAGAAGGCATTGAACTGGTTGAATGTTAGAAATAGACGTCAAATTCACATATTTTCTCTATTGTATAATATCCTTAACTGTCCCACCGCCCCCTCTTATCTCGCCGAAAAATGTCAGCGTCTTTCCGATCATGGATAAGCGCTACGCTCAAACAGAGATTGTCTATTGGTCTTTCCAGTTCACTGCTCCTCCTTTTTTACGTCGTCCTTTATTGTCTATGCAGTGAGACTCTGGAATCAGTTACAAACTAATGTTAGACTCGCTCCGTCCTTGGCATGCTTTAAGAATCGACTGAAAAAACTCTAAATTTCTAGTCAGTAATATAACGTGTTTCATTCCTGATTTTTCTTTTCCTTTCCTCTCCACCATTCCTTCATTTCCTTTTGGTTGATGATGTCTCACTTTATATGAAAAAAAATGTTCGGGTGATTGTCCGTCCTTGTGGGCATATGCTCACGTATATGTTCATGAATTTTGTAGGGATGGATAATAGTCATTTGAATGATTTTTGTTACCATGTAATTTGTTTCATTCACTGTTGTCTGGTTGGTTTTAAGAGATTGCCACCTGACAGTAATCCCACCAAACTGTATTTGCAATAAAAGTGTTAAATAAAAATAAATATTCACAATATCATTGATAGCCTTTGATACACAGCCCCATTTTGATTTTCACACTCCTGCTAGAAACACAGGGAACCTTTTTTAATTACAATGTGCCTATAGCTATTTGCTAACTACAGTAGCACGTTTTAATTCATCAATCGTGAGAATACAATATTACTGGATAACTCTTTGTCTAGTTTTGTTGAAATTTTCTATGTAGATGTTGATGAGCTCAGGAGGGTTCTCGTTCAGCATTTGCTCAATCTAATTCCTGGACTGGGGGACTGTTATTATATTGTTTATTTTCCAACATAGTTGGATTAGGCGAAGCTCCTATCTGCAACTTTAAAATATAATAAGATACCCTCACATACCTCCGGATATAATAAGATACCCTCACATACCTTCGGATACAATAAGATACCCTTACATACCTCCGGATATAATAAGATACCCTCAAATACCTCCGGATACAATAAGATACCCTCCCATACTTCCGGATACAATAAGATACCCTCCCATACCTCCGGATACAATAAGATACCCTCACATACCTCCGGATACAATAAGATCCCCTCACATACCTCCGGATACAATAAGATACCCTTACATACCTCCGGATACAATAAGATACCCTCACATACCTCCGGATACAATAAGATACCCTCACATACCTCCAGATACAATAAGATACCCTCACATACCTCCGGATACAATAAGATACCATCACATACCTCCGTATATAATAAGATACCCGCACATACCGGAAATGAGAACTCTACGTGCTATTGCTGGGAAGATGTTGCGTGATCGTATAAGGAACACCACAATCCGAGAGGTCTGTGAGGTCCAAGATGTGGTCAGATGGGGACGACAGCGTCGACGATACTGGTACCAACATGTACAGAGAATGAATTCCACAAGAATTCCATACATAGCTCTGCATGGGGTGCCGGATGGACGGCGTCCACCAGGGAGACCCCCGAAACGATGGAGAGATAGCTGGAGCTCAGCATCACAGGAGGACAATCCTGTAGTAACAGACTCTTGAGTCTACGTAAAGTAAATTTGAAGAAGAAGACATACCTCCTCATGCTAAGAAGGTACTCGTAGTATCCCAACATATCAAAAATAAACCTTGTAAGATAAACAATGAGTAGAAACCGTACTTACGTAAACAGAGAAATTTATTTTGAAGTACTTCTACCATTTGAGAGTAACACGTGTTCCACGCAGGCTCCACACAGATGCTCCACATTCTTACTTGCTACGTACCAGCGCATTGTAGAGGGGACTAAGCACATCTTCCCGCATATTCATATCTAGTAATCAGTATTAAAATAATTAGTTGTAAGAATTGTTATCTAGTTATAAAGCATTCAAGATCTCTTTCAACAAACATCTCAGAACAAACCTCTCCCGATTTCACTCCAAACAGCGTGAACAAATCCTCTAATACCACATCCTCACTTGGACCGTGAAGATATATAAAAGCCAACAGAATCACAGCAATCCTCTAATGGCTGCCCTGGGGGCTTACGAGAGTTAGTTCGACCTACCTTTCCGTTATAAGTACAGCACAGCTTCCGAAGTATCATCGGTTGCCTGAATAGTCCACCTACAGTATTAGCTGAGAGGACCAAGGTCTGAGTGGATGTGATGGAATGTAAGTAGCCGGAATGAGTGGACATGTACGTGTTAAATAATTAGTTGTAAGAATTGTTATCTAGTTATAAGTTAGTATAAAGTTGTAAACTATTTCTAAGAAAATAAATAAAGTGACATATAGTATATTTAAATGTAGTTTTCTCCAATCCATCAGTATACTATACAGGGAGTGGCATCAAACATAGTTTCAGAATTCAAAGATTTGGGCGTAAACTTTGATGTGAGACTCACGTTCGTTACCATGTCTCGCGTTTGATATCGGACTGTTACAAAGTACTCGGTTTTATAATGAGAATATCAAGAGAATTTAACAGTACCGATATCCTTCGAAACTTGTATAATTATCTAATTAGAACCAAATTAGAATATGCATCTACAGTTTGGGCTCGTCATCAACTCAAATATAAAAACAATATAGAACAAATACAAAAAAAATCCTCAAATATCTATGGTATAGAAAAAAGGGCGATTACCCAAAATATGCTCACCATGTCGAACTTCTCACGGTGTGTAACTATAGAAGCCTCGAAACAAGAAGGCAAGAATCCATTGCGATATTCCCAATAAAGGTTTTCCAACGTTGCTTTAACTGTCCCGCGATTCTAGAAGCACTAAGTTTATATGTACCTCATAAATATAGTCGTGCAAGGAATCACCCTCTGTTCTACATACCAACTTACAGGGCGAATATCATGGCTAAACACTCAGTCACGCGTGGTATAGAGATATTGAACCAACTGAGTGACACTGTGGATATATCCTCGGTACCGTCTAGCAGTATGAGAAGAATCCTGGCTGATATTCTTCCTAACGAATAAGCTAACGCTAGAAGCAGACCCTCTTTGTGTAACAGGAGAAATCCGTGCAAAGTGGGTAGTAAAATAGGCACATACATATTTATTACGTGTAAAAGGTATCCAAAATTATACTAATGTTAAGGTATTTATACAATATGAGACTTATATAATGTGAATTGTATTTATATTAAAATATTCACAGTTATATATAAATTAGATGAGTTCATATATAAATTAGATTAGTTCATATATAAATTAGATAAGTTCATATATAAATTAGATTACTTCATATGTAAATTAGATAAGTTCATACATAAATTAGATTAGTTCATATATAAATTAGATAAGTGTCCTACCATCGGACCGAAACTCCGAACAAGCTATCCATCACTTGAGATTAGTTCATATGTAAATTAGATTAGTTCATATATAAATTAGATTAGTTCGTATATAAATTTGTATACAGGAATAGTTTTTGCCAAATGTTTGTGTTATAGATTACTTTCTTAAATAATAAAAAAAAAGATACTGTCGAACCTCGGTTATCAAACGCCTCTAGTCATGAACAAATCGGCTTACGAACACAATTTCCGAACAAATGTTGACTCGACCTGCGTACCATGCCTCGGCTCACGAATTAGTTGTAACGGCGCATTACGCAATTACGCATTATTTGTTCTCAGGTGTGCGCGTTGTGAACATTGTTTGTCGTTGCGTTCGTTGTTCTTGATACCATTTTTTTGCTTTTTATATATATATAATATACAGTATATATAAAATATATTTTGCATTAAATTAACCCTCATTATGGCTCCCAAGAAAATGAATTTCGGTTTGCGAACATTTCAGTTCGCGAACGGAATCAATGAACGAATTAAGCTCGTACACGTATAATATAATATATACATTTGGTAGCATGGAGAGATGCATGTTGGGATACACTAAAAGAGACCGTAAACGAAACACCTGGATTCGCAATATAACAAAGGGAGAAGACGTTATAAAGGTGTGCAAAAGAATGAAGTGGCAATGGGCAGGACACGTAGCCAGAATGTTCTTGATACAATTTTTTTTGCTTTTTATATATATACAACAATATACAGTATATATAAAATATATTTTTTGTATATATAAAAAGAATACATAAAAATTGTTTCGGTTTGCGAACATTTCGGCTCGCGAACAGAATCAAAGAACGAATTAAGTTCGTAACCCGAAGCACCAATGTATTTCACGTATCACTCATACATTTCACGTTTCACTCACATCAGTATTTTGTCATTAAGATCATCAATTTAGTAGATTTTGATATGAATGTCTTTTGGTGCAACTTGCCATAAGTAAATCATACGTATCCATAGGTCTGTGAAAAATGTTTGATCCTTTTTTTACCTTCAATTTCTTACATTTAAATCATAATGACATCAATTTACGAGTAAACCTACATTCGATTCTTATCCAATAAGATCCGTTCTTGAAAAACGTCGTTATCGCCTCCCCACCACCGACCCAGACCCGTATGCCTACGACAACATCCCCCTCCCCCACCCCCTTTACCACGTATACAGAAGATGCCACGTAGCTACCTACCCCCCCTCCTCTTCCAAACCGCCTTATCGATTTTGTTAACTGACCAAACTCAATTTCCAGAGACGTATTGACAGGGGAGAAATATATTTTATAATGTTTTTGACCTTCGCCGGTAGATGGCAGGAATGATTTTTCGGTAGCCTATACTGAATGTTAGGACAGGAAAGATTGATTAGAGCTGAATAAATACTGTAGAAATGCGTATAATGACAATAATGAATTACGTTATATTATAATGACAGAATACGGAATGAAGTGATAAGTGATAAATATGAACTTGAGGTCGAAGTGTTGAATAAGGAGAGTACTCTGAGATGGTTTGGGCATGTGGAACGAAATAATGAATAAAGACTAACAAAACAAATATGTATTGCAAATGTAAGTGAAAAGCGTGATAGAGGAAGACCCAGGAAAAATGATCAGATTAAATAAATAGTATTTTGAAAGAAACAAACTGAGAAAGTAAGATAAATCATGGAAGTTGTATAAGAAGATGTATAGATGTATGTCGAGATAGGAAATTTTAGGGTTTAAGGTCCTTGTTCAGCATTTCCTCAATCTAAATCCTGGACTGGGGGACTGTTATTATATTGACATATATTTTCTAACATAATTGGGTTAGGCGAAGCTCCCATCTGCAACTTGAAAGTATAATAAGATACCCTCACATACCTCCGGATATAATAAGATACCCTCACATACCTCCGGATACAATAAGATACCCTCACATACCTCCGGATACAATAAGATACCCTCACATACCTCCGGATACAATAAGATACCCTCACATACCTCCGGATATATTAAGATACCCTCACATACCTCCGGATACAATAAGATACCCTCACATACCTCCGGATGCAATAAGATACCCTCACATACCGGAAATGAGAATTCTACACGTGCTATTGCTGGGAAGACGTTGCGTGATCGTATAAGGAACACCACAATCCGAGAGGTCTGTGAGGTCCAAGATGTGGTCAGATTGGAACGACAGGAAAAATGATCAGATCGAATAAATAGTATTTTGAAAGAAGGAAACTTAAAAAGTAAGATTAATCATGGAAGTTGTATAAGAAGATGTATAGATGTATGTCGAGATAGGAAAGATTAGTGCTCTGCTCTTTTTGTCTATCCCGCCAGGAAGATGGTGTTATGGTTTGTATGTATGTATCTCGGATATTAAAACCTATGGTATGTTATAGTTCGGAAATTCTAGGATGAGTCCTGTGACAGCTCATAAATTGGCCCCAATACAACCTTATATAATATATTGACCTAAATAACTTGCTATTTATTAGAATCGAGACTTATTTTAAAGTTTATAAAATAATTAAAATTACTGAACATCGTTACAAGGTTGTATTGGGACAAATTTGAGAGCTGTCACTGGACTCATCCTAGAATTTCCGAACTATAGTAACATTTAATAATTTATTGAGTTTTTGATCTTCGCTGATAAATGTATAGATAGTTTTTGATCTTCGCAGATAGATGGATAGATAGTTTTTGATCGTCGCCGATAGATGGATCGATAGTTTTTGATCTTCGCCGATAGATGGATCGATAGTTTTTAATCTTAGCCGATAGATGGATAGATAATTTTTAATCTTCGCCGATGTGACAATATATTTTAGATGATTATCTCAAAGATGATTAATTACTTATGGTATTATATTAAATCTTTTTCAGGAATTTATCAAAGGTTTGGACTTAAACTTTGCGGAACTCATTATTATAATATTTAACAATACATTACTTTGATTTTGTATGATGAGATATATTGTATTACACTTTAGTTGTATACAGTACAACCTAGCAGGCTTATTGTTATATAGCAATCTCTTTCAACCAACCAAAATGTGTTAAAGAGGCATTAAGTAAAAACTAGACTAGGATCCTTTTTTGTTAAATCTGGTATACAGCGGGATTTGAACTCGCAACCTTCGGGTTGAGAGACATGCGTCTTATCATCTAGGCCGACTTTCCTATCTCAACACACATTTTTTGTGCCTTTTTCACATCTTTATGCCTTCTCACACGATTTCTAGATTTTAAATTTCCTTCTTTCAAAATATCATTCACTTAATCCAACCATACATTCTTTCATCTTCCTCTTTCAAGCTTTCTACTCACTGAATACTGTTATATATTATTATCTTAAATCGGTACAGAATACTGTTATATATTATCACCTTAAATCGGTACAGAATACTGTTATATATTATCATCTTAAATGATTTTGACGCTGTCCGGATCGAATATGCGGTTATATTTTTAACTTAAAAGTCAGCCCACCCCTGTGGGAAGTATTGTTTAATACACTTAACCGTGTATAATATAATATAAGCCCGGAGTAGCGAATCATTTAACCTGATTGGCATTGACTTATACCTGCATTATGTACTCGTAGGAACTCCCGGCTTAGCCATCATCCTTATTTTATGACTTTTTAATAACTTTCCCGCTATTTTACACAGCTTTTCTCTAAATTGGGTTGGAAAAGGTCAAGATAAGCTCTATATGAAAGACTTAAGCGGGCAGTGGAGGTTACTTGATTACAATAATAGAAATAATAACAGGATTACTTCTAGCCCAGTGATCCTTTACATGGTTAGTGACAATCAGTCTCTCTTTGACCTCCTTTCGAGAAACTTGTCCAAAGAACTGAAGAATGAATAATACAGTTAATCAATAATAAATAATACCGTTTATAGTCGATGAATAATACCTTTAATCATCAATGAATAATACCGTTAATCATCAATGAATAATACCATTAATCATCAATGAATAATACCGTTAATCATCAATGTATAATACCGTTAATCATCAATGTATAATACCGTTAATCATCAATGAATAGTACAGTTAATCATCAATGAAGAATACCGTTAATCATCAATGAATAATACAGTTAATCACAATGAATAATACCATTCATCATCAATGAATAATACAGTTAATCATCAATGAATAATACCGTTAATCATCAATGAATAATACCGTTAATTATCAATGAATAATACAGTTTGTCGTCAATGTATAATACCGTTAATCATCAATTAATAGTACCGTTAATCATCAATGTATAATACCGTTAATCATCAATGATTAATACCGTTAATCATCAATGAATAATACCGTTAATCATCAATTAATAGTACCGTTAATCATCAATGTATAATACCGTTAATCATCAATGAATAATACCGTTAATCATCAATGAATAATACAGTTTGTCGTCAATGAATAATACCGTTAATCATCAATGAATAGTACAGTTAATCATCAATGAATAATACAGTTAATAATCAATGAATAGTACAGTTAATCACAATGAATAACACCATTAATCATCGATAAATAATACCATTAATCATCAATTAATAATACAGTTAATCATCAATGAATAATACCGTTAATCATCAATGAATAATACCATTAATCATCAATGAATAATACAGTTAATTATCAATGAATAATACCATTAATCATCAATGAATAACACCATTAATCATCAATGAATAATACCGTTAATAATCAATGAATAATACAGATAATCATCAATGAATAATATCATTAACCATCAGTTTATAATACAGTTCATCATCAATGAATAATTCAGTGGATCATAAATGAATAATAAAGTTAATCATCAATGAATAATACAGTTAATCATCAATGAATAATACCATAAATCATCAATGAATAATACCATAAATCATCAATGAATAATACCATCAATCATCAATGAATAATACCATTAATCATCAATGAATAATACCATTAATCATCAATGAATAATACAGTGAATCATCAATGAATAATACCGTTAATCACCATGAATTATACCGTTCATCAAGAAATAATACAGCTAATCATCAATCAATAATACCGTTCATCAATGAATAATACAGTCAATAATCAATAAATATTGCCGTTAATCATCCATGAATAGAACCGTTAACCATCAATGAATAATACCGTTAATGATCAATGAATAATACAGCTAATCATCAACGAAGAATACCGTTAATCATCAATAAATTAATACCAAGTACGGAGGAATAGCTCCGTGGTAGATTAACTAGAGTTTTGGACGTGCGAGCATATGTTCAAATCCCGAGACTGCCAATAAGCCGTGTATTCCTATTTTCTTTGCAAAAATTAATTTACCATGGAATTATTTGAAAAGGCAAATGAAAACATTTATTTTATAAGAAAGTTCGTACTTCTCTAAAAAAAAATGTATTAGAGCATGTATATTTATTATTGCATAACCGTTCAACGGGTTTCTTGCATGTAAAAATAAACGAAATCGGTGTTCGTTTTCGTTCGAATTAAGCAGTTAATTAGAAGCGCTATTTGTGGAGATTACTTTCCGTAGATATGAGGGGATGGAAACATTATAGAATATGAAATTATTTCTAGGGGGAGTGCACAGATCTGGGGAGACGACAATGGACATCTCAGCAGATCTGACAGAGCTGGGGCGCACTCCTGTCTGCGTGGTTTCCAGTGGGGTCAAGTCCATTCTGGATATTGGCAGGACACTGGAGTATTTGGTAAGATCTCTAGTTAATTAACATTCATGACACAAATATAAATAAATAAATACAGGTTTATTGATAGCAACATAGTATGTACATAATATATTTAGACACATTTCAAGAACACATTAAAAAGATAATACATTAAAAAACAGAATCTATCAAAAGATCTGGGTTCATCAAATAACATCCCCCCGGCCAAGATACACCCCACCAATATAGGGCGAGCCCAGCCACGGGGACACCAGATGTTTTTCAGCCCACACCCTTGAACACGTAGAACAAGAAGATAAAAAAAAACACAGAAAATAAATAGATGACAAAAGAAAATACATTCAAGAGAGAAGACATTAAAAGGTCCGGGCTCATTCCACAAACATTCCCCCGGCCGAGATACACCCCACCAATGTAGGGCGAACCCGACAGCAAGGGCATCGGGGGGCTTCCATCCCACATATCTAGATTAAAGAATAAATAAAAAAAACCAAAACGTATGGCAGAAAACAAAATAAAAAATAAACCCACATACACCACCTCAGGTTACTACTAACTGTCAGCAAGAACGGAAAAAAGAAAAGCCTCAAAGGAGTCCAAATTTTACAAAAAGACAAATGGGAAATGAAATAGTTGAGACAACATAGAAATAGTTAGGCAGTAATACATTGAAATAGTTAAGTAATTGTTAAAAGTTAATTAAAAGTTAAAAGAATTAAAAGTTAAAAGAATGAATGAGAAGATAACGCACAAATGAATCAGTGTGGATAAAAAAAAACTTATTATGAAGTCATCAATGACCAGATCATAAAATCTATGCAGTATTTTAATTACTTTGGTAGTATTGTGAAAGACAAAGTAAACATTGATGACGATATTCAGAAAATATTAAGGTTCCAGTCTGGATTACACTTTAGGTCTCTATAATACATTTCTGGTTGGTTAAATGAGATTTACATATGGCAATACAGTAAAACCTCGATGTAACGGACTAATTCAGGTGCGGGGTGGAAGGGGGTGTCCGTTAAAGCCGAAGATCCGTTATATTATAAGTAGGTTTTCAAAATGAGTATATTAAAAAAATAGTTAGTTTACTTGTTTTTACTTATAAAGATACGTTTGTGTAATTAAAATTAAATATATATAAAAAGTTTAATTTCACAGAAAAAAATTCTATATGCATTCGTATTTATGTATTGTATTAGGTGTTAACATAAGTTGTGTCCGTTTTTTTTAAATTTAAAATTGAGCACCAAACGTAAAACAAAATGGTAAAGGTTATACGTCATTCGAAAGAAAATTTTCTGCTCTACAAGACATTGTGTTTGCTTTTACGTTACATATATTATTTTATTTGATTACAAGCCTTCAAAATGGAACGTCAAGTAGACGAAAGTGAGCATTTTCGACACCTTCTTCTGTTCGCGTTCAATCGAGGGAATAAAGCTGCTCGCGATATTTGCGAAGTGTACAATGAAGATGCTATGAATGAAAGAACAGCTCGTCGATGGTTTTTGCGTTTCAAAGACGGTAATTTCGACCTGAAAGACATGTGGCGTTCCGGACGACCAGTGGACTTCGATGAGGACCGCTTAAACCATATTATTCATGAAGATCCCCTTCAAACCAACGTAGAATTGGCTGAGCAGATGAATTGTAGTCACATGACTGTATACCTCCATCTACCATCTGTCTTTTCATTCATAGCATCTTTACTGTACAATTCGCAAATATCGCGAGCAGCTTTATCAGCTTCATTCCCTCGAATGAACGCGAACTAAATGTGTCGAAAATGCTCACTTTCGTCTACTTGACATTCCATTTTGACGGCTTGTAATCAAATAAAATAATAGATGTAACGTTAAAGAAAATAGAATATCTTGTAGAGCAGAAAATTATCTTTCGAATGACGTATAACATTTACCATTTTGATTTACTTTTGGTGCTCATTTTTAAATTTGAAAATAACGGACACAACTTATGTTAACACCCAATACATATATATTGCTCATGTACTCGTTCGTACTCACCGTAATTTTGGGACTGTAATGAACAAATGAGTCTTTTAGTATCAAAAACAGCAATCTGTCAATTTTACGTGAATTGAGTTAAGACTGTACCTGCCTGTATACCTACCTAAATGAATTGTCAAAATAACGAGTGAATTGTTAAAACACAAATAAATAAAATTAATTATTGTTGATCATAAACATACAGGGTCATTGACCGTTCAAGTATTCATAGATAGCTACACGTCAAGAACGGCGACAATGTTTACTATTTTTATAGTACCCGCGATTTGTCCAGTCATCTCCAAATATAAATAATTAACCTACCGCCAATTTACGTGCCAGAGCGAGACGGAGCATGTAACGCGAACTGGTTCACCCATTTGTATAAAAGACCGGCGCTCCGATAAATAAACATATATTCGTATTGTCATTCAGTCAGCTGTCAAGACTTTGTTATTTATTTACCTGCTGTCCACTTATCGATTTATATCCGCATTCCTGAGTCCATATTTATTGACAACAAATCAAGATCATCATGACTTATAGAAATAAGCAATTCGCTATATTGATGATTCTGTACGAGAAGTAACGCAGAATCAACGAAAACGAAGATAACGATGTCGATATCAAGATCATCAGCACGTCCTAATAGGACACGTGCTACACTGATAGCGACCATCGTTACAAGACCAAGGAAATGTTCCTATTGTAAAACTATACATTTTTAAATGTTAACATGGTAACAAAAACAACAATAGTGTTGTTTTTGTTATCATCAATATCTGCCAATATACAACCCTTATATTGTTGTTTTTGTTACCATGTAAACATTTAAAAATGTATAGTTTTACAATAGGAACATTTCCTCGGGTTTAGCTCAATTTACGCAAAATCGACAAATTGCTATTTTTTATAATAAACGACTCAAGTATGCCATCTTATTCTAATAATAAACAAACCGTTTTCCGAAAATACAAATTAATTTTATTTAACTAAACGTATAAACAATATTCTTAAAAACGAAACCAAATTTAATTGATCATTGTTTACGAGTGTTTAAGTTAACAGGGTGTTAATTTTTACATATATAGGATAGTATACGAACCTAAAATGTTGTCCGTTAAATCCGAAGTCCGTTAAATCAAGATTCGTAAAATCGAGGGCTTACTGTAATACAATGTATAATTATGAAACGTCGAGTGAATTAGTTTCTCAATTCAATTTGTGCCGAAGTGCGTGACAGGGAAACAACATTGTCTTCAATCCTATAAATTGAGTTTCGGATTAAAAACTACTGGTGTGGGTTCTTCACTCGCAGTTTATTGTTGCTCGGTGAATTGTACTTTTGATATAGTCTGTGAACTAAATCCATAAATTGAACCCAAAATACTCGGCTGGAAGACAAACTTTAAAAACTAGGTCTAGCTTTAATACAAATGCGGGGAAGTTCCTCATTTTCCAGCCTCAGCCACCACCTTCATATCATTATACTGAATTTATAAACATCTATTTATTTTATAATATTTTTAATCTGTTAATAAAAGTATGTTCTAATCCCGAGTTAGGGCGCCCTTTTGGGCCTTCTTTCGAAACAGCGTTACATAAATTGTGCATACATTCATGTGATCATACCGTCCCCCTTGCGGGTTAAGTGGATAAAACAGATCTCCAAACTGTGTTTTCAAGCACACACTATTCGCTTCCTCTACATTCATACATCTCGCCATGCACAATATTCTAATATTCAATCTTGTACGGCACAGTAATGCAGCAGATCCGGCTCGAAAGACCACTTTGTACAGCACCGGTACAAAGGTTGTAGAATAGGTGGATGGCTGCCGCTCAATACTGGGAGATTTCGGTTCACTTTATGATTTTCCAGTAAAAAGTAGCAGGGTGAAGAGATTCCTCTTTAGCAGGTAGAAGTTGGTTGTAAGTGAAAACACAGTATACGTTCCAGAAACTGAGAATCTATTTTTGACGTTTTGCACTCCTCGCTCATAGTAACCTCCTATTTTCGCCCGTGTATGCTGTCATGGCTTGCGAGATACTACGTATCTCGCACGTTTTTCGCTTGCATGGGCCGGCTGACTTTTGATATGAGCTATTGCAAAGGCCACGCATAAGGAAAATTTCATTACAATCAGTACACAGCAAGTACATTTTTACATATCAAACAAAACATCTTTACATATCAAACAAAACATCTTTACATATCAAATTACATATCAAACAAAACGTCCTTACATTTCAAACAAAAAATCTTTACATATCAAATAAAACATCTGTACATATAAAACAAAACATCTTTACATATCAAACAAAACATCTGTACATATCAAACAAAACATCTTTACATATCAAACAAAACATCTGTACATATCAAACAAAACATCTTTATATATTAAACAAAACATCTTTACATATCAAACAAAACATCTTTACATATCGAACAAAACATCTTTACATATCAAACAAAACATCTTTACATATCAAACAAAACATCTTTACATATTAAACAAAACATCTGTACATATCAAATTACATATAAAAAAAACATCTTTTCATGTTAAACAATACATCTTTACATATCAAATTACATATAAAAAAAACCATCTTTACATATCAAAGAAAACATCTTTACATATCAAAGAAAACATCTTTACATATCAAACAAAACATCTTTACATATCGAACAAAACATCTGTACATATCAAACAAAACATCTTTACATATCAAACAAAACATTTTTACATATCGAACAAAACATCTGTACATATCAAACAAAACATCTTTACATATTAAACAAAACATCTTTACATATCAAACAAAACATCTTTACATATCAAACAAAATATCTTTACATATCAAACAAAACATCTTTATATATTAAACAAAACATGTTTACATATCAAACAAAACATCTTTACATATCAAACAATACATCTTTACATATCGAACAATACATCTTTACATATCGAACAAAACATCTTTACATATCAAACAAAACATCTTTTCATATTAAACAAAACATCTTTACATATCAAATTACATATTAAAAAAAACATCTTTACATATCAAACAAAACATCTTCACATATCAAACAAAACATCTTTACATATCAAACAAAACATCTTTACATATCAAACAAAAGATTTATGTGAGCTCGTGAGTGTGGGTCTCTTATTGTTGTTTTAATTTTGGTTGTTTTTGTATTTGTGTTTCTGTGTGTTTTTCTTTGTTTTTGTTTTTTTTTTTTTTTGTTTTTGAGTTTGTTTTGATTTTTGTTCTTATGATTGTGTGCAGTATATTGTGGGATGAATATTTTTGGTCTTTCTGGAGCGATAATGTGTGAGGAGTTGAGTTTCGCAAGATGTTTCCAGTTGTAGTTAAGTGTCACTGTTTGTCAGGTTGATGAGAGCGTGCAACGGGGTTTTTTGTGTTATCAAAAATCGGAAAGAAGTATCGATTTATTTTTTCATGCTAAATATCCTCAGTGAGATACAGGCAAAAGCCTAGTTTACTGGGGATACGACAAATGAAAGGCAACAAACCCAGATCCATTAAAATTATATGTCCAAATCAAATTACCTGTTGTTTTTTTCTCAAATTGTGTATATTTCTTGTCATGTGTAATAAAAAAAAAAAAAAAAAAAAAAAAAAAAAAAAAAAAAAAAAAAAAAACAAAACAAGAAAATATAAATAAATCATATATTTTAGGTGACGTATACGTCCTATCATCCAAGTCAAAATAGAAGGCCGAAGAGGTGTTGGCAGAAAGCAAATCTCCTGGCTCCGCAATATACGTGATTGGACTGGTATAAAGAGCGTTGGGGATCTTTTTCGGGCTGCCGGGGACAAAGATATATACTCTCAAGTGATATTCAACGTTGGAGGGACCTGACATGACACTGAGAAGAAGAAGAATACGTCCGATACAATACTTCTCACTTTGCCTTCTCTCAAAATCCGATCCAGCAACTTTTTCCTTTTAAAAATAAACTCGCTAAAGCCTCCGTTTCATCCATGCATGCATTTCTGATGTATTCGTCCTTTTTCAATTATCGTATTACGAGTACTATGCCAGAATTGGTCGAGTCAAAGCAAGTAATAGAACGGCTCTAAAAAATCAACTTTTCTCTTAACAATAGAAAGCAAAAGACATTTATTATATATTAAATATCTTTTCCAGGAGACTCAAGGAGTCTGTGTGACAACATTTGGTTCCAGCACCGAGTTCCCTGCCTTCTATACCCGCAGCTCAGGATTCCACTCTCCAGGGTGTGTCGACTGCCCTCTGGAAGCCGCCAAGATCGTTAAAGCAGCTCTGGACCTTCAGCTTGATTCTGGACTCCTGATAGCTGTTCCAGTTCCAGAAGAATTTTCGATGAATCGTGAGTTTAAACTTGTGCTTTATTTTCTTATCTAATAATATTTAATAAAATCAGTTTTCTGCAATGATAACTTAAATCTTAAACTTCTACAGCGCATGATTAAGTGCTATATAGCACTTAATCATGCCTCTTCACGTGGGGTAGTGTTGCAAAATATGGCATGTATATTTTACTATGTGGCGTGTGTTTACACGTTTTTTGAACATACTATATACAGATGCGGGAAATCCCCCAATCGCAGCCATTACCTTTCTATCGTTATACTCAACTTATATACAGAGTGTCCCGTGCCTCTACGTCAAGCCGGTATCGAGGAATAGGCCAGCTTATGACAGTTCAGAGTTTAAAAAAAAACTTGCAAAAGCCTTATACTTTTCGAGTTATAGGCATTTCTTTGAAAATTGTGAAAGTTGCTACCCTGCGCCAAATGTTTGTATGCTGTGACTACAAATTGCCATATTTTATAATTTTAATAATTGTATCGCAATCCTAGATAGCCCTGCTATTAGTCGGAGTCCGATATAAAACAAAAAAAAATCTTCACGTTCGAAAAAAATTTGTTTTTGTCGGATCATAAAAATTAATATTTTTTATCAGCTAACTTTAATTCATCAAACTGTAAAAATAATGTACTACGCTAACCTGGCATAATTATTTATGATAACACTAAAAGTTTTATCATTAAATACAGAAATCATTTTTTTTTTAATTTTTAAGGAAGTAGTAGGTATGTATTGTACCATTTTGAAATCCTGACTAAACAGGCCATTTTTTGCGATACAACCATTAAAATCATAAAATATGGCAATTTGTAGTCACAGCATATAAACATTTGGCGCAGGGTAGCTACTTTCACAATTTTCAAAGAAATGCCTATAACTCGAAAAGTATAAGGCTTTTGCAAGTTTTTTTTTTAACTCTGAACTGTCATAAGCTGGCCTATTCCTCGATACCGGCTTGACGTTGAGGCATGGGACACTCTGTATATAAGTTGAGTATAACGATAGAAAGGTAGTGGCTGCGATTGGGGGATTTCCCGCATCTGTATATAGGATGTTAGGACGAAAAGTATAAGGCTTTTGCAATAATTTTTTTTAAACTCTGAACCGTCATAAGCTGGCTTTTTCCTCGATACCAGCTTGACGTTGAGGCGCGGGACACCCTGTATATATTCGTTCGTAACATGTTTAATATGTCAATAATAGTTTATTCGAATTTCGAGTCAGAGCACCTTGAATTATAAAGTTAGCCCTGTAAACGGCGCTATGTAAATTTTCATTTCATTATTATTATTAATTTGTCAATAGTAGTGGGTTCGAGTCCAGAGTTATGGTGCTCTTGAGGAAAATTTGCCCTCTAAACGGCGCTATATAAATTGTTTTTCTCTTTATGTCGACCTCCGAAGTCTAGTGGTTTTACATTTGTAACAATATTCGCAAGTGTCGAGCGGTAGTGTGGCCAATATGCTCAATGACGAACCGCGAGTTTCGTATCTACTCTAAGGCCCAGGCCACACCAAAGTGCTTCGTTAGGGGCCAAACTAGGTGCTACTTGACTAATATACTAGGTGACTTCATGCTTGGCGACAGCAGAGTGCTTCGCACAAATTCATTTGACATTTGGGAGCGGTTGAGTCAACAAACGATGCCACTCTCAAAACTAAGCAATTTCGTTACAACTTACCTTATCTTTATTTACTTCCTGTACAACTTCATTCCAAAGTGATTTTATTTCAGGTACATTTTTGTATAATTTGCTCGATGGGTTCCACAAAGGCTCCATTTTATACACAGCTGTCAATAAAACTTCCGACATTGTAAAATCACGGTGACACAATCAAATTAACCGACACGTCTATTCGCTAGGAGATTCACTTGGTGACTAATTGTCATGTAGCGTGGCGCGAAGCGTGCAGTGTGGTAATCGCGATAGTATGCGGTGCGTTGGTTCGCTACGATATGTCGCCTAACTCGCAGCGTAGCTCTAAGCACCAAGCGAGGCTCCTACCTGTGTGGCCTCGGTTTCTAAACCCGAAGGCTAGCTTACTAGGGCCGATTACAATATTGTATCCTAGCCATGTCCTTTAATATATATGTTCAAAACACTAACTTAGATATAATACGAATAAAATCATTTTTTACAAAATGTGGTTTGCTTGGGTGGTCACATAAATTGCGAGTGGGCAAATGGACTATAATAAATGAAAAAAGTTTGTTTCTGAAACTCCCGTGAAACATTTTAAATTACCTTTTTGTATACAATATTAATTGCAATCTCCATACATTGATATAACAAACCTTTTGTCTATGACAAATCTGTTTATGACAAATGTTGTTTTTGCATTTCAAAAATGCATTGAAGCACACGGATAAAATAAACAACAATGCTTCCTATTTCTGCTGTACCTGCCTGTATACCTACCTAAATGAATTGTCAAAATAACGAGTGAATTGTTAAAACACAAATAAATTAAATTAATTATTGTTGATCATAAACATACAGGGTCATTGACCGATCAAGAATTCAATGATTGTTACACACTACGAACAACGACAATATTTACTATTTACAGCGCGCAAATTGGCTAGCCATCTCCAAATATAAATAATTAACCTACCGCCCGTTCATGTGATAGAGCAAGGCAGATATATATACCCCATGTATTCATTCACTGGTATAAATTGTCCGCACTCTGCGAAATAAACATACTTTTATTGTCGTCCATTCAACTGTCAAGAATTATTATTTATCGCTTGTTGTCACTTTCGTTTTTATCCATCCGCATTCCTGAGTCTATAAGTAAACAACTATCAATCAAAATCATCACAACAGTTAGACATAAGCAATCCGCTATACTGCGTTCTGAACTTCCCGCTGCGCTGCATAAACGATATTAAATGCATTTTGCATTCCATCGCCTGCAAGAATTCTTTTGTGGGGCGCATTTACTTCCAGAACAAAGGAGCCATTCAGGGTGACTCGCCACTAGGCGTGGTGTGCAGCCTGCATTCCATTTTCCAGATTTCTCAATTACTGGTTACAATAACGAGAATTTCCTAAATTCTTTCCTCTGCTAAATTGCTTTGGTTTCTGGAGTAATTTTCAAAATGATGGTACATATATACTCAAACCAATAAATATTTATTTCTTTATGTTTTCAAAACAGGCTTAGTCCAATTACTTTGAAAAATACAAGACATTAAAAAAGAAGAAAAATTACATAGAATTTTTTTTTTAAATTATATAAAATAAAAAATAATGCATATGCATGCAAACGAGTATGTACACACAAACATATGATACACATATATTCAGTCACTTAAGTATGTTGATGAGTACTTTCTAACGTGCTCAATCTATGAAGAAAATTTACTTTTGCTTTTGGTAATGTGATATGAAATATGTCAATATCCGAAGCGGTCCCGTTCAGAAGAGTTAAGGCCCTTCCAACAGGCATAGCGGCTGGAAGACCCGTTCTTGCGTATGTTATTGAGAACAGCTCTTGCCGGCGCGGCGCAGTCTAGTGTAATTGTTAGGAACATTTAAAGCTAATCTTTGTAGTAATGCTGGACAGCTCACAACTCCTTGAACGAGTCCGACAACGTATACCAAAAAACGCAGATCTCTTCTTATGCACAAGGAGTTATACCCGAGCATGCCCAGCAGAAACTGAGTAGGATAAAGCCATGGATAGACACCGAACTTTCTCATATAGAGAAATCGTAGATATTTTTTTTGTACTTTCTCCACCATGAGCGAGTTCTGTGCCCCCACCGGGCTCCAAATGCAAGCATTGCTTTCTAATTTGCTACGGATCAATGAATTAAACAACGTTTTGAGCACCAATTGGTTTATGTATCACATGACGCTGTTTTCATTTTTTTTGTCGTGATACACATCTTACGCTTTCTTCACATATATACAGTGAAAGGCGAGGAAATGGTAGAGGAAGCACACACTGTTATGGGTAACATAGTAAGTCACAATCAAGCAGGATCGAGGTTCTTCATTTCATCTCCGACGACGACATACCTGAGTGGGAAGAAAATAATGGCGACGACGGTTCGACTTCACAGGGGAAGGAAAATGACACAGCGCAGTAAATATACTTATTCTTTGCTACATAATACTCCTCAATATTTATTCTAATTAGTAATACAGACATATTGAATAGCGTGTCAGGGAGATAGTTATATTTTTGGCCCAGTAATAAAGCTTTCAGGTTTATAGCTACCGGAGTAAACACGAAACTCGTTCTTCGCCATTGCGCGTTTTTGCAACACTACCGCACTATTGCAAGTAAGTTTTTGTAAACGCACTGTTACTCACACTATTACAAAATGACTCTTCTGGCTGAACGATCTATACATCGGGTGTTGTCAAAATGATTAGGATGGAATGCAACAGCGGTATTTTTACGTTTTTTCTGTCTTTTTCGCGTCTCCAAAACTGTAATTTATTTTTTTCTCTCTATTTCGAGTCTCCAAAACTGTAATTATTTTTTTTGTCTATTTCGAGTCTTCAAAACTATAATTAAATTTTTTCTGTCTATTTCGACTCTCCAAAACTGTAATTCAATTTTTTCTGTCTATTTCGAGTCTCCAAAACTATAAGAATTTTTTTTCTGTCTATTTCGAGTCTCCAAAACTGTAATTCGATTTTTTCTGTCTATTTCGAGTCTCCAAAACTATAATTATTTTTTTTCTGTCTATTTCGAGTCTTCAAAACTGTAATTCAATTTTTTCTGTCTATTTCGAGTCTTCAAAACTGTAATTTAATTAGTTTAACATTGGCCTTTTCTAGCATGTCTTTCACTATACACATAAACGAGAATTTGCTATATAAATATTTCTTAATTCATTCGTCCTACATTCCTTAACCATCTATGCGAACTCTTTTTCATCCTATCCTCATTATCAATCGTACATTCGTCTCAATTTGAGATACATACATTTTCTGTGATACATCCTCAATTTAAATTATAAATGGATAACATCTGGATAACAGAAACATTCTCCAGTTTATAGATGGATAACATCTGGATAACAGAAACATTCTCCAGATTATAGATGGATAACATCTGGATAACAGAAACATTCTCCAGATTATAGATGGATAACATCTGGATAACAGAAAATTTCTCCAGATTATAGATGGATAACATCTGGATAACAGAAACATTCTCCAGATTGGAAAACGTATTAACCCTACTCGTACAATGTATGACATCATGGACGTTGATGAAATTTATATTCAGCATAGGAAAAGTGATGTTTACAATGGGAAAAATAATGAAAAAAAATCACAAATAATTTTTTGTGTTTTGTTTATTGAAAAAATGCATGATGATGCAAATTTGCTTCACACATATTGCAGATAAGTTTTTAAATGAAAATATTGTGTAAATAAATATAACATACCTGAATTGCTATTGTTTTTTAACTTCTAAAATACTTTTATTGTGGTTTGATTAATTCTTGAAATTGAGTAAAAAGTTGCATCCTCCATTCCCTCCAACTGTCAGAATTAATTAATTAATTATTAATTATTATTACAGATGACAAGAAATATACACAATTTGCGAAAAAACAACAGGTTATTTGATTTGGACATACAATTTTAATGGATCTGGGTTTGTTGCCTTTCATTTGTCGTATCCCCAGTAAACTAGGCTTTTGCCTGTATCTCACTGAGGATATTTAGCATGAAAAAATAAATCGATCCTTCTTTCCGATTTTTGATTACACAAAAACAAAACCCCGTTGCACGCTCTCATCAACCTGACAGTGACACTCAACTACAAGTGGAAAACATCTTGCGAAATTCAACTCCTCACACATCATCACTCCAGAAAGACCAAAAATATTCATCCCAAAATATACCGCACACAATCATAAGAATAAGAATTAAAATTAAAACAAAAATTACACAGAAACAACAAGAAGAAACCCACACTCACGAGCTCACATAATTTTTTTCCACTTGTCATTCATCCTGAAAGTCCAAGTACTCAAAATCCTGTCGCAATAACAACCACGCTCCGATCGACTGTCTAAATGGTTTTCCTACCTTTACCTTTATTGAATTCGGCACGCCATTGCATGTAATGGGAGCCCAATAAGCATATTGCCTTTGGGCAAAATTAAAAATCATTTTTTGATATACAAACGGCTTTTTTATTTTTTTTTGCAAATAGTCAACAAGAGAGTTAATTATACCATATGATTTTAGTGTATTTTGTTCCCAAAATATGGTCTTGCATTTATCATATTTTTTAATTATCATGACGGAAATTTGCATCCCAATGCACTGTAGGGTTTTAAAATAGGTCAACTGCGCAATATCAACAGTAGCAGAAATGACAATACATTATAGTGTGTTAGTGCCCACCTTTATGTGTTGAAGTAAAACTTGGACTTGACAGAAGTAGAATTAGAGGAAGATTAATTCTGTGGTGCTGCGTGTATTAAGGAAAATTTGTGGACGGTCATTGTTTGAAAGAAGGCGAAATTAAGACATGAGAAATGAATGCATGTATGAAATGGGTGTTTTTAAATCCTGGATAACTTAATGCTCCAAAATCCTGCAGAGAAACGACCTAGATGAAAGCGACACCCAGAATCGAAGAACATACAGCCTGAGAACGAGAAGCGCCGACTCCAACAGCCTACCTAAGCATTGAGTTGGGACAGTGTCAGGAAGAAGAAGAAAAGAAAGAGCTCTAAGATTGGACATGGGCAGATAATGAATGATGAAAGAATACTTTAAGTGACTATACAAGTCAAAAGTGCAAAGTGTACGTGGAAGAGTAGAACTGACGAAAACGTGGCTGGATCAAATGGACCAGAGTTTGATAGAACGCAAAGTATGAATAAAAGAAGATTGTCCATGGCGTATGAATGTGTAGGCGAAAGTTGTGAGATTGAATCGAAAAGTTTGGAGATCTGTTCTCTCTGCCTATCCCGTAAGGGACACGGCATGATGATATGTATGTACGTGTATGGCATGGATTTATTTATTAATTTAGAGTCTCATTATGTTCCTTTTTTTATATTCAGCGAAGAGCACTGACAATTCATCACAGGACTTGGCAAAAATAATTTAATTGCATTGTTAGTGAAACAAATTGTAAAAAAAAAATTGTAATAAAAAACAAAAAAAATATTGTAATAAAAAACAAAAAAAATAAAGTAAGAAAAATCCTCTAAAAATGGCAGCTCAGTGAAGATTTTTATCTGACCTTTTATAACGCTATAAAACTCCCTTATCAATTTTTAACCCTTTCATCTAGCACGACCCACCCACTTCTTCACTGTCCATCACGCGTGTACCGCCGTCCCGTCCCCTGATTATTAATGTAGGCCCATTTAACAGGCCTCGTCTATTAGGCATGGCCAATTATTTCGCTGCCTCCGGTCTCAGGTTCTGGCCCGTCGCGTGACACGTCACCCTCGCGTGCTAGGCTACGAGGGTGTGCCGGAGAAACCAACATATTAGGCCCTTCTTCTGGTTACGAAATACTCTTCTTAAATGAAGGTCCGCTGACTTTTTTTTATCCCATCATTACGAAAGGTTTTTTTTATCTTCATCTTAACTCCCTTATTCTAGAGGGGACGTGGCTCCATCCCTTGTATTAGAACCTCTCAAGCAATACATTTCAGAAGCGTTTTTTTGTTACTGTTAAGTGACACTTTTTTATTTATGTGAGAAATTTTTCTTTTCTTTATATATTTATTTACACATTTATTGCAAATACTATCTGGCGGGCTTATTGCAGGCGGCAATTTCTTCCAGCCAACCGGACAAAAGTAAATACATTCCAATGACTATCCATCCCTACGAAATCCATGAACACATACTTGAGCATACGCCAACAAACCCCACAAAGACGGACAATCACCCGAATATTCCCTTTCATATAAAGTGAGATATCATCAATCAAAGGAAAAAGAAGGCGTGGTGGAGAGAATAGGAAAAAATCAGGAAATAAACACGTTATATTACTAACTAGAAATTTTGTATTTTTTCAGTCGCTTGGGGTAATTATGGACATCCTACTTATGTATATCATACCTTTTTGGGCTTACTTTGCCAACAAATTATTATGTAACTTTAAAAAATATAGTATAAGCTAGTATATTAAAAAATATGAGCTAATATATTAAAATATATAAGCTAATATGTTAAAAAATATAAGCTAATATGTTAAAAAATATAACCTAATATTATATATTAAAAAATATAAGCTAGCATATTAAAAAATATGAGCTAATATATTAAAAAATATAAGCTAATATGTTAAAAAATATAACCTAATATTATATATTAAAAAATATAAGCTAGTGTATTAAAAAATATAAGTTAATATATTTAAAAATATAAGCTAATATATTAAAAAATATAAGCTAATATGTTAAAAAATATAACCTAATATTATAAACGAGTATTAAAAAAAATATTAAAAAATATAAGCTAATATGTTAAAAAATATAACCTTATATTATATATTAAAAAATATAGGCTAGTATATTAAAAAATATGAGCTAATATATTAAAAAATATAAGCTAATATATTAAAAAAATATAAGCTAATATACTAAAAAATATAAGCGAATATGTTAAAAAATATAAGCTAATATGGTAAAAAATATAACCTAATATTATATATTAAAAAATATAAGCTAATATATTAAAAAATATGAGCTAATAAATAAAAAATATAAGCTGATATATTAAAAAATATAAGCTAATATATTAAAAAATATAAGCTTACTGTAAATATTAAAAAAATTAAGTTGATATATTAAAAATTATATAATAGATATACAGGTTGTCGCAAAAACATGTATTCACAGTTTTAATGATTATAAAGTCTTTATTTATTAGCATACAGTTCCCTTTCAACGTTCACAATAAACAACATAAATGTATTTTTTTATACTTGGCGCCTGTTTTCAAATTGATGACCATTCTGGTCTAGACTTTGCTGGCAACGCGAAGCGATGGAATCATTTCATTTGGTATTTGGGCACATTCTCTTTCAATGGTTACTCGTAATTCATCCATGGTTTACAGGTTTTTTTAGCATAAACTTTATTCTTGAGAAATCCCCAAAAGTCTACTACCGCGTTTTCCTACTTCCAGTAGCACTTCAAAATAAACTTTCTTTGTTCAAAACTTCGTTTGGTTTCTACTATTATTTCTCAACGGTTAAATCTAAAATATTCAGCAAGTTACCAGCCATTAAAGTGTGGATGCATTTTTTGCGACAGCCTGTAGTTTACTTATTTATTTATTAGTACACATGACAAGAAATATACACAATTTGCGAAAAAACAACAGGTATTTTGATTTGGACATACAATTTTAATGGATCTGGGTTGGTTTTTTTGTTTTTTTGTTAGTTTGTTTTGTTTGTTTTTTTGTTTGTTTTTTTTGTTTGTTTTTTTTGTTTGTTTTTTTTTTGTTTGTTTTTTTGTTTGTTTTGTTTTTCATTGAAAAAACAAAAAGTATATTTTATTCTAATGCATTTAATTATTTCTGCATAATTAGAAATTTCCTCAATTGAGTTTCATTCCTCTAAAAAATATGTCTTGAATAATAATTAAGATGTGGTGCTTTAACTGTGGCATATGCCAATTTAAAATTTTAAATTAAATAAATAAATCAACTAGCTGTAATCCGTGAAAAATCACGGGGGTGCAAATAAACTTGTTAAGCTGAAAAGCTGAAAAATAAAAACTGCTGAGAAAGCTTTAAGAGCGATTATTTGTTTTAAAGTTTTGAAAGTCCGGGAAATCTAAATTGCTAAACAACTCCGTCAAAAGTTGAGGGAACTGATGTCGTGTTTCGTTTTCATATTCAACAAGAATAGTTCGTTTATGGGAGCAATGGTTGAATGTTTTGTCATCAGATCACTGCAAAATTGTTGAATTGGAATTCAGTATAGGTAGAGCCACAGTTATGAATTTCAACTCTGTTATAATCATGTTGTCATGATAGTAAACTTCAAATCTTCTCTCAGAACGTTGACGAACACCACGTATTTGCTGTATTTCTTTAGCACGACACTCGTTAGCTTTTTCAGTCTCTTGCTGTGGTTGAGCTTATTGAAAATCACGCTTTTGTTGAGCTTCCACAGCACGACGCTTATTTGTTTTATCTTCAGTCTCGTACTGTTGTTGAGCTTCCACAGTACGATGCGTGTTGGTTTTGTCTTCAATCTCTTCCTGTTCCTGAACTTTCACAGCACGACGTATGTTGGTTTTGTCTTCAATCTCTTCCTGTTGTTGAACTTCTACAGCACGACGATTATTGGTTTTATCTTCAGTCTCGTACTGTTATTGAGCTTCCACAGCACGACGTATATTGGTTTTGTCTTCAATCTCTTCCTGTTGTTGAGCTTCCACAGCACGACGCCTATTGGATTCGTTTTCAGTCGCTGTTGTTGTACTTGTTGAAAATTTTGCATTTGCTGCGGCTGAACCGCTCATTGGTTTCACCTGATATTTGTTTCTCCCGCTGTTACCTCCAGGACGTATATTTATCCCGAATTGATCTTCTTTCGTTTGAGTCCATCTTTTTTTTTCTTTAATTGAAATGTATGACAATCATTTACTTATTTGAAGATAAAAATTAATATCCTAAATAATAACTCGACAACATCCATTCTTATTTATTTATTTAACACTTTTATTGCAATACAATTGGGCGGGCTAATTGCCAGGCGGCAATCTCTTCCAACCAACCAGACAAAAGTAAATGAAGCAAGTTACGTGGTCGCATAAATCATTCAAATGACTATCCATCCCCACGAAATCCATAAACACATACGTGAGCACATGCCCACGAACCCCACAAAGACGGACAATCAGCCGAACATTATTTTTCATATAAAGTGAGATATCATCAATCAAAAGGAAAGGAAGGGATGGTGGAGAGGAAAGGAAAAGAAAAATCAGGAATGAAACACGTTATTTTACTGACTAGAAATGAAGAGTTTTTTCAGTCGCTTTTTAAAGCATGCCAAGGACGAAGCGAATCTTATATTGGTTTGTAACTGATTCCAGAGTCTCACTGCATGGACAGTAAAGGACGACGTAAAGAAAGAGGAGCGGTGAACTGGAAAGGCCAATAAACAATCTCTGTTTGAGCGTAGCGCTAATCCATGATTGGAAAGAAGCTGAAAATTTTCGGCGAGATAAGAAGGTGCGGCGGGACAGTTAAGGATATTATACTATAGAGACAGTATGTGAATTTGGCGTCTATTTCTAACATTCAACCAGTTCAATACCTTCTGGTATGAAGTTATATGGTCGTACTTTCGTAGGTTGAAAATGAATCTTAGACACACATTTTGAAGACGCTGTAATTTGTCCAGCTGTTCCTCTGTAACATCCAAGTAAGATACGTCCGCATACTCCAGAATTGGAAAGAGCAGAGATTGTACGAGTAAAATTTTGGTTTTAGTTGGTAGGAATCTTTGCAACACTTTAAGGGAATGAAGGCTGAAGAAGATCCGTACACACGGACGTAAACACAATCAATGTTATATTATTTGCTATGTTAACTTTAAACACTTATCTGAATTTATTTTCTACATTTAATAAAAGTTTGAGGAATTTAGATGTTTTGATACAGACTATTAATCGTCAACATTAGTATTGGAAAGGATACGTGTATTATAGTACTTTAGTGGGCTCGAGAAAATTTTACTTTAAACTGAAAATTTTATTTAGTGTTCTTTTTAAACCTCGAATATTTATTTAGTGTTCTTTTCAAAACCTCGAATATTTATTTAGTGTTCTATTTAAACCTCGAGTATTTATTTAGTGTTCTTTTTAAACCTCGAATATTTATTTAGTGTTCTTTTTAAACCTCGAATATTTATTTTTTAGTAATACAATAAACGAGACATACGTGTTATTTACATTTATTGTACATAACACAAAATCTAAAAATAACATTCTAATAGTCTCCAAAAATACAATATTATGAAACATACTTGTATATTATGCAAGATTGAACGTGAGAAATGGACGACAAATTTACATACAAGTACCCGGCAGTAAGTAATACACATCGGGCTTAAGAAAGAGACTGTCAGCCATAATCGGGTAACTTCGGCTTTGTAGAGCATCGTCTCTGTCGCACGATGCGCTAACAGTTCGGAATCTACAATGACAGAGACCACCTCGTCTTATTTTGCCAAAAAAATTCAGCGTCTTTTACGATCATGGACTTGGGCTTCGCACAGACAGGGATTGTTAATTGGCCTTCCCAGTTCACCGTTCCTTTTTTTTTACATTGTCTTTTACTGTCCATGCAGTGAGACTCTGGAATCAGTAACAAACCAATATTAGACTCGCTCCGTCTTTGGCATGCTTTAAGAAGCGACTGAAAAACCCTTAATTTCTAGTCAGTAATATAACGTGTTTCATTCATGATTTTTCTTTCGCCCCTTATGACATAACGTTGGCTCAAATCTAATCTATAACTGTTGTATTATTTAACATTTTCATTGCATTCATACAACCTGGCGGGTATAGTGCCAGGTGGCCACCTCTTCCAACCAGCCATAAAGGGGTTAAATATGCGTTGAGTGGAAATCGGATTGTTACCCCTTTTTAATTGGATACAAACAGAAATTGAACTCGTAACCGTTAGGTTGGAACACGTCTTATCAACTAAACGACGGAAGCTATATACGTTCACAAAATTCTCAAATGAATACCGAGTTCTTCTAAACATAAATCAGTCAAAAGACAAGACCTTAGATAGAGGTGCTGGAGAATAACCCTCCTGAACTCAACAACATCAAAAATGAAAATAAAAATATACTGTCAAAAATAATTGGTTCGATTCCCAAGTTACACTTAAGGAGCCTACTTTCTAAACGGCACTATATAAATTGTCCTTTTATTATTATTATTATTTTAGTAACACGGTTTGTTAATACCGTGGCTCAATGATTCTCATTCTTTCTTAGCACCCAGACACCCAAGACGTAATTATGCAAAAAGGAATTAACCCGCATTTTATCTGTTCTGATGTTAGCTTTTTCAAAATGTTTCTCATTCTTTCTTAGCACCCAAGACGTAATTACACGAAAAGGACTCAACCCACATTTTATCTGTTCTGAGATTAGCTTTTTCAAAATATTTCTCATTCTTTCTTAGCACCCAGACACCCAAGACGTAATTACGCGAAAAGGACTCAACCCACATTTTATCTGTTCTGAGATTAGCTTTTTCAAAATATTTCTCATTCTTTCTTATCACCCAGACACCCAAGATGTAATTACGCGAAAAGGACTCAACCCACATTTTATCTGTTCTGAGATTAGCTTTTTCAAAATATTTTTCCAATTGTTACGTATTATAACATATCTTAACGATTCCTTTTTATGTGTGTATGCCAATGAAATTTGTATCCAGGTGTTTCAGAAAATCAACTCTCTTGTCTTTTGTTGCCCTTGAAAAGTCAACTTTCCCACCCCGCCCTCACAGTCCTTCCATCCCTCTTTATTTCCTACCTTTCCCCATATGCTTGCGTTTCCCCGAGCGCGAGTTAGATTGAAACGTCATTTTGTCCTTTTGAATACTCTGAATCAGAGAAAAATATGAATCGGTCATGGGCTTAATTTCTCCGAAATTATATTAAATACAATATTTGGATATATTATACATCAGTATTTATTAACCCTTCCCTCCCTGTGATGTGTAACTAGTACACATTGCTTCTAAAAAACTTTAATATCTCTATAAATATAATAAATACTGGGTTCAGATTTTAGGCATTCCTCCGTAATATATAATATTTACGCATTGAATGAAAAAATAATATTAATAATAATTAGCACTTATCAGCCACATCAGAGATATTTTGTGAAAATCGGGAATAAATTCACCAATACAATCAAACGTGTGCCAGTGTGTGACGTAGGTATATTCATTCTTAAAAAACGCTATGGGTGAGGAAGCGATGCTATTCACGTCTCATTCTCATTCTGCTTCGGTATATGGGAACGTAAGAAATAGAATCACAAACGTTCAGTAATTTAAATTATTTTGTCAACTTTAACATAAGCCTCGATTCTAATAAATAGCAAGTTATTTAGGTAAATACATTACATAAAACTCACAATAATGACAAATTAATACATCTTGTTACAAATCAGCCAAAATGTAGCAGTTTGTTAAAATCAAATAATATTTGGTGACGTTCCTTAAAAGTCACTACGTTAGTCTGCATTGGCTAGGGATGGGGTATTCGATAATTGGATTTTAGATTTTTTTATACCTAAAATTAAATGTTCGTAATAAGTATTAATTCATAGTGGATCTTAGCCTATTTACAGATATATACAAATCATACAATACATTAGAAAGTCAGTATAATGAAAATTAGGAATTAAAACGTTAGTTTAGAGAAAAACAATTTTTCGATTTATAAAAAAACGATTCGATTTGTAAAAAAAAACGATTTTACCCCATCCCTTTGAGACATGACATTTCAAATGTCACAGGGACCATGCTACATTTTCTCAAGTATAGCAGGGGTTTCAGGTTCGATTCCTGATGATACTCAAAAAATATTAAAAAGTTCCCAGTTCTGTAAAATAGTTCATCTGGAAACAACACTTGTGTTTAAGTTAATATAAATATAGTTTTATTGATGGCAACACAGTATGTACATATGATATATAAATACATAAGAAAATTGTACATATATTTCAAGATAAATAGCAGAAAATACATTTAAAAGAGAAGCTATCAAAAGGTCTGGGCTCATCTCACAATATCCCCCCGGCCGAGATACTCCCCTCCCAATATAGGGCAAACTCGGCGGCGAAAAAATAAAAAAGAAAACCCACAAATACTATCTCAGGTTAACTGTCAGCTAAAAAAAAAGAGAAAAGCTAACGCTAAGATATGCTAAGAAATATGAGAATGTATAAAGATCGTTTCAAATATTGAATTAGATGAGACTCTTTGTGCTCCCTTGATGATGAGAGGAAAACCTTGAAACCGGTAGAGTTACATTGTTACATAAAGAGGAATAAACAGAGTTTTATATTATATAATAAATTACAAAGTCTTGAAACCTCCATAATGTTAATGCCTTAACTATAAATAATATACAATCAAAAAGGCTTTTACCATTGAGAACCCGAGTGGAATGAAACCCCCGAGTTGAAAGTTTAACATTTTCCCAACTGGACCACGGAGTTCTTACGAGAAATGATTGTTTGACAAACTATGCTAAGGATTGGAATGTAATATAACAGGTTTGTCCAAAGGTTCAGTTTGAGAAGTGAATTTTGTATTTTGATCTAACGTTCTATTCACCGTCGAGAACATCCCTGTCACAAGGGAGCAAGCAGCCTCCTTTATAATTATACCACCCTTAATTGACCACATTTTCGGAAGGCAAAATCAGAACATTTTTTATTGTTTAATAAATCTATCCTGACTTATTCATTTGAATGGTATCTTTCAATGCATTAGAATTGATGATTTCGACATGTTGAATGGCGTGACAAAGAGACAACATTCATACTCTTACAGAGTCCCTTAAAAACATTAATACTGAGCATAACTAGGAGCAAACAGCAGTAGATATATCTAAAAAGTAGACACAGTCAAGCTGCAAGTACTAAAGCTCCCTGCCTTATATACGAGTATAACATGATATGACTATCGCAAATTGGCTAACGTAGCCATCTGCAGTGGCATCAACGTCAGATACCCTGATCCCTACTTTGCATTATACCTTCTATCATACCCGTTACGGGTAATAGCCATACATTCACTCTTACAACCTTAAAAATATAGAGGTGGCAGTCTCCTTGTCTGGAAACCCCACGGGTGTATTTTTTTCATCCCTCAACATATAATTAATATCCCTCAACATAATATTTATGACACCTTTCAACGTATCCGAATTTATGATGCGAACATATTGAAGAGCATGGCCGGGAGACTACCTTGTCGTTGGCCCCACTAATCAGATTGATAACTAATTGATTTAGGCATGGAACAGTTTACATGTTTGAAATATTACCGCACATGGACAGGTAACAACACTTGCCAAACTCCAGACTGGAAGCATTTTCTTTGGTATCGTTGGAAATTGGACCCAAGACCCTCGAGTGAAAGGCAAGTGTCTTAACTTGGTCACGAAGGCTGTCATCCAGTAAATATGATAAGTTATCTCTCGTGATCAAGTAGGAATGTCAGAGTCATTGGGCGATCACAGGCTCCCAAAACGCGTCTTGTACGGGGAAAGTAGTAGGTAAGCGAAGGGTTGGTGGGCAGATAAAGCGCTATAATGACAATCTGCGAGAGCTACAGACTGTATTCTAGCGCTTTGTGCTGGGTGCCTGAGAACTGGGTGCAGGTTGTTCAGGATCGCGAAGGGTGGAGAGCCATCTGCTCTCGGGTTGATGGCGTCTCAACAGCTAGACATGTGAGAAACAGTCAGTGTGCTGCGAACATACATACGTCAGCATTTTCAGGCGGCTCAGCAGTATCCACATGTCTGCGACATCTGCAGAATGGATTGCGCATCTAGGATCGGCCCAATTTTTCACAGAAGATGATTAACGTGGAAGAGCAGTTCAAGATTGACGTTGGAATGGCGAGGGGATTCTCGATTACGAGGATCCTCGAGAAACGACGATGACGAGTTTTTTACCTTAAGGTCGTTTAAAATAAATAAATAAACAGCATTAGACGTCTTTTTATCTATTTACAGCTTTATATTGATAGAAAGTCTTGGAGTGGGATTCTGTCTTTTTATCTATTTACAGCTTTATATTGATAGAAAGTCTTGGAGTGGGATTCTGTCTTTTTATCTATTTACAGCTTTATATTGATAGAAAGTCTTGGAGTGGGATTCTGTCTTTTTATCTATTTACAGCTTTATATTGATAGAAAGTCTTGGAGTGGGATTCTGTCTTTTTATCTATTTACAGCTTTATATTGATAGAAAGTCTTAGAGTGGGATTCTGTCTTTTTATCTATTTACAGCTTTATATTGATAGAAAGTCTTGGAGTGGGATTCTGTCTTTTTATCTATTTACAGCTTTATATTGATAGAAAGTCTTGGAGTGGGATTCTGTCTTTTTATCTATTTACAGCTTTATATTGATAGAAAGTCTTAGAGTGGGATTCTGTCTTTTTATCTATTTACAGCTTTATATTGATAGAAAGTCTTGGAGTGGGATTCTGTCTTTTTATCTATTTACAGCTTTATATTGATAGAAAGTCTTGGAGTGGGATTCTGTCTTTTTATCTATTTACAGCTTTATATTGATAGAAAGTCTTAGAGTGGGATTCTGTCTTTTTATCTATTTACAGCTTTATATTGATAGAAAGTCTTAGAGTGGGATTCTGTCTTTTTATCTATTTACAGCTTTATATTGATAGAAAGTCTTAGAGTGGGATTCTGTCTTTTTATCTATTTACAGCTTTATATTGATAGAAAGTCTTAGAGTGGGATTCTGTCTTTTTATCTATTTACAGCTTTATATTGATAGAAAGTCTTAGAGTGGGATTCTGTCTTTTTATCATCTATTTACAGCTTTATATTGATAGAAAGTCTTAGAGTGGGATTCTGTCTTTTTATCTATTTACAGCTTTATATTGATAGAAAGTCTTAGAGTGGGATTCTGTCTTTTTATCTATTTACAGCTTTATATTGATAGAAAGTCTTAGAGTGGGATTCTGTTTTTTTATCTATTTACAGCTTTATATTGATAGAAAGTCTTAGAGTGGGATTCTGTCTTTTTATCTATTTACAGCTTTATATTGATAGAAAGTCTTGGAGTGGGATTCTGTCTTTTTATCTATTTACAGCTTTATATTGATAGAAAGTCTTAGAGTGGGATTCTGTCTTTTTATCTATTTACAGCTTTATATTGATAGAAAGTCTTAGAGTGGGATTCTGTCTTTTTATCTATTTACAGCTTTATATTGATAGAAAGTCTTAGAGTGGGATTCTGTCTTTTTATCTATTTACAGCTTTATATTGATAGAAAGTCTTAGAGTGGGATTCTGTCTTTTTATCTATTTACAGCTTTATATTGATAGAAAGTCTTAGAGTGGGATTCTGTCTTTTTATCTATTTACAGCTTTATATTGATAGAAAGTCTTAGAGTGGGATTCTGTCTTTTTATCTATTTACAGCTTTATATTGATAGAAAGTCTAAGAGTGGGATTCTGTCTTTTTATCTATTTACAGCTTTATATTGATAGAAAGTCTTAGAGTGGGATTCTGTCTTTTTATCATCTATTTACAGCTTTATATTGATAGAAAGTCTTAGAGTGGGATTCTGTCTTTTTATCTATTTACAGCTTTATATTGATAGAAAGTCTTAGAGTGGGATTCTGTCTTTTTATCTATTTACAGCTTTATATTGATAGAAAGTCTTAGAGTGGGATTCTGTTTTTTTATCTATTTACAGCTTTATATTGATAGAAAGTCTTAGAGTGGGATTCTGTCTTTTTATCTATTTACAGCTTTATTTTGATAGAAAGTCTTAGAGTGGGATTCTGTCTCTTTATCTATTTACAGCTTTATATTGATAAAAAATCTTAGAGTGGGATTCTGTCTTTTTATCTATTTACAGCTTTATATTGATAGAAAGTCTTAGAGTGGGATTCTGTCTTTTTATCTATTTACAGCTTTATATTGATAGAAAGTCTTAGAGTGGGATCCTGTCTTTTTATCTATTTACAGCTTTATATTGATAGAAAGTCTTAGATTGGGATTCTGTCTTTTTATCTATTTACAGCTTTATATTGATAGAAAGTCTGAGAGTAGGATTCTGTCTTTTTATCTATTTACAGCTTTATATTGATAGAAAGTCTTAGAGTGGGATTCTGTCTCTTTATCTATTTACAGCTTTATATTGATAAAAAATCTTAGAGTGGGATTCTGTCTTTTTATCTATTTACAGCTTTATATTGATAGAAAGTCTTAGAGTGGGATTCTGTCTTTTTATCTATTTACAGCTTTATATTGATAGAAAGTCTTAGAGTGGGATTCTGTCTTTTTATCTATTTACAGCTTTATATTGATAGAAAGTCTTAGAGTGGGATTCTGTCTTTTTATCTATTTACAGCTTTATATTGATAGAAAGTCTGAGAGTAGGATTCTGTCTTTTTATCTATTTACAGCTTTATATTGATAGAAAGTCTTGGAGTGGGATTCTCGTAAATGAAATGTAAGATTTCAAATAGACCGAGTACTGAATAAGGGAGAACATATGGTCACGGTGACATCCCCTATCTAAAATGGTGACGTGGGGGAGTGTAGCTTCCATTCTTCTTTGACAACGGAAAGAAAACCCTTTCTTCGCCTGTTTGCTCGTGGAATTTGGATTCAGAAAATATGTGTATAATGTGGACTGGATGCTTGTACTAGTATCCGCCATGTATACACTCCGAGAGTCGAGGATTTTTCATTGAAGGCTTTGAATTTTATTTCGTCCTTTGAATTCAGGACGTTGACATTGATTTCTTATACTTTAAGTGGTTTGTGATATCATAAAGCAATTATAAAAAATCATCATACACAAATCTTTGTCAAAACATATGTATAATATACGAGTATGTAAGTGAAACTTGGACAAAGAAATAAGTGGGGAAAGAAGATAAATGCTGTATAAATGAGAGCGTTGCGTAGAATATAATTGCGGTATATAGAGGTGCATGGTCGTGCGGTAACGCACTGGACTTCCGTGCGGAAGGTCGTCGGTTCAAACCTCGCGCTGTGCTACTCTCCTCGGACGACACAGGCACTTTTTCCGCCTAGGGTATTGTAAGAATATCTATTCTTTAAAAAAAAAAAAGTGAAAAACGTTATAAAATAATGCGAATCGAAAGAATATGTACTGCTTATGATGAAAAACAAAATTTTTTATTGTGTGACTACGTAGAAAGGGTGAATTATGAAAGATTTACAAAAAAGTTCTATAAGTAAACACATAATATTAGGTGTTAACATAAGTTGTGTCCGTTTTTTTCCAATTTAAAAATGAGCACTAAAAGTAAAACAAAATGGTAAAGGTTATACGTCATTCGAAAGAAAATTTTCTGCTCTACAAGATATTGTGTTTGCTTTTACGTTACATATATTATTTTATTTGATTACAAGCCTTCAAAATGGAATGTCAAGTAGACGAAAGTGAGCATTTTCGACACCTCCTTCTGTTCGCGTTCAATCGAGGGAATAAAGCTGCCAAAGCTGCTCGCGATATTTTCGAAGTGTACAATGAAGATGCTATGAATGAAAGGACAGCTCGTCGATGGTTTTTGCGTATCAAAGACGGTAATTTTGACCTGAAAGACATGAAGCGTTTCGGACGACCAGTGGACTTCGATGAGGACCGCTTAAACCATATTATTCATGAAGATCCCCTTCAAACCACCGTAAAATTGGCTGAGCAGATGAATTGTTGTCACATGACTGTATGCCGTCATCTACAATCTGTCCTTTCATTCATAGCATCTTCACCGTACAATTCGCAAATATCGCGAGCAGCTTTAGCAGCTTTATTCCCTCGATTGAACGCGAACAGAAGGAGGTGTCGAAAATGCTCCCTTTCGTCTACTTGACATTCTATTTTGAAGGCTTGTAATCAAATAAAATTATACATGTAACGTAAAAGCAAACACAATTTCTTGTAGATCAGAAAATTATCTTTCGAATGACGTATAACATTTAGCATTTTGTTTTACTTTTGGTGCTCATTTTTAAATTTGGAAAAAACGGACACAACTTATGTTAACACCCAATACATAAATATAGGATAATTGACAGCAATATAGTATGTACATATTACCTTGCAATTACACAGATATGTAAAGGCAATACAAAAGAAAAAAAAAACATTAAAGAGAGAATTTATCAAATGGTATGGGCTCATCTCAAACATCCTCCCGATCGCGATACACCCCTACCAATAGAGAGTGACCTCGGCAATGAGGACGTCAGATATTGTTTAGCCCACACTCTTGTACTAGCTAACTGTAATACGAAAATTAATTATAAATAAACTGTTAATAAAATTATACATTACATTAATATGTAGGAATTGTGAGAGAAATATTAATGTATATACATACATCTTAGAAAGGAATCTCCCAATATCCTTGAAGCGAAGGGTATCCAACCAGTGTATTCTCCCAGTACTTACGTATGGCTGCGAGACATGGACGCTCACAGTAAAGAACACAGTAAATCTCCAGACCGCACAAAGGGGCATGGAGAGATGCATGTTGGGATATACTAAAAGAAACCGTAAACGAAACACCTGGATTCGCAATACGAGTATAACAAAGGTAGAAGACGTTATAAAGGTGTGCAAAAGAATGAAGTGGCAATGGGCAGGACACGTAGCCAGAATGTCAGACTCCCGATGGGCATCCGAAATAATCCAATGGTACCCATGAGGCATAAATACGCCCAGAACAAGACCGAAGGTATGCTGGATAGATGAAATCAGGAAGCATGGCAGCATCACATGGCATCAACGAGCAAAACACCGAACTATTTGGAGCCAACTTGGGGAGACCTTCATCCAGCAGTGAATCGACCCTGGTTGATAATGATGATGACGATGATAGATACAATATCAGCCATTTATTGCCAGCGTAAAGAGATATATTATTATATAAATGTTGACAAAATAGAGATATGCACCAGAAGATAACTTTTAGCGCCAGTTATTATATGAGCGGTTGCAGCTCGTCTGATATGACAATTCACTCTTCTACCATATATACGAGAGTCATACAGAAACTAAGATTACAAAGACTCCTGAGGCCGGGGGAAATTTGTTGTTTCAAAGTTGGCGCACCTGGCGTGTAGGGGGGATCCTAAGGGTCAGTTTGTTTCGTCCCGCGTGTTTGTCGGCGATTTTGTTCAGTCGCAGTAAATTCTTCTCATGGAGAGGCCATCGTGGGCTCCCGCCACCACTCATTCGTGCGAGACCCGCGCGGTCATCCGTTTTTTTACTTTGCAGAACAATACCGGCGCGAACAGTTATTATATCACATGAGCGGTTGCAGCTCGTTTGATATGACAATTCACTCTTCTACCATATATACAAGTATTAAATAAGGTAAGATAAATAAAGGGACACCAAATCAATCAAATTCTGAAAAAATGGAAGACTGAAAAGCCTTTATTTTGCGTGATGGGGTATATGATATGACTCTGACAGAAGTGAAATATGTATGCCAGAATATAATTAAGTGTATACCTGTTCTCTCTGCTTGGTTTAATAAGGATATGGTGTGATGGTGATGATCAACAGTAGTAGTTTTAAAATAAATCAATCTTTTGTAATTTGTTTAGTAGAATTAATTTATTCTACTTAGTATACCGATATAATCCCATCGGTTTCAACGTTTTCACTTCATCATCAGATTATATTCGAACTTGTCCTACATACACACGAGGGTTGCTACTTAAGTTTGGAGACAGACAAGTAAAAACGAATATTTATCATTGAAAATGGCTTTATTCTTTTTCAAAATATCCATGAAGATCAATAAACTTTTTCATGCGTTTGAACCAATTTTCGAAGCACTTTTTCCACTCCGAATGAGGTAACTTCAACACGTGCGTTTTGAACGCATCAACCGCTTCTTCAGGCATCGAAAAACGTTGACCTCTCAATTTATTTTTGATGTTCGGGAATAAAAAGAAGTCATTGGGTGCCAAATCAAGGCTGTACGGCGGATGACCCATCAATTCGATGTTTTGAGTGCTCAAAAAGTCACTTGTTTGAGCAGATGTGTCTTGGTGGAGAATGATCCGTCTTCGGCGGTTGGTTTTCCTCATTTCTCCGAACACTTCTGGCAAACAAATGGGGGTGTATCATTCAAAATTGACTGTACGACGTTCCACTAAAGGCACTGTTGCGACATGACCATTTATACCGAAGAAACAAGTCACCATTTGCTTCGAAGTGCTTCGTGCGCGAACAATTTTTGTTGGATTTGAGTCGTCTTGTAAGACCCATACAGTCGACTGCTGTTTAATTTCTGACTCATATGCATAGATCCACAATTCGTCGTCTGTCATGATCTTATATACGTCTTTTGAAGCACCGCGATCCTTTTTTTTAACATTTCTTTGGACCAATCGACACGAGCCTTTTTTTGAGCGATTGTAAAATTATGCGGTATCCAACGCGAACAAATCTTTTTGACGGCCAAATGTTCATGCAATATTGAATGTATACGTGTGGAACTAATGCCCAAACATGTCTCAATCTCACGATAAGTCACACGACGATCTTGCAATATCAGTTCACGCACAGCATCGATGTTTTCTAGCACAACTAATTTTGGACGACCTTCACGAAATTCGTCCTGGAGTGAACTACGACCACGATTGAATTCGGAAAACCAGCAAAACACAGTGGCCCGGGATGGTGCTTTATCACCAAAAGTCGAAGCGAGTTGATCGGCACACTCTTGTCGAGTTAGTCCACGTCGAAAATCATAAAAAATCATCGCACGAAAATGTTCACGATTTAATTCCTTTTTTGGCCGAGATGAATTTTTCACTGTAAACAATACAAATATCACTCATATGACAAAACTTTCTGAGCACGTATACCATTACAAACGCCAAACTTTACGATGCCGAAACAGTAAAATATTAGAATTGGTAGAGCTAAGAAAGTTAGCGTATTTGAAAATGAATATTGAAAAGACAAAATATACTCGTATGTCGAACCGCTTTGCTGATATCATATCGATTCAGATCGATAAATCTAATAATATATTTACTTACGACAAATACATATGGTTGTTGCTTTTTCTCGGAGATTCCAGCGTGATTTCAATGAGTTTCAGTGAAGAGCTTGGTGAAGAGATTTCTTGTTGACTGCTAGAAATTTGTAGAAAAAAAACAAAGTGTGACCTTTCAAACAAGAATATATTGCGCCCCTTATGTTAAGCCCATCGCACCTCGATCGGACCGCTTATCCCATCAGCCTTCGCTAGCTCAACGCTTACCACGCGTTTACGACGCGCAGGAGCCGTCTGATCATATTATATGTAGTGATAATCTGAGGACCACACAAGGGATTTATTACAATACAACAATATTAATGCAAAGATTTTCAATTAATGCAAATAAATAAAAATTGCTCATTTATATATAGCATATTTCTGATACAATTGCGCTGTCAGATTTGACGTATCTACACTGGTGTTGCCATATCTCAAAATTTAAGTAGCAACTCTCGTACGCATCTAACTGTAAAAAATCAGATTGGAGATTGTGGATGTAGAGAGAAAGGAAATAACTGCAGCAACTATGCTAAATAGGTCGTGGAATTTTTGTTAGAATTGTAATGAATAAATACTAAATCTTTATATCTTTTCAGAAGCTGTTATGGAAACTGCAATCCAAGAAGCCCTCCAGAACGCAGAGAAACAAGGAATCAAAGGGAAAGATGTCACTCCATTTATTCTGGAAGCCGTGGCCAACATCACCAAGGGGAAATCTTTGCAAACTAGTATCCTTTTACTAAGTATTTACTAATTAAGAAGTCTTCTTGTTTTCTTTTATTGCTATTATTAAATCTTCCATGACCAGAGAAAAATTGGTTATTCCAATAGTTTGGGTAGACCCACGGGAAGCTAAAACGCGCCCTGATGCAAGAGTAATTTTTAAATGTCTGTCTTTCCACACTTACCAACTTCTCACATCAATGTTGTCAAGTTGATAACTGGGCTTTAAGGCAGGTTTAAAGAATCGGTGACAGGCTTTTTAGCTTCAATCTTGTTCCTTGGTCTTATTGTAATTTTTGTGACTATCTTGATAAATCCGCAGATCACATTCTGTGGTACTGCGCTGATAAAATCGAGTCAATAATTCCCCACCCAGCCTTACATCAGTACAACTTCGGACCCATTGGGCACTGTAATCTAGTGGCCTTAAAGGATAAACTTGCTGCATTCGGAGTTTTCTGTAAAATTACTGGCAACTTGTTCGAATGTTTGAACTCGGGTCTTAAGCCGTTTTTAAAAATACTTACTGTGTTGTGAGCCATTTTCTTTCTTGTGGGAATTCAATTCATTTTTGGGGCAAAAATTCATCTTGGCCAAAAATGAAATTAAATCGTGAACATTTTCGTGCGATGATTTTTTATGATTTTCGACGTGGACTAACTCAACAACAGTGTGCCGATCAACTCGCTTCGACTTTTGCTGATGAAGCACCATCCCGGGCCACTATGTTTCGCTGGTTTTCCGAATTCAATCGTGGTCGTAGTTCACTCCAGGACGAATTTCGTGAAGGTAGTCCAAAATTGTTTGCTGTGCCAGAAAACATCGATGCTGTCCGTGAACTGATATTGCAAAATCGTCATGTGACTTATCGTGAGATTGAGACATGTGTGGGCATTAGTTCCACTTGCATACATTCAATATTGCATGAATATTTGACCGTCAAAAACATTTGTTCGCGTTGGATACCGCATAATTTGACAATCGCTCAAAAAAAAGCTCGTGTCGATTGGTCCAAAAAAATGTTGAAAAAATTCAATCACGGTGCTTCAAAAGATGTCTATAAGATCATGACAGGCAACAAATCGTGGATCTATGCATATGAGACAGAAACTAAACAGCAGTCGACTGTATGGGTCTTTCAAGACGACCCAAATCCAACAAAAGTTGTTCGCGAACGAAGCACTTTGAAGCAAATGGTGGCTTGTTTCTTCGGTATAAATGGTCATGTCGCAACAGTGCTTTTAGTGGAACGTCGTACGGTCAATTCTGAATGATACATCACCATTTGTTTGCCAGAAGTGTTCGGAGAAATGAGGAAAATCAACCGCCGAAGACGGATCATTCTCCACCACGACAATGCGAGCTCGAACACATCGGCTCAAACAAGTGACTTTTTGAGCACTCAAAACATCGAATTGATGGGTCATCCGCCGTACAGCCCTGATTTGGCACCCAATGACTTTTTATTACCGAACATCAAAAATAAATTCCGAGGTCAACGTTTTTCGACGCCTGAAGAAGCGGTTGATGCGTTCAAAACGCATGTTTTGAAGTTACCTCATTCGGAGTGGAAAAAATGCTTCGAAAATTGGTTCAAACGCATGCAAAAGTGTATTGATTCTTCATGGAGAGTATTTTGAAAAATTAATAAAACGATTTTCGATGATAAATATTTGTTTTTACTTGTCTGTCTCCAAACTTATGTAGCAACCCTCGTATAATTAATTACAATATAATATAATTATTCATATTATAAGGACATACATATACGAGTATATTAGTATAATTATGTTTTAAATAAATATTAAAATAAATATTAAATAAAATAATTCAACATAAAATAAAATTAATAATTATTAAATATATTAATATAAAAATAATATGTTATATAACAAAAACAATTTTTTTTTATTTTTAATAATAAATAATAATTTTTATAATATAATACACTTAATAATATTAAAATAATATGAATTATTATAAATAATAAATAATTATTAATATTAAAATAATTAATAATAATTTATTAGTAAATAAATTATTTAGTAATAATAAATAATAATTGAATAATGTTTTATTAATAATATAATACACCGTTTCACTTTTCGTGACGTTCAGGACAATTGGCCCTACCGCATAGATAGAAGTTTCACTTAAAAAATAAAATTTCGATCTTTTAGTGCAGGTCGCGCTGGATGGGGACTTATTTTGTCATCCCTAATAGCGTGGTTGGTGGGGATGAGATTGAACTGAACCATATAATCGGGTAATTATTGAACTGTGAACTTCAACGTATAAATGATAAAAATATAATTTATTCAGCGCCGTTTGGAGAGCTAACTCTTCACAAGGGCCATTATCTCGACAGGAATATTCGAAGTTATGAATCCTTAACGTGAATTCAGATATAGCATTAATTAAAAATAACGCTAAAGTTGGATCCCAAATAGCCGTGGAATTAAACAAAATGATCAATTATCCAGACTCGAGTAATTCCAACAAATCTACCTCGAATCATTACAATTATGGTACATCAACATTGAGAGAAGGGAAGGAAGAAAATAAATATTTCGTTTCAAGTAAACGAGAAGATAAAGTGACTGAAGAAGATTGTAGTGGAAAAATGAGTGCTAAAGACAACATTGAAGAAAAAAGTGTTTTGATAAATGATTTAGGAAAAACAATGTATCCAGTTGTCATCGGTGGATCTAACATCGATTTTACTGTCAAAGTTCTGGAAGAGGGGATTGAGGTAAGTAACAATAAATTAATATTTTAACAGATTGTATTTTAGTTCGATTTACTGATGGTAACATACTATAATTAAACGTTAATTAATGCAACAGATACAATACAAAGGCAACATAAATTTCTTTCAACAAGTAATTCTGGATTTCAAATTATTGAACCCGAGAGAAATCCAGAATTCTCTAATAGTTGAGCGATTGCAAAAGAGATTTCTGTGACACCTTTATTTTAAACAGTATGAATTTTATATATGGCTTTATCCCACATTTTTTAAATTGGTGTGCTCTTGTATATTATAGATCGTTCAGCCTAAATATTCATTTTGCAATAGTGTGAGTAACAGTGCGTTTACAAAAACTAACTTCATTTTTTAAATCGGTGTGCTCTTGTATATTAAAGATCGTTCAGTTAAATAATCATTTTGCAATAGTGTGAGTAACAGTGCGTTTACAAAAACTAACTTCATTTTTTAAATCGGTGTGCTCTTGTATATTATAGATCGTTCAGTTAAATAGTCATTTTGCAATAGTGTGAGTAACAGTGCGTTTAACTTAATTTTTAAGAATGAATTAAAAATGCTGTCAGCTTAAATTGTAATAATCATAAAAATAAAATAAAAGTAAGTTTATTTAACATATTAATTGTTTAGGCATGGCAGATTCTTGAAAACATTAAATAACAATAATGGAATTTTACAAGATAAAAAATAAATATAAGTACAAGTATTATAAAGTAAAAATGTTCGTCAGCTTTAATTAGATTATATCACATAAAAATAAAATGAATGTAAGATTATTTAACATATTAATGTATCATAATTACAATGCCAAATAATAAAGTTTTATGATATTATTTAATAGTGGATGGAGTGATACTAAATTGTAGGAAACTTTAAGCTATAACAAAGTACATTCTAAGCTTTCGAATTTTTTTAAATTATATATTACATTAGACCAAAATCGCACTAATAGATTGAAGCACCTTTTCGACCGATCCCTAATTATTATTAATCATTACCAAAATTAAAAACAATCTCCTTGGCTTGGTCCGAAAGCGGTTTCCTTTTCCTAATTTCGACATGGTAGTGTTTTTCTAATCACCGAGTATTTTAACAACAATACAAACGTGCGCTCTGCGCGAACCAATCGTGTGGCATTCTAAAACCAATACCACTACACAAGTTGTTAATACAGAGTGTTACACTATTGCAAAATGACTCTTTAAGCTAAACGATCTATACTTCTTAAGTATTAGAAGAGATCTACGCACCTATTTACACAAATACAAATTGTTAAAGAGAAAAATTAAAAACCGTTTGTTGATTCATAAACTATTGTTTAATGTATCGGAGAAATAATTATGCCATCGTGAATTAAGATTGTTTTCGGTGTCGTATTTACGAACTGTGCAGTTAAGAGTTTCACCACTTGCATACGGAATGACCTTGTTGAACGAATTTTCTGATATCGACATTTTCCACATTTCGGTGGATAAATTGAGAATTAAGCTCGTTAGTAAACTTTTTAGGTATAACTGAGTCACTTCACAGGGAAACATAAGTAACATTGTTCCTGTTATCATCATGTTATATTTGAACTTGATTTTTTGCTTCTTGTTATTTAATGTTATTGGCATAATGACTGCTGAGATGGCCGCCTTACGGGGGAAAGCCGAGGTCAGACCTCGAACAGGAAGTGTGACCCTGGACTGGGTCCATCTTCAACAGTGAACTGTCTCGTGGGATACCCAAGAATATAAGATATACATTAGATTTATAGTATATAACACTTCGTTGTAAAACAATCTTGAGGGCATATTGTCAGGCGGCCATCTCGGAAGAGGTTGGAAAACAAACCAGATAAAATTAAAAATCAAGTGTAAAATTTTTAAATAAAAGTCATATAATTCTTAATAAAATAAAACACATCTTCTTCTTCTCTCTTGCCTTATCCAAGCCATTTGAGGGCATCTGTTTGAACCTTTTCTCTCATCTCTCTCGATCCCGTCAATCGTTCGGGGATAGCCCGAGTCTTATTATGCCCTCCTCCATTTTCTAGTGTATGTTATTCTTGGGTCTCCCTCTGCGTCTGTTTGGGTGTTCCCAATTCTTGGCTGTCTTTAGCGTAGACCCTTCATACCACCGTTACACGAGCTCATACCAGCGTAGTCGTGCTTCCCGGGCTTTACCTACTATTGGATGCTACTTTAATTGTTCTACGAATTGGTTCATTTTGGATCCCATCCAATCATTTCATTATTAATGTAGGCAGAGAGAACAGGTTCACACTTAATTCTATTCAGGCACACATGTTTCACTTCTGCCACAGTCATATACCCCGTCACGCCAAATAAAGACTTTTCAGTCATCCTTTTATTCAGAATTTGATTGATTTGGTCTCCCCTTATTTATCGTGCCTTATTTAATACTTGTATATATGGTAGAAGAGTGAATTGTCATATCAGACGAGCTGCAACCGCTCATGTGATATAATAACTGTCAGCTAAAAGTTATCTTCTGGTGTATTTCTCTGTTTTGTCAACATTTATAATATTATCTCTCTTTACACTGGCAATAAATGGCTGATATTGTATCTATCATCATCATCATCATTATCAACCTGGGTCGATCCACTACTGGATGAAGGTCTACCCCAAGTTGGCTCCAAATAGTTCGGTTTTTTCCTCGTTGATGCCATGTGATGCTTCCTGATTTCATCTATCCAGCATACCTTCGGTCTTCTTCTGGGCCTCTTTATGCCTCTTGGGTACCATTGGATTATTTCGGATACCCATCGGGAGTCTGACATTCTGGCTACGTATCCTGCCCATTGCCACTTCATTCTTTTGCACACCTTTATAACGTCTTTTACCTTTGTTATATTGCGAATCCGGGTGTTTCGTTTACGGTCTCTTTTAGTATATCCCAACATGCATCTCTCCATGCCCCTTTGTGCGGTCTGGAGCTTTTGTATGTTCTTTACTGTGAGCGTCCCTCGCTTCAAGGATATTGGGAGATTACTTTTAAAGATGTAACATATGTATGGACATTTATATTTCACTCTTAATTCCTACATATTATATTTATATAATGTATAATTGTATAAACTGCTTATTTATCATTATTTTTTATATTACAATTAATAAGTACAAGAGTGTGGGCTGAAAAATACCTGAATACTCTCATTGCCGAGGCCACCCTCTATTGGTAAGGGTGTATCTCAATCGGGAGGATGTTTGAGATGAGCCTAGACCATTTGTTAAAGTCTCTCTTAGATGTATTGGGCATTAATATAAGTTGTGTCCGTTTTTTTCAAATTTAAAAATGAGCACCAAAAGTAAAATAAAATGGTAAAGGTTATGTTACTCGTATGTCATTCGTACGTCATTGCGTTCCAGACCGTTTTGAGTGAAAACAACAAAAATCAACGTTCGACAATTGATTTTTGTTGTTTTCACTCAAAACATGTGGAACCTAAGCGCTGAACTTCTGGACTTTTCCCATTGATTTAAGATGGCGGTGTACAGTCATGTGACTACAATTCATCTGCTCAGCCAATTCTACGAAGGTTTGAAGGAGGTCGTCATGAATAATATGGTTCAAGCGGTCCTCATCGAAGTCCATTGGTTGTCTAGAACGCTCCATGTCTTTCAGGTCGATATTACCGTCTTTGAAATGCAAAAACCATCGCCGAGCTGTCCTTTCATTCATAGCATCTCCACCGTACACTTCGCAAATATCGCGAGCAGCTTTGGCAGCTTTATTCCCTCGATTGAACGCGAATAGAAGGAGGTGTCTAAAATGCTCACGTCTACTCGACATTCCATTTTGAAGGCTTGTAATCAAATAACATAATATATGTAACGTAAAAGCAAACACAATATCTTGTAGAGCAGAAAATTATCTTTCGAATGACGTATAACATTTACCGTTTTCTTTTACTTTTGGTGCTCATTTTTAAATTTGAAAAAAAAAAACGGACACAACTTATGTTAACACCCATTATATTATTTTCTATGTCCTTTACATATCTGTGTAACTGGCAATACATCTGATATTGTAGAATTTGATTAATTTGGTCTACTCAAATTTCTCGTCCTTTTTTTTTCCTTTTGATGCCAACGTTCAGCTTCATTTATTAAAAAAAAATGTGATAATAAATGAAAACAAAAAGGGTTATTTTTAAGATGGTTTTATTATTTCCTCATTCACCATTCATTAAACAATTTTCGATAAAGTTATGTTATACAGAGAAAGAGGCTAATTTACAACAGATTTCTTTTTTAACTCTTTTAAGTTTCTAAAAGATTAATTTCTAAATATTCAATACAATGTCACGTAGAGATATATATATATTACAATACAACTCATTTTTATCTACATAATATTATTACAATGTAATTGTAATGAGTTAAATAATATTACAATTTAATTGTAATGAGTAAAATAATGTTACAATTTAATTGTAATGAGTAAAATAATGTTACAATTTAATTGTAATGAGTTAAATAATATTACAATTTAATTGTAATGAGTCGAAAATATAATAATTAATGATAAAAGCGAATCTTTATAATTATAATTTAACGTAATGTGTGATGATCTCTAACTAAGTTTAAGTTGTATCTTAAAAATTAAATTTGATTATTTCGGTTTGATTTTTAAGTCAACTAAGTCTAGAAAATTAAGTTACAAACATTGTTTCATTATATTTATTTATTTTTCTATCTAATTCTAATTGGTATTGATGTTTGTATTCTATTGTATAGTTTTAGGAATATGTTTACATATTTAAGAAAAAAAAAACAACTTAATGACGAACTATTTGTTAAGAAAAAAAAGCTAAGTTGTTTTCATTTTAAATAATCAAACTTATTCACTCACCCTATCTGGCTATCGGTATTTTTTTTTATAATAGCGATATCATTTTAACATGTTAGCTAAGCATTCATTATTAGTTCTGTTATTGTTTCCTATCAGGATCTGGGCTGGTTTTTCTTTCAGATATTTATTTACATGTTAGTTTAAGTAAAATTATTAGTTAAACACTTAACCAAATGATATTAATTTTGTTATGAATATATTTTACTTAAAAAATTATATCTGATGAATGTAAACTTGCTTAGCATACAAGCGTCCTAGATTCGATTTGTTATAAGGTCTTGGGCGATTTTCCTTGTTTACAAAGCAGTGTTCAAGAATCCTGAATTTATGAAAAACCTTATTTTTAAACAGGGTTGCAGATGAAAAATATTTTTATTAGGATATTTTCACCTTGTTTGAAGGCTTTGTTAGAGTAAATAAAATATTTAAGGAGATTTAAAATGATCAATTCCAGTGTTATTGTATTACACTTTTCAACAAATCATTTTCATCCAAATAAAACGGTGTCAGAAGCCTTAAGTGAAAACCAGAAAGAAACCCTTTGAAAAAAAAGGCAATAACGGTAGTCGAACCCGTAACCCTAGACTAGAAGTCACTAGCCTGAATCCTTAGTTAACACAATAAATTCGTACAACACCACTGATAAATGATCAACTTATAGGTTAGGTTAGGTTTCTAACCTAACCTAACTTATAGGTTAGGTTAGGTTAGGTTTCTAACCTAATCTAACGTAACTTATAGGTTAGGTTTGGTTTCTAACCTAACCTAACCTAACTTATAGGTTAGGTTAGGTTTCTAACCTAACCTAACTTATAAGTTAAGTTAGCTTAGGTTAGGTAAGAATATTTCTCATTCGTAGCTAGCATTAAAAAAACACACAAAAAAATAATTACATGGAATAATACAATAGTCAAAGTCTAAAATAATTTTTATTAAAATATATTACACGAACAAACAGTTTATAAGATATTTTTAATGCAATTTAATTTACAAATGTACGTGAATATTTAATTTATAATAGATATTATGTAAAAAAACATTTTATATATTTTTATTTTCAAATTTCGTTGGTGCCAACCTATTTTTTATTTCTAAATATTATATAATATACCTTATTAAGCTATGTTATTATATAAGTTTACATATTTTACTTGATATAATACATTATAAATACTTACATAGGTGTTTTATTAATTTATTTGTGAATAAGATTTAAAAAAAAACTTTTCCTATATAATTCTTCTTAACTATTTTGAAATAACATTGATGGAAAAAATACACGTTTTTGGAACCAGTTTGTAAGAAAATTAGAAATTAAAAAATGATTTGTTTATGAAAAATAATCTTGCGTTGTAATTGTATTACATTTTTGTTCTCATTCTTATGTAGAAATTTCTTCCAACCAAAAATACTCGTTTATTAAAAAGTTCAAATTGAATGTTACTCTTATTTTAGTACCATCGGATATACAACCTGAAACTCTTGGATGAAAGACAAACGTCTTATCAACTAAGCCACAGTATGTTGTTCTAGAGAGATTTTTTTTTAAATTTGATTATGAATTCATGGTAATGAAAATAATCAACGTTCTATGTTCGATTTCTTGCGAACTCTGGAATGAGTTTCATTTTAACACTTTTGTTCGTCGGAATTTCTTATTTTAAATGCGCTTAGTGGCTGCCTATTAAATGTCATATGGGTGATCATGGATTGGAATTTTTCAACTTAACAGTGCCATACCAATATTATTTTATTTATATCTCTAATATTTTAGTATATACAAATCAAACACGACCAACTCCCTCGAATGACAAAGAGGGGAAAATCGATGTTTTTTTTACAAGAAGTTTTTTTTATCCAACTATGTTATTTATTTTTTATTTCTACAACTGTTGGATTAGGCCAATTTTGATTTGCACTTACTCAATTTTCTTTCGCAAATGAGAAATCAAATTTAATGTATTTCTATGATAATTGAATTAAATTAATTTAAATCTTATTCACAAACAATATTTAAATACAAATATAAATTGTGCTTAAACTTTTGGTCTATACAGCTCTTCGAAATCTTTCTCTACATTCGAATCCTAGTAAAATATTTATCGATCGAAACTCGTTAATAAAATATTTATAGAAAATTTTTTAAACTTCTAAGCGAAACAAATAAATATTTAATTTGAATTATACATAAATTATTTAATATTTAAATTGTATAATAAATTTTAACACAACTAAAAATTTATAATTTAAGTTTATATAACTACAAAACCATACTAACTATTAAATAAATTTTTGGAAAAGATGAGAGCAAAAAGGGTCTAACCACAAATATTTTTAAATACCAATTTTTTTTATAAATTCATCTTTTTACATATAATATATTTTATTTATACTATAAATGGAAATTTAACCTGCCCAAGTGGAGTATACGCAAATAAATCTTTAAATTTTTATATTAAAGAAAATGTTTGAAATTAAAAAGTGAACTTGGGTTATTGGTTGACATAATTGATGTAACCCTTACAAATATGTATGTGTGGAGTGTATGTCTTTTAGATGGAATAACTATACTTCTTTTGGAATATCAGAAGGTGGAGAAAAACCTATCAGGCTTTTTAGTTATGAAGCTTTTTGAGATATTCTAATTCAAAATAAACTTTGAACTGAATTGAAATTGAAGGTTATGTAACTTTGTGTTTTTAATTCTTTAATAATCCATAATCCACTTTATTTTGTATTAACCTTCTTTTGTCGGCAGCTGTAGTCTAACGACTAACATTCATGCTAAGTATGCGAATGCTCCAGGTTCAATTTCTGGCGGATTCACTACCCGAGTGGTTTTACTATTACGCCATTTTCAATTTAAATTTATGTTTTTTTTGTAGTTTATATGCTAGATAACCAGATGTCACTTTTCTTAGTGACATTCTTTTTAGCATAGCTAATTAAAAAGCACTCTTGAGGTGATATAACTGATCGGAAAGCAGTAGTACGTCAAATTATCCAATAGAGTCGTTTTCCACATAATTTATTTAAGATAAAAGTTCACTATAAGAAGTGGTTTTTGAAACTAGTAATCAAAAATATTTAAAGATAAATACGTAGGCTTACAAAATAGTATATTTAAAAAAACAGAGCAACCCAGTTCTAAGGAAAATACCATATTTCTTCAATTTTTAGATGTACTTTTCCCCATATGAACGTCGTTATAAACGGGCTACGTCTTTAAACATGATGTATCTCTTATCATGGTAGATTTTTTCAATTTTTCTTTGCATACGGTACACCACCATGGGCAGGGCCAGAATCCCATACATAGCATACAGCCTCCCTGAATTATTTTTGCAACAATAAATTCAAGATCTACATATATTTACAAAAGGGTAGACATTTGCATGGGTGTCAAGTTCATACACAAAAAAAAATATAGTAAATTTACCATTTTTTGTGCTTGTACAATAAAATAAATGATAAATTTACCACATAAATATGCTTTAAATTATAGAATCAAAAAAATAATTCAATTAAGAAAAATATTTTTTTCCCGTACTTTCATAGTTTGTTTTGTAAATTAGACCGTTTATGCTCTCATTAACTTATATTATAATTTTATTTCAGAAATATACATATATTTTTATCTATATATTTAAATTGTTAAGATTGGTGTTAGGTCCTGCGGATAAAAGGCTAACTTTACATATCAAGGGTCTTTTTTAGTTTGATTCAACCCCTTGTCAGATAGTGTCAGAAACTGCTTCCGTTTACTATATAAAGATTATTTTATACATCTATATTTTTCACTTAAAACATTTAATGAAAATACTTATATATATTCTGATTATATGAAAACTATTTTTCACGGAGTTAGGGGCTAGATAAACTTACTAGCCAAAACCAAATATACAACATTATTTTAAAAAATATTGAGAAAAAATAAAATCTTTTCCGTAACAAAAAAAAAATCGTTTCAAATTAGTCATACCACATTTTTTGTCGTTTATTTAAAATGTCAAATACTTCCGTAATAATTTTCAGCCAATCTTTGTAGACAATTTTTCCAAAGCGGGTATTGCGGATTCGATTCCCGGTGGTACACAGTTTAAAAAAAAAAAAGGTTCTATTCAGGCTCTCAGTTAATGCTTCTTTATATTTTTAGTGGGTTGGAAGATATGGCACATAGCAATAAACCCCCCAAGTTGTACTGTATACAACGAACCATTTCATTCATATATTCTCGTGTTCGTTAAAGTGTGGTGGGAGAAATTAAACGAAGGGGTTGCGATAGGTAACAACGTCAAATATGTACTTAAAGACGATGTAAAATACTTGAACTTAATAATATTAAAATTTACTGAACATATTGTTTAATACGGTGTAATATAAGAAGTTTAGCGTATAAGAGTGGCACGTAGATATGGAAAATAAATTGTCGGTAGTTGATATTTAAATTATGCAAATCGTCACCGATATTGCAAGAACACGTAATTCGATTTTTTGGTATAAGTGACTTTCTTTATTTTTGGTCATCTCTTGTATCATTGACACATTTTTGCATTAACACATATAATTATTTTGTCAAAAGTTCATATAGAGTTCGTAACTTTCACGTTGCGAATCTTGCTTGTCAAAAGTTCATATGAAGTTCGTAACTTTCACGTTAGGATTCTTGTTTGTCATAAGTTTATTTTTTAATTTTATTCAATTAAGTAATTTAAAAAATATATTTTTATACAATCTTCAAGTATGCTTGATATGAACTATACAGTTTTGTTATACGAGATGGGAGTTACCTGATGTGACGTATTGCAGTTGTAAAAGCGGGGATCAATGCAAGTAAAACAGTTTATATGAAAATTAAACTCTTAACCGATATGTTTTTGAAAAGTATTAAAAAAATAAGTCTTAACCGTACATGGCCCCGCGGTGATGCGCTGAACTGTAACAAAGGGGATGCAGAAGGCAGCCGATTCGAACCCTACGTTATGCTACTTGCCTAAAACAACGCAGGTATTTTTTTTGAGAGTCTATGATCGCCCATGCGTATCACATACCCGGTCCACCGCAATTTCGCCTGGAGACCAGCTGTCTTGGTTTACTTGGAGATCACTGAGTATACTCCAAGTAGGGGCCGTTTAAGCGTGGCCGTACAAGCGTTGAAGACCAGTATGCAATGAAACTGATATTTTTACAAATACATATGTAAAAGAATTAGGAAAGCAGGAAAACCTTTCAATGCAAGTTTTTCGGGTGAAAAGTGTGAAGTTTCCGTGTATTACTGTCAAATGTTCATAGATATTCCGCCTTGTGTTAGGGGTAAAATTCCTATGACTTCAGTTATATTCTTTAAAAAATATACTCGTATACTTAACAGCGCAGTACTTCCGCGTTAACTACAGTTCAACTTGTGACTTCACTAAACACTTACTAGGGCGAGTTTCCTTAACAAAAAAAAAACATTAGCAATACAAAAAATCACCTGTCATAAAATATCATTCGAGTCAATAAATCACACACACATTCGATGAAACATGCCACTAGTTGGACCTAAGAATTACTCTCGTCATAAACCGGAATCATTCTTCAAGTAGAAGGTAGAAACATGTGTCGCGGGGATTAACGTAATAAGTAAAATAAAAGTCACGTATTTTTATTAATTATTGAATATTTCAGGTCAAATCCTCGGCTTTTAAATATGAATACGCTGACTTGGAAAATATCCCCAATTTTTGTATTTTATTTTAATGAATTCCATCACCGCCCCTAATTTATTCTGATTTTTAACAAAGCACGCCGACGCAGTGGCATTTGAGTAATCCTCTAATTTAGCGAGCAATTCTCTCAAATAAATAAGGAAAAAATTTAAGTCTCTTTATATTGGCAACGTTAAGTATGTTTTTTCTTCTAAGTTCATTTCCAACAAAAGGATTTAAAACTTCTTTTAAATTAAAATTTTCAAAGCTTTCTGAGCTTTTCATTTGACCTTTTTTTTTTCAAATTCTTTCCAAATATATTAAAAGAAGGAGAAATTTCTTTCCCACTTGTTTTTTTCTTCTTTCTTTGAATAAATTGGGGAAAGCACGTTAAGGGTGGATTTCATAGTGGGGAGTTAATATACGAGTATGTTTTTAAAATAGAAATATACGGTAGATGGACTCTTGCTATTTTAAGGGCAAAAATATGCAGGGAAATCAAATCATGTGCGGTGTATCATCGCTTTTTGGACCCGTTACCAACTTCATGCGCATAAATATGATATACCATTTAAACTCACATTTCAGTAAAAAAAATCTAAGGCCTCACACAGGTAGGATCCTCGCTTGGTGCTTAGAGTTACGCTGCGAGCTAAGTGACGTATCCTAGAGAACCAGCGTACCCTATACTATCGCAATGGCCGCACTGCACGCTTCCTGACTATTGTAGTCATCTAGTATATTAGTCACCTAGCATCTCGGTCACACAGGTAGGAGCCTCGCTTGGTGCTTAGAGCTACGCTGCGAGCTAAATGACGTATCCTAGTGAACCAACACACTCTATACTATCGCAATGACCACACTTCACGCTTCGCGCTACGCTTCGTGACTATTATAGTCACGTAGTGTATTAGTCACCTAGCACCTCGGTCATATAGGTAGGAGCCTCGCTTGGTGCTTAGAGCTACGCTGCGAGCTAAGTGACGTATCCTAGTAAACCAACGCACCCTATACTATCGCAATGGCCACACTGCACGCTTCTCGCCACGCTTCGTGACTATTATAGTCACCTAGTATATTAGTCACGTTGCACCTAGCTTAGCACTAAGCAAAGCACTTCGGTGTGGCCTCGGCCTAAACGTTTTGTGTTAAGTTTTAAATGTGTTAGAAAATAAAGAACGATCTTCGTGGCCTAGTTGGTAAGACGCTTGTCTCCCAACCCGGGGGTTACAGGTTCGATCCCCGTTGAAATCCAGATTTTTTAAAATGAATTCTAATCTGGTTTTCGCTTAGGGCTTCTTGAACATCTTTTTGGTTGTTTGGAAGATATTGCCACATGACAATAAACCCACCAGGTTGTACTGTATACATCGAAAGTATAATACAATACTAAGAACATCGTCGTCATAATCGACTTTTGAAAAGGAAAAAACGTGTCGCAAAATTGTGAGAAATGTCGTCGTAAATGGAATCAACATTCGCTGAGCTTTAGCAAAGGATATTTATCGTTGGCTGATTTTTAAAACTCAATCAGTTTCATATCTAAAGATTTTTTTTTAATGTACTACCGCAAGTCAGCTCAATCAGACGTTCTTCCTCTACCAAAGTAAAGTCATATAGAGATTGAGTCCTGGATGGGTCATGATATTGAGTCCTGGATGGGTCATGACATTGAGTCCTGGATGGGTCTTGAATCCATGGGAAATTCTTCATTTTATCTTCTTCAAAGAATTTTTGGACATTGGATTTTTTGTTTTTTTAATATCCAGCGGAATCCCTACGAATGATGTAATCACAGCACCCCATGACACCAAGGCCTACAGTTTGAAAACCTCTGCGCTAATGTATTGGGCAGGGTTGTGATAAATTATTGTTTATGTAGCTAAAGGGGGTTAAATATTTTTTGTATTATCAAACTTTTAATAATACTTATCGACACAATTTTTTTTTACCGACAAATATAAATAAATATTTTTATACGACAAAAACGTGTAGTATTTTTAAAAATATAGAAAGAAAAAGTTACCTTGAATACTTCGCCTCCAAAAAAGGTGTTAAAATATCAATATTTTAAAGTATAAATATGATGTCATTGCTAGTAGGAACCGAACCCCTGACTTTCTTTTAAAAAAGTTATATTTGACTCCTAAGCAATTGCAAGCAATCACGAGCAATAGTATATATTTTTTTAACATTTTATTAAAAAAAAAATATTTTCCTCAAAGCTCGGGTGCGTTTATTAAAAAAATATTTATAAGGCAAATTTATTTAAAAGTATTGAAATTTTTTTAATAAAAAAACAAAGTTACCTTCATACAAAAAAAAATACATATAATTTTTTAATATATTTAAAAAATAATCAACTATTTTTCAATATTATCTATGTAAACATTACTTTGAATTCCTTACGCATTGCATATAAAATCTTTTCAAATTATATCATAATTTAAAGATTAAATTTATTAAATATTACAAACGTATATTATTTATAATTTAATACATTTTATTTTATTCTACAATCCAATATAATAAAATTTATTAATCTAACTCAGCGGTATATCGAGCAGCAATATTTTTTGGTCTTTTTACATTAATATAAGCTCACTTAACTTCTAATATAAATATGCTTTTTTAATATAAGTACAAAATTACGTGAATATTATACATTAAATATGAGAATATATATTTTTAAAATTAATATATATATATGCTTTATATAGAAAATATGAGATTATTAAAAAAACGCGAGTAAAATTCTCTATTCAATAGAATTTCAATTGAAACTTTATGTTACATGAAAAAAAAAACATCGATCTTATATAAGTAGTATCAAATTTATTTGACTTCTCAAAACGACATATTCCGCGTATTGCACCCTTGTCAGATAAATTGACGAAGGCCATATAAGTCGAAACTGTCGTCTTTATAAGTAAAATATTTTATTTAATAGAATTTCCATTGAAAAATTGTTTTAAATAAATAATAAATTAGAAACACTCTATTAACGATATAAAACATTTCAGGACACCCGTTTTGGCTGATTGGACCCTTATCAAACAGTTGACAAGAGCCTTATAAGCCGAAACTGTCATCTTGAGAAGTAAAATACTTAATATAACAGAATTTCAATTGATAGTTTGTTTTTAATCAATGTTCTATTACCAATAGTATAATCCTTTGAATGAACGTTTCGGCACATAAGGTCTTCGTCAGACAGTTGACAAAGGACTGTAAGCCGAAACTACTTTCATGAGAAGTGAAATCGTCATTGGAATAATATTTTTTTATTGGTAAATAACAAAGTATTCTACAAAACATTTTTTTTTAATAAATATTTGCTGGCACGTATTTTTTTTTCGTTTTTAAAGTGACAACAAATATTTAACAATTATACTGTGGAATAAAGTATTTAACTTTTGTTTTTAATAATATCGATGGACTTCTATAAACTAAGCGTTCAACTTCTTAACCTATAAATAAAATAAGAAACAAGTTTTATTCTACAAATATAGTAAATGGTTGTAATATAATAATTGATATATATTTTTTACATTTTCTTTTTTCAAGTGGAGAAACATAAAACTAATAATGAATTTAAATTAATTTGTTAACAAGACAAGTAGTTATATGTATGATATAGTATAAATAGTAAATAAAAAACATGACAAACATAAACAGATAATTAAAGTGGCCATTAAAAGGGTTTGTTGCCTTTCGTTTGTCGTGTCCTCAGTAAACTAGGTTTTTGCCTAAGTATATTACTAAGGACAAAATATTTGCATATATTTTTCCGATTTTAAATCGCTCATTTTTATATGTGTATTGAATACACAGCACCGGAACGCGCAGGTTTTTAGGTTAACCTTTCCTTTCCTGTGCTAAAAAAATCCGCGCATTCCGGTGCTGTGTATTCAATACACATCAATACATATGTAAAACTGAACGATTTAAAATCGGAAAAATAACAATATTCATAGCCAATCGCTTAAACTAATTAAATTTGAAGTCAAAAGTGATAATAATTGAAATTTAATTGCTGAAAACATGAAAAAAACATCGGCCGATGTTTACAAAATTGGCGAAGAGACCACCTCAAATGGATGCCCGAAAGCTACTGAAGCGAGCGAACTGAGATTCTGTTTCTTGCGTTCCCATATACCGATGTACAGTAAAAGTGAGACGTAAATAGCGTCGATTCCTCACTCATAGTGGTTTTTTAGAATGAATAATATACCTACGTCACACACTACCATACGTTTGATTGTATTGGTGAATTTATGCCCGATTTTCACAAAATATCTCTGATGTGGCCGATAAGTGCTAATTATTATTAATATTATTTTTTTCATTCAATGCGTAAATGTATTACGGAGGAATACCTAAAATCTGAACCCAGTATTTATTATATTTAAGGAGATATTAAAGTTTTTAGAAGCAATGTGTACTAGTTACACATCACAAGGAAGGAAGGGTTAAAATAGGTTGATGCTTTTTACCGATTGCTGATTAATTTTTTAAAACCTCCATCACAAACTCTCGTCAACTTGATAAGTTATGAGACTTAATTATACAAGTAAGTTTGTACCATGTGAGCCAACCCTTGGTGTACTTCCCCATCAAAACTTTATTTTTCAGTAATTAATTTCCATCTATAAATGAAACATTCGACTAAAAATTAAATATTGAGTAAAAACGAAGTGATAATGCTTTAGTGAAGTCAAGTAGGGTTGACACTTTTTATATTTTAGTGAAAATCAGTTAGTCACAGAAATTTAAAGGTTCATTTCATTTACGGTGTGAAAAAATAGACAAGGTGGTAAATTTTACAAACATACACAAAATTCCAGAAATTTTAATTATTAAACACCCTAAAAAATATATTTGGTAAGGGTCAGCTTAAGACATCCTTAAAGGTGTTATCATCCTTTTCATGTTGCTAAAAGGTCTTGTATTCAATATCCTTATGAGTCTATCAAGAAAATGTATGTATCTATCTTGCCCGCTAATCAGAAGTAGCAATATTTAAAAATTGTCCAAGGGTTTTTAAAAACCAGCCTCATCTGACAAACGACCAACCAACCAGCCTCATTGGACGTTATTAACATTTCACAGTAGTTTATTTATATGCTTAAAAATCAGAGAAAGTAGGTTTGATTAAATCTGTTCTAAGGCTTTTTCGGTTATTTTATCAGTTGTAAAAGGCTTTTCGGAGTGTTGTACCACGTTGTTTGACACCAGTATGATTATAAGCAATGCTCTAATAAAAAAACTGGGATTATTCCACCTGAAGAGAACCTCGGGATAGGAGGTAGAAACACGTGAAGTGGGAATTGTTGTAATTAGTCGAATAACAAAGTAATTTATTCGTAAATATGATTTACGAGTATGTCATTTGAAGACGATATTTATATGGAAGCCGGTCAGACAATCATTTCAATATGGTGTAATTAGTCGAATAACAAAGTTATTTATTGGTAAACATGATTTGCAAGTATATCATTTGAAGATAATATTTATATGGAAGCCGGTCAGACAATAAATTCAATATACCCTCTAAGCGGAAAAAAAAATCATACTCTTTGAAATAAAGGTGACGCAGAAGAATACCTCGTCTCAGCTTTGCATCTTTTACTTGTATACAATACAATAAATAAATTATTTATATTGTTGATCATATCGAGGGATTTCTGCTTTCATACAGGGATAATGATATTCCAAATTATTATTTTTTTTCCCAAAAGATTACAATAAACATGTTTTTATTATTGTAAGATATTCGCTTCCTTTCGGCATAACAAGAAATAGAAACAATATTTATCCTTTTCTCCTTTGAAATTTCCGCTTATTTACCGAAGAAATGCTTTCGGAAAAATTATCCCGCTTTATTGTTTGAGAAACGAAATTTGTGGGGTCTTATATTCAGGGTGATATGAAATTGTTTTGATATAAGAAAAAAATACTTTAAAGGATTTGGAGAAAGCGAATGAAATTCTCGTAATGTTATCTTGGTCTCGACATTATTTGAATATGTAAGTTAAATACTGAATTGACGAAATAACAATAAATCATTAATAATAATAACAAAAGGGTAATTTGTATAGGACCGTTTACAGATATGGGACCGTTTACGGGTTACCAAATATACCTAATGCAATAGCCGCAGCAAGTACCTTCATATCCTTACTCTCAAAATATATTTATTCGTTTCGTATTTTTTTTAATCAGTTAATATTATTTAGCTGAGATGGCATACATAGTTTACCAAAAGTTGTTAAATAATGAAAAAGGCTGATTACGGACATAAGACATAAGACGGAGACCAACAGACCATACGGTAAATCAGGCAATGTCTGTGGATCTTCCTCGGCAGCCGTCTAGAGGAAGACCAAAGAACTCCTAGATAGTTATCTAGGAGTTCTTTGGTCGTTTCTCTGCAGGATTTTGGAGCACTGAGTTCAGTGCTCCAAAATCCTGCAGAGAAACGGCCTAGATGAAAGCGACACCCAGAACCGAAGAGCATACAGCCTGAGAACGAGAAGAGCCGACCCCAACAGCCTACCTAGGCAATGAGTTGGGACAGTGCCAGGAATAAGAAGAAGAAGAAGCTGATTATGGACTTTGTAAGATGTTTGTTTCGTTGTGAATTAGTGCAATATTTATCTATAACCTAGTTCTGTCACTTATGATATATCAAAATATTTAAAAAGATTACTGTACTTTGTAGTTCTATGGAACAAAGCGTCTGTCAATCCTTTCCACAACGCCCCACACTTCAGTTGGTTCACGGCTACACATATGTATCTTCACGAAATTAATTACAATATGAACCATCCTGTATGCCGCATTCATTTCCTGATTTTCCAGAATATTCCTCTTTCCGAAACGGCGTCTTGCCCGGAGCCTCGGCTGTACAAGTTTAACTTCTCTTTGTGATATTGCTCCTGGCCTAACATCCTGATGTTCCCGGACAGTGGCTTAGCTCCGCTTGAGGACTACTTACGGATTCACACCTTGATTTTGCCGCTGATGTTAATTAAGAGTACTAGCTTTTCCACACAGAAAATAATTATCTTAACGTATTCAGCGATATGCGCGTGCAAAATTTAACAGTAAATATACGCGCATTTCAAGGTGTACTCGTTCCATGAAGTATCAAAACTTTTAAAGACATTGTAATTTGTTTAGTCAAACACTGTTTTTTTCCACTTTATATAATAACGGTATAATCCCTGATGATGAGGTGAAAACTTCGAAACCGGTAGGGTTATACCGTTATATAAAGTGAAAAAAAAACAGTTTTAATGATTTTACTATAAATAATACAATATATAAAATAAATAACAATAATATTGACGTTGCAATAGCAAAATAAACACATTAAAATATAAAAAAAATACAATGTTATCGGCTAAAAAGAATTAATTAATATACTGCAAAAATTATTAATTAATATACTGCAAATAGAATAGAATATTGTGCACAGCTTTGGTAAGTACCCAAACAGCCAAAAATCTAATAAATTACAGTTTATGTACCAAATAAATAAGTTAACAGCATTCTCTTTAACCCTTCTTTCCCTGTGATGTGTAACTAGTACACATTGCTTTTAAAAACTTTAATATCTCTATAAATATAATAAATACTGGGTTCAGATTTTAGGTATTCCTCCGTAATACATTTACGCATTGAATGAAAAAATTATATTAATAATAATTAGCACTTATCGTCGACATCAGAGATATTTTGTGAAAATCGGGAATGAATTCACCAATACAATCAAACGTGTGCTAATGTGTGACGTAGATTCATTCTAAAAAAACCGCTGTGGGTGAGGAAGCGACACTATTCACGTCTCACGTCTGACTTTCACTCTACTTCGGTATATGGGAACGCAAACCATAAATATAATCTCAGTTCGTTCGCTTCTCTTGCTCAGTAGCCAGCAGGCTTTCGTTCGAGGTGGTCGCTTCGCCCGTTTTGTCAACGTCATCCGATGTTTTTTTTTCATTTTTTCAGCAATTAAATTTCAAATATTATCATTTTTGACTTCAAATTTAATTAATTTAAACGACTGGCTATGAATATTCTTATTTTTCCGATTTTAAATCGCTCATGTTTACATGTGTATTGAATACACAGCACCGGAACGCGCGGATTTTTTTAACACAGGAAGGTAAAGGTCAAACACTATATTCAACATATCCTAAGACCGGGAGGGATGGAGGCAGGTGGTGCACCAATTTCCAGACATAGTTAAGGATCATGAAGACGCTCAGCAGTGAGCACGCAAAGATACAATAAATTGATTTTTCCAAATCGATTCAAAAGGGCGGGGAATTATGATAAAGCTTTTGCTGTTGCTGGCCCTGTTATGTGGAATAGTGTTAGAGATATACAAGTAAGTGGCGTGTACAGCTTTAGGAAGCACTTGAAGACTACTCTTTATGGAAGATTTTTTCAAAATGTATGATCTTATATGAACTACACAACACCTATATCCGAACGTGTTCACATATCGGAAAATCTAAACATTTTTCCTTGTAGTTAATTTTCTTTAGGTAAGTTTTCTGCGGTTTTCTTATCAAATATATTTTTCTAAACATATACAGATGCGGAGAAGTACTTAATCTAATGGCCGAAGTCACTACCTTCCTATCCTCACATTTATTTATTTCGTAATATTTTTTATCTGTTAACAATAGGGTTCAAGTCTCGCGTTAGAGCGTTCTTGAAGAAAGTTCGCTCTATGAATAATGCTATATGAACTTTCCTTTTATTATTGTATTGTATAATACTTTTGTTGTATACAGTACAATTTAGCGGGCTTATTGCGATGTGGCAATTTCTATAAACCAACCATAAATATGTTCAACACGCTTTAAGGGAAAACTATATTAGAATCCTTATTGAAAAAATAGCGAGGTTCCATTGGAAATCGAACCGCAGCCCCCAAATTGGAAGTCAGGTGTCTTACCACCCAGTCATGAAGTCGTCATTATTACATAGGGGATGATGATTAAAATCAATAAGGAAACTGATCTCTGGCAATATACGGCACTGCTTTCCATTCCGACAACAGCAAAACGCTAAGAATTAGGGGACGGGGTAAGGCGTATTCATAATGCTTGAACTTCTTGGGATTATTTCATTCCTGAGCTGGTGAAAATTTTCTTCCCCTCCTTTCGCCTGCTGTTTGCCCGCTACCCAAGTTGGGTAACAAGCCTGTCTCGGGAGCACTCTTCCCAGTAACTTACTTAACTTTATTCCCGGTTTAATTATAAACTGCAATTTTCTTTATTTGCGACTAACGCAAATCTACCAGAAACATATTTATTTATTTAACACTTTAATTGCAATAGAATCTGGCGGGCTCTTCCAACCAACCAGGCAAAAGTAAATGAAGCAAGTTACGTGGTCGCATAAATCATTCAAATGACTATCCATCCCCACGAAATCCATAAACATATACGTGAGAACATGCCCACGAACCCCACAAAGACGGACAATCACCCGAACATTATTTTTCATACATAGTGAGATATCATCAATCAAAAGGAAAGGAAAGGATAGTGGAGAGGAAAGGAAAAGAAAAATCAGGAATGAAACACGTTATTTTACTGACTAGAAATTAATAGTTTTTTTCAGTCGCTTCTCAAAGCATGCCAAGGACGAAGACATTGGTTTGTAACTGATTCCAGAGTCTCACTGCATGGACAGTAAAGGACGATGTAAAAAAAGAGGAGCGGTGAACCGGAAAGGCCAATAAACAATCTCTGTTTGAGCGTAGCGCTAATCCATGATTGGAAAGACGCTGAAAATTTTCGGCGAGATAAAAGGGTGCGGCGGGACAGTTAAGGATATTATACAATAGAGACAGTATGTGAATTTGGCGTCTATTTCTAACATTCAACCAGTTCAATGCCTTCTGGTATGAATTTATATGATCGTACTTACGTAGGTTGAAAATAAATCTTAGACACACATTTTGAAGACGCTGTAATTTGTCCAGCTGTTCCTCTGTAACCTCCAAGTAACATACGTCCGTATAGTCCAGAATCGGAAAGAGCAGAGATTGTACGAGTATAATTTTAGTTTTGGTTGGTAGGAATCTTTGCAACACTTTAAGGGAATGAAGGGTGAAGAAGATCCTTCGGCTTACCTCATCTATTTGATCTCGCCATGAGAGAGTGTTATCTATTAGCACTCCTAGGTTTTTAACAGTTTTATGTAATGGTATGATAGAGCCATCAAGTAATTTTGGAAGAAGTAAGTCAGTGTTGAAAACATATTGTATTATCTTAATACATTGTTTGGAATTTGATGCGATACATAATAAATAAAGATCTAAAAGTTTCCAACAATGAGTTACAGTGACACTCAAAGTATAGTCGAGCCATGTTACCAACAATGAGTTAGAGTGACACTCAAAGTATAGTCGAGCCATGTTACATTTAAAATTTGATTCCTTTTTCGTCTGAAGTATGTTAACTAAAGCCAATAGATGTTTTAAATATACATGCACATGTCTCCCCATCGGGGTAGGTAGAGAAAACACAGCGCCAGACATTTATATCACATTACATATCTTTACCCTCTTCTATTATTCTATTACACCCACAACCTCCTCATACAGCCCCCAATATTTTTCAGACTTTTTAAATTTCCTTTCTTTTAAAATATCACCCACTTGATCTAACTATATTTTCCTCTATATTGAAATTTGTAATAAAGGTAATTGCAATATATATTAAAGAATATAATTCATACAAGTGATGGATAGCTTGTTCGGAGTTTCGGTCCGATGGTAGGACACCCTACTCCTTCATCGGATAAGTTCTGACTGTTAAGATATTTATTGGAAATTGGCAGGATCTTTTTGGGAATCGGGAAAGGATAGGTTTGTGGTAATTGTTTTGATTTTATGAATGATTATGAGAAATTATAAACGATTAAATACATATATAAATATGATGATATGTACATAATATTAAATACAAATATACATAAATTTGTGTCGTCACACACTGTTTTATATTGAATGGGTGAAAAAAAAAAAAAAAAAAAAAAAAAAAAAAAAAAAAAAAAAAAAAAAAAAAAAATGAATTGTGAATAAATTATAAGAATGTATATAGTATATGTAGATAAGTAAATGAGTGGGGAAATGTGTGTGACTTTTATAAATATATTAAGGTGTAGAAAATGTTTATTGAAGGTGAGAAATGCGGTTGCCTATGGGGGTAAACTGTCTGCCGGAGGAATTATCGATGATGGGGTGTTCAGAGTGACAATCGGGGGGTCATTTGGGGGGATGATTAGAGTTAAAGAGGGGGGGGTCGGGGGGATGTTTCGCAATATTGATTTCGGACGAGTGTGTCTGTAACTGGTGTTCGCGTTGTAGTTATCTAAGGCTTTTATGACTGGGTTGGGATGACGGGATATAGAGCTGTAGAACCTTTCGGCCAGAGCGCGCATATGTTCGGGGATAGTATGTAGTTTGGTATCTGCGTGGAGTCTTGAATTACGGACGATGTAGGGTGCTTTTAAAATTATGCGGAGGGCTTTGTTTTGAATGATCTGAATGTGATGTAGCGTTGTTTTCTTCGCGTGGCCCCAGACCGGAAGGGCGTATGTCAGTTGCGGTCTGACGATCGCTTTATATAGGTGGAGTTTAGTGCGCGTGCTAAGTTTGCTGTATTTACTGATCAAGGGAAATAATGATTTGAGTGTTCCGTGAGCTTTTGATTTGATATTGAGGGCGTGTTTATGCCACGAGAGTCTACTGTCTAATGTGAGGCCTAGGTATTTTACGTGTTTTGACCATGGGACGCTCTGGCCGAAGAGTTTAAGAGTTCTGATGGGTTTGATGTATCTGCGTGAGAAGCGGACTGCTGTGCTTTTGGTGGGATTTATTTTGATCTTCCATTTGGTGCACCAGTGCTCCAGAATGGGAATGAAGTCTTGCAGTCTGTTGTGGGATACGGACTCATATTTCGATGAAGAGAGAAAGGCTGTGTCGTCAGCGTATTGCGCGGTGATACAATGTGTACGTGAAAATTGGGGCATATCGCTCGTGTATATGTTATACAGGATAGGGGACAACAGTGCACCTTGGGGCACACCTGCCAGAATGGGGCGAGGGGATGAGTTTATACCGTCTATTTTGACGGAGAAGGAGCGATTTTCAAGGAATGATGCGATGATTTGCACTAGTCTGAGGGGAATACCTGACTTGTGCAGTTTGAATATGAGTCCGTTGAGCCAGACTGTGTCGAAGGCTTTCGCCACGTCTAGTGAAAGGAGGGTCGTGAGGCCTTTGGAGCTGAAGTATTTGATGATGTGTTCTACAACGCGAAGAAGCTGATGGTTGGTAGAGTGTAATGGCCTAAATCCGTGTTGCGAATCTGGGATGATGTTACGTGAGTAAGTTTCTAACGAGAGACGTTCTAGGATTAATTTTTCGAGCACTTTACCTAGAGTCGGGAGCAGACTGATCGGTCTGTAATTTTCAGGGATAACGTGGCTTTTACCCGGTTTAGGGAACATGATGACGTCGGCGTTTTTGAATGGGGTTGGAAAGAATTTATGTCGAAGGCAGGCATTGTAAATGGCGGTAAGGGCGTAAATGGCTTTTTTCGGAAGTTTTTTCAAGGTGAGATTATTGATTTTATCGGGGCCGGGGGCTTTTTTGTTGATGAGATTTTTTATGATAGATTGAATTTCTAACGGTGAGAAGAAGTCTGTGGTGGGGGGGGTTTGCTCATTTAATATGTCGGCAACTGCGTTGTCGACCATTATTGAGTGAGAGGGGTTAGAGAGGTCTGCATTTGGCGAGAAGATATTAGCTAGAGAGTCAGCAAAGGTCTCTGCGCGGTCGCGAGCAGAGAAAACGGGGCCATTTGGTCCTTGAAGAGAGCTGGGTCGGGAGGGCGTTTTTCTAAGGCTACGCGTTAGTTTCCATTTGAGTCCATCATTGTATTCGAGAGACTCGACGAAGTCTGACCATTTGTCATTGCGGAGTTGCTGTAGGAGGTGTTTGATTTTTTTGACTAATCTGTTGTAGTCGGTTTTGTAAGAGGGGACAGCTGTGTTTTGCCACAACTTTCTGGTTTTGTTTTTTTCCATAATCAGTATTTTGATATGTGGAGGAAGGGGAAGTTCGGGTTTATCGGCTGGTCTCTCTTTTGAAGAGGATGTGAGAGCGGATTTGATGGTGGTTGTGAAGTCATTTATAGCGGCGTCTATGGAATTCGTGTCGGGGAAGGTTGTCGGTATTTTGATGCTGCTGTCGACGTTAATAGCGAAATCGCTCCACGAGGTGATGTGTCGCGGAGGGGCTGAGGGCGAGAAGGGTGGTAAGCCATCCGTCAATTGAAGTAATACCGGGTAGTGATCGGATTGAAGCTGGTGAACAGTCGTGAGATCTGTTTGATAGAGAATGTCGTTATGGACAATGATGTCGATGACATCAGGGCGATGATTGTCTATTAGTGGATAGAGGGTGGGAGACGTGGGTCCTTCCACGAAGTATCTTTTCCGGGAGGAGATTTCGTCAAGTTTATTACCGTGAGTGTTGGAAGTGCGGCTGTGCCAGAAGGGGTGTTTAGCATTTAGATCTCCCGCCATGATGGTGGGGATATTATCTGCGAGGAATGAGTCCAATTCAGACTCGACAAGTGGGGAGGTAGGTGGAAGATAAGTCGCGCAAAGTTTAAGAGGGCCGTGATTGGCGGTGTTCACCACTACGCATGTGGATTCTATGTTGACGGTGGAAGGGGAGGGGATGTGGCAGTGGTCTATTGTGCTTTTGATGAGAGTTGCAGTGCCGCCTTTTCTGCCGATGAGGCGGTCGTCTCTGTAGCAGTAGTAGTTACGGATGCTGTAACGGTAGCTCGGTTTGAGATGCGTTTCCGTTATCAGCAACACGTCCAGGTTGTGCTCGAGAAGGAAATCCTCGACCTCTTGTTTATGTGTTCTGAGGGAACCGTTTGCATTCCAGAACGCGGCGGATATATGGGATGGTTTATAGGTGCGAGCCATGTTCTTGGATGTAGTTGAGGAGGTTCATGGCTTCGGTGATGGCTGATTTTAAGTTATTCAAAATGAGATCGCGATTTGGGGGGGTTTAAAATATAATTCATGTATTATTTTTAGATCATCAGGCATTCTACCCTATAAAAAGAATAATTTATGCCAATAATAATTTAAAGGAAATAAGGCAGTTTGACAATACTCGTATGTAAGAATAACTCTACTACTAAATATTTAAGGTGTTTTGGGCAATAAATTAAGATATGTGACGAAAAATTTATGAAGAATTGAGTGCAAGTAAATGTGACATGTTAAACAGACGGGGGACGTTCAAAATAGAGTAAAGCTACGGTTTCCTAAGAAAACGGTGCCGTTATGTAGCGGCCGTAACATGACGTGATGCAGCGGACGTAAGAAAACGGCCGAACAAGATATGTAAACTTAAAAAAAGACGGAAACGGTCAGCGAGCGTATTGCGGTGGAGAAGGGACGTGTGCGCAAGTAGATTGCGTCGTATCCGCCTGGCGCGCCGCCAGACCATTGGTTTGCATGCACAACGTTTTGTTACGGCCGCTACATAACGGTACCGCTTTCTTAGGAAACCGTAGCTTAAGGATTGTATACGATACGCAGAGGATACTCTAAGAAAACATGGTCGAGCGTTTCCTCACTCATTTCACAGAAACATTCTTGCGTTATTTTTTTAATGGGGTTTTTAAAAGTGGTTTCCTATCAGACGGTGACCTATTTTTAACCTGCGTATGACAGACACAATTCGTTTGGACAGGTTTCTTTTGTAGAACCAAGGTTTAGTAGATACTTTAACCTGAATATTCCTGTAAGCAGCTACTAGACAGCTCCCAGGCCTTTGACGTGAAATAGAGGTAATGTCAAATATTGGTGACAACAGCTGAGTCAATGTGGTAGAAACGTTAACGCCTAAGAAAACATGTTAAAATTATCATCATCCTCATCATATCTTTATTAGAGTATCGTCGGCGGTACCCTAACAGAGACATGATGATCTAACAACGGTTAGCATTCACGCGAAGAATGCGGGCGCCCCATATTTAATTTCTAGCGAATTCATTTACGGATTAGTTTGAAATAAACGAGGTATCTTTTTGTTCGTTCTTTGACAATGAATGAATATTGAACAAAACAATATACTCGTACATATCAATAAACTAACGTTTAGCCAATAAATAGAAAAGCTACTATTTTGTTCATGATTTGACCATCATATTGATATACGAGTACATTATTCAAATATTGGCTGCAATTTGACCACCATATTGATATACATTATTCAAATATTGGCTGCAATCATTTTGCGTTTAATTTTAAAATAAACAAGGTGCATTTTTGTTTATTATTTGACAATTAAGCATGAAAATATACGGAGCAATAAACTGACGTTTAGCCAATAAATAGAAAAGCTACTATTTTGTTCATGATTTTACCACCATATTGATATACATTAATTCAAATATTGGCTGCAATCATTTTGCGTTTAATTTTAAAACAAACAAGGTGCATTTTTGTTTATTATTTGACAACTAAGCATAAAAATATACGGAGCAATAAACTGACGTTTAGCCAATAAATAGAAAATCTACTATTTTGTTCATGATTTGACCACCATATTGATATACATTATTCAAATATTGGCTGCAATCATTTTGCGTTTCATTTTTAAATAAACAAGGTGCTTTTTTGTTTATTATTTGACAATTAAGCATAAGAATATACGGAGCAATAAATAAACTGACGTTTAGCCAATAAATAGAAAAGCTACTATTTTGTTCATGATTTTACCACCATATTGATATACATTAATTCAAATATTGGCTGCAATCATTTTGCGTTTAATTTTAAAATAAACAAGGTGCTTTTTGGTTTATTATTTGACAACTAAGCATAAGAATATACGGAGCAATAAACTGACGTTTAGCCAATAAATAGAAAAGCTACTATTTTGTTCATGATTTGACCACCATATTGATATACATTAATTCAAATATTGGCTGCAATCATTTTGCGTTTAATTTTTAAATAAACAAGGTGCATTTATGTTTATTATTTGACAATTAGGCATAAAAATATACGGAGCAATAAACTGACGTTTAACCAATAAACAGGCTACCGATTTGTTCATGATTTGACCATGTATTGTATAAAACATTTATTTGACCATGTATTGTATAAAACATTTATTTGACCATGTATTGTATAAAACATTTATTTACACTGTTCAAACATTATTGGATACAATCATTTTTGTTGAATATAAAATAAAAACACTGTTACTTTGTTTAGTTCCACTTAATTTTTTTAATATCACAATGCATTTCAACACACACTGTGCCATCATCAGGTGAGTTGACAAGAATTGAGTTATGTATTAATTACACAGTATTTATATGTGTGTTGTTTATGCTTTGCTTTTGGGAATATAATAAAAGCGTCTATAATATTTGTTGTTTATGGTAACTAAAGAGAAATAGAGTTAGAAGATAATAAATTCAATAGATTATTTATGATGTTTTTGTTTTGTTTGTTTGCGTAATGTATTTCAATAGACTCTAGGGTTTTTATTATGTAATATTGTATGTGTTTTATGAGTTTGAAAATGTGCAAAAATAAAATAGAATAAAACAAATGTATTGTTTTAATTTCACATTAATTATAGAGTTCCACCGAGCGACGCTGAGGTATTTAAACAAATTCACATTTAGTTTAAAAATAAACAAGGTATTATTGTTTTGTTCATGATTTGACCGTAACGCCATGTTTACACGAGCTTAGTACTTGTCATTAGTACTTTTCACTCGTACTTGTCACTCGCACTTGTATCCACGTGTAAACAAGCATATTAGTAAATCTTAGTACTTATATTATTGCTGTCACTAAGCAGCTTAGTACAAACGATAAGTACTAATGACAAGTACTAAGCTCGTGTAAACATGGCATAAACGAATAATAAAAAAGACAAACCACTTTTTTAGAATATTTTACAACAAATTAATGAATT